>OX375868.1:41571628-41978832 GCA_947359475.1 Heligmosomoides polygyrus bakeri
CCATCCCCGTATCACGGGTGAGTGCTGACGGACCTCGAGGATATCGCGGATGTTACGTGCGGTCAAACAGCGCCGGTGGTGTAAGGCGAACATCGCTGCCCGGAAAGCAGAAGATGCGGGTTCGAGTCCCGCCTGGCGCCAGAGTTTTGATCGTAACAAAACATCCTGTAACAACATTTAACTGAGCTGTTTTAGCTTAGATCGGAAACGGGTGGGTCTGTGCAGAAGATGAGAGTTGGAACAATAATGGTGCGTCCATCTTTCGGAAAGCAAGGAGTGTGATTGCTAGCGTTTCCATGCTGGAATGTAGGTTCAATGTTGGCTATCGCTTCAATGGAATAAGGCTGGAAAATCTCCGAAGAGTTCCTGGTGGCCACGGGAATAGAAGGGAATGCTAGCAAAAGTTGTTACGGCTGAATACGGCTGACCAGGTGGGTTCACATCGCAGATTCGAATTCTCTCCTTCCTGTCTGCTGCACCTCACTACGTACCTGTGGAGGTCGGCGATCGTCCGTGAAGGTTTGGTAGGTGCTCCACCACCGCACGACTCTTTTTTTCAGTTATTTTTGTAGAAGCTGCTGTGAGGATGCGATGTAATGTGGAGCTTGTAGCCAAACCGCTCTCCTGGTTTACAGCTAGAGTATTACTTCTACAATTGTAAAAATCCTTTTCGTCAACAAAGTCGCTGCAATGCACAAGCGCTGCGATTCGCTAGCCTTCCTATGGATGTTTGCACTAATGGTAATTTGTAGACATTGGATTCTTACGAGGTTATATGTAACTCAAGAAGTTAGATGTCGAGTATGCATCTTCAAAAGGATGGTGTGTTAATCCAAAAATGGTAAGAATTCCTTGCGAACACGAATATTTAAAAACGGCAATACCATAATGTGTAAGAGATTTTAAATTGAACACTAAACCTTAAAATTTAACGCGCTAGTTATGGTAAAAAAAAGGCGCAACGTACCCAGCGGCTGTGAGATCGGCCCGTATTTCATCAAGGTCCAGCTGCACGCTATCGGGGAGCTTCCGCTGCACAGCCTTGCGTACGCTTCCGGTCCTGGACAGAGATCCAGCCAGGGACGTGCAAGTGCTGTCCAACGAATCTAGTCCCTGAAACAAGTTATGCGCTGCGTACCCAGCGACAGTGAGATCAGCGTCGAACTCTAACCAGACAACGACACTGCCTCATTCTTCCAACCGGAGAATGTCTCGACAATAAGTTGTTCAGCGAATTTCTATGCACTTCCCGATCGAAAAGCAAAAAAATTCCTGCTTTGTAGCACAGAAATTTGTTGTTATACTAATGACGGAACTCGCGCCAGGACGTTTTAGTCGTCGTGAGTATTGTAAAAGTGAAGAAAAAGGGGACTATTCTCCACCGCAGGGCACATACCTTCTTGTCGATCTCGTCCAGCATCGACCTGACAGTGCGGTAGTCGGGATCACTAATGCTCTTCTTCACCTGCTGGTCGAAGTTGAGGTCCTGAAGTTGCAAGCTCTACATGGTGTCACGCGATAGTGAGGGAACGCACCTGACTGAGGTTGATCAGCGTCTGCTTGCCGTGCATCCTCACATGGGGATTCGGGTCGCGACCGAACGCGATCAGCAGCGACATGAGCTTCGCCAGCTGATCGGGCGAAGAGAGCACCGTCGCCGTCCCCAGCCGCGACACCAGCGAGCACACGTATCCCGCACACGACGCTCGTATCGTATTGTTCTTCGACCTTAAATACCCACTGATCGCGTCGCCTCTACAGACAACACAGCGGTTCTAAAATGGCCCTCATACAGCTGAACTGCTCAGCATGGGCTCGTTCACCACAATAGTCGGCATCTTACCAGAGACCATCATCCGTTCATCAACCTGGATCGTTGGAAGTGCTGCCTGTTAAGTGAGATTTTGTACCGGTTTTGGGACATCTTATTACAGCAATTACGCTGATAGAACCTGCTTGTATCCTTGAAGTGGAACAGGAAGATAACCAGATCGTCAAATTGCTCAAACAACTATACCCGCGTCCCAGTCCTCCGCGTACCCAATACGTTCCCACCGGGGAGGGGCCATTCAATCTCGGAGTCTTACCATCAGAACATCGGATTCCCGGAAGCTTCCCCACTCCACGACACAAGAACTGCCTATTCATTTGCACGTACAGCTGCCTCACTATCGATGCAGATCCTCACGAAGCGGATCTGCGAACAGTTCTATTCAGAAGCCACCAGTTCTATTGAGGAACTTATTGCATACAGTTTTCAAATTCGATCCGGCAATATCCACTAGCGGAGCAGATGGCCTATTGAGTGGATGCGGTTACTGTTGTCCGAAGAATAGAGTGCGGGCGCCAGAAGGTTGTCGACGGAGTTTCCCATCTCTGTCGAAGTACAAGGGTCTGCGCTCTCTCCACTCCTTTTTCTTGTCGTAGTGGATGCCATTACGCTAGGTCTTCAGGAGCCCGTCCCTTGGACGTTGCTATATGCTGATGACGTAATGCTCGCTTGCGAAGATAGATTGAACTCCAGCGGCAGGTACAAGCTTGGTGCGGTCAGAAAAACCGAGTAATTGACGACTGCCGAAATGAGCCCAGCTCCATTAAGGCAAACGGTATTGAGTTGCCACGTACTTCGATATTCAAGCACCTGGGATCGCAATCGCGTCCGATGGCGGTCTACTCCTTGAAGCCATCTCACGCATAAGTGCAGCGTGGACCAAAGGCGCTCTCAGAAGGGCGTGCTCTGCTACAAGAAGATACCAGAGCACCTCAAGTCGAAGATCTACAGAGCAGTCGTCCGACCAGCAGCTATTTACTGAGCTGAGTGCTGGTCTAACCAGGAAACTATCTCAACGGTAGGTCGGAACGGCCAATGTGTTGTATATGGGCAGAATCGCCTCTCTTTGGGAAACAAGAAAATGTAAATATCTCGACCCCAATACAACTCTGCGCAGAGTTAGGGACGAAAGAAGTTGGGACATTGGAGGCGTTAGCGCTATGCCTGCACGCGGAGGGAGAGCTCAAGTTGGCTGGAAACAGTGATCACGGGGATTACTCCGCCCCTCTACGCACTCTGCCACCATCGTTCGCTCGTCATCGCTGTTTCCAGCCAAGTTGAGCCCGCTCTCCGCCTCCAGGCATAGGACTAACGCAGCCAACGGCCCAACTTCCGTCGTCCCTAACCCAATGCAGAGTTGTATTGGGGTCGAGATATTTGCGTTTTCTTGTTTCCCAGAGAGAGGCGATTCTGCACATATACAACACATGGGTCGTTCTGACCTACCGTTGAGATAGTTTCCTGGTAAGGCAAGTGAAGGTGAAAAAAAGAAAGGCGCCTCAGCGTATTTGAAACTACAGTAAGATGCCGCGGGGCGGAATTACGCGTTTGGACCGAGTTGGCAATGTCTCCATTCGGCAAAGACTCGGTTTCATCCCGATTGTTAAGAAGCAGCTCAAAGCTCGTCTGAGATGGTACGACCACATTCCAGATGGTACGACCAAAGGTGACACTGCTCGAAAGATTGGCCTTAACCTCGATGTGCTCGGAAAGCGCGAGACCAAAGCAGCGCTGGCTTGATACGCTGTATTGGTCCCGCGCTCTTATGGGCTTGACAGTACTATAAAAATCCGACTCCTGACTTTGACACCGTATCCCCGTGTTCCATTGAATAAATTATAAAACTCAACCAGAATTTGCTGCCACCGTAATCCAGTGTGATATAGCCATTATCACCTCCAAAGCTATGTACACAGCAACCACCAATACAAAGTGCGGTCGTCCGGCATTTTCCTATCTTGTCGGCTTCAAAAAATAAAGGCCAGCGCACATACTTATCCAAACAAATTTCAGACAAAAAAGAGCAGCAAGGGCAGCAACTCCTCCGCAACAGTCATAAAATGGTTCAGGGTAGAACCATCAGGGTCACCTTTTGCAATACCCCAAGGATGAGGCGTTACAAGAAAATCGAAGACAGGCGCTAAGTATGTCAGAGATGTCAGAGACATTCTGAACCGGTACAATTCAAAGTTGAAGGTAAAGGGTAAGATTAAGCCGAAAGGTGCTCTCTCAGCCAAGAAGATAAGAAAGGGCAAACGAGTTTGTTTGAACGACAAACAGATGGAGATGGTCAATATAGGAATGGATAACGAACACTTGCAAGAGGATCTCGAGAAGGTTTCCTCGAAGACGTACGAAACCTCGCTGGCACAACTTCAGAATCAAGGCGAACCAGCAAAACCTCAAGTCATATAAATCATAACGAAAATCGCTATCATAAAACACTAAAACATGCGACATGAATAGTAAGTTGCACTGAATTATTCACTGAATTGATTTCTTCTAATCAACCAGAATTTGCTGGTGCCTGCCTGCCAATCCTGCCTACTAGGATGTTGGTTTAGATAAGTATGTGCAGTGGCCTTTATTTTTCACAACCAACCATATTGCAGCCGGCAACATACGAAAATGCCGGACAACCGCACTTTGCATTGGTGGTTGTTGCCATCTTTGGAGGTGATATTGGCTATATCACACTGGATGTGGCGGCAAATTCTGGTTGAGTTTTATAATTCAGTCAACGGAACGATGGGTTACGGTGTCAAAGTCAGGATTCGGATTTTTACAATACAGTATGGACTTGAAGCTAGCTGGGATACACGACCCCGATCAGGGATTCGATCAGGAGAAGTGGCGCCAACACACCAGGAATACGGACTCCGCCACACCGTTCCCCATAATAGTGACAAATACGCCTGGGAAAACAATCTCCCTGCGCAATGCAAAGATTTGGCACGATAAGCAGAAGGCGTCCAGTGTAGTGCCTTCTGTTCTGACTACGAGAATGGTGACAGAACACAATGACGGCAAGAGGACTCACTTTGATCCAGCGACGATGATCGCATTCAGGGCTTTGGCGGCTGAAGCGTGCTTCACCACCTTGTCCAGCGCTTCGTTGGCATCCCCTCGAATGAAAGCGTTTGACACGTCTCCGGCTTTATGGATCAGGATCATGCACAACTGAAACATTAGACTGTGCATGAACTATTGCATGAGCCATCTTCAACTATTGAAGCAATCCTGAATCTCCCCCCCCCCCCCCCTACACTACAGAAAACTGCACTTTGGTTTGGCCTACGTCAAGACATGACTTGAGGTTTGCCAAAATGTTGTGTGCTCTGAGTCTTATTGCGACTGCTACAATGTACTAACCAACGAGGATATAACTATACGTAAAACATTCCGCGGCCAGAAGCTATGCTTCATGTCTTCTTTTTGTTGTTGGTATTTTTCGCAAAGTTTCTAACTTGTAGTTGGATGTCTTCGGTAGACTGGGAATTAGTGTTGGAGACAGTTCATTCCAAGTTTTAACAGCTCAATTCATAAACGACTCTTGAAAGACTTTAGGATTTTGTTTTTGTAGTTGAATACGGAGACCTTTAAATATACCACTGAAAGATGAAGAAGTGAAGAAAACGTTTTCGTCAATGTCGATGTGGTCATTATCATTTTTATAAACAAGATTTTGATCGTAATTATTGAACTTAGCGATAACAATGACACGTCGTGTCAATCTTTCACTTCATGAAACTTCGACAAACCCATTTCTGACGAACTCTTGCTTTGTGAATCTTTTCTGAACGCCTTCCATCTGACTAATAGCCGGCTCGCTGGCGTCGGCTTCGCGGCAGCGGCAGGCCAGTCACAGCGGACAGCAATTCGTCCTTACTACCTCCTTGAACAATGGGGAGGGGGGGGGGGGTAAGATGTTGAAAACCATGTGTTTACTAAACATGTTCTAGAAACTGCCACTTCCACTTAGGTAATTATGATACAAACTTCAAATAACAAAGCCTATACAAAGTCTTGGAGTTTTTTACTTTAAAGATGGAAGCGCTGTGGCGAACGCTTTAGCGTAGATAATATAACACTAACATAAATAAATAAATAAATAAATAGATATCCATTCGAGTCAAGCACTTTCTGCCAGATGCTGTGAAAAATCTATATTGAAACGTAATAACTGTTGGCTGATAGATATTTGTGGAGTTGCAAACATAATATTCGTTCCAAAACTTATATTGCAGTTTCGTACGTAAATGTCATAACACTCATCTGCAGTCTTACACTTGCTAGAAGTCCTTTTCAATTCGTTGCTGTAGGTTCGTCACAGTTCCCACCATATATCCCACCATTTTATTATATAAAATAGAGGAGGTTTTTTGTCTGTTCGTAATTCTTCGGAACTTCGTAAACTTCGTGGGCTCGATGGTTTAATCACCCAAGTTTGAGGCACGACTTCTCTCTCCGAAGGGGAGCGCCGGGAGGTGAGCAATCGCCGCTGCCGAGGAGAACACGTGAGACGTTGCGAAATAGACCGGCGCCGCGGCTCTGTCCGCGCACGTGTTGGGTGGCTACTGCCTCGAACTGGCCCCCTTGAAGGCTCCTGTCCTCGCTACCGTTCAATTTGTGGACCTGCACTATCCTGCGGTGCTGCTGCAGTTGTGTTGCTACGGGGTACGGCTCTGCCGCCTGTGTGCTCCGGCCGAGGTCACAGCTCATTCCTTCCTACCTCCGCTGTGTTCGGGATTTTCCTATACTATCTCAAGTTCGTTGTGTTGAGCGCATGCATCCGTTTCTCTCGCCCACTCATGCTTCCTACTTATCGCTCCTACTTATTTCCCCAGTTTGGTGATTCACGTGAGTGGCATCTACACTCTCAGTCAAATAAAAGCTGTTATTCAAATAAAATCTGCGGTGAACTTTTGGAGTGCGCGGCGCGATCTCGTCTTTTATTGCGCTGTATGCTTGCTTCTTAGCTGTGGGCTGTAAGTAAGATTCTCCCATTCGAAGTTCGTTGGGTTGAGCGCATGCATCAGCTTCTCCCGCCCACTCACGCTTCCTATTTATCGCACTTACATGAACCACCAAAGTGGGGACTGTGTGCGTTCCTCACTGTTGTTTTTGTTGTTCAACTTCTGCAATCAATCGAATAAATGCCGCAACGTCTTGGAAGAGTGTCCAATTCGAGGTTAAAAGTTCTGTCGTAGCAATTGAATTGGATGCTTATTACCCCGATAGCAGAACGGTGCGGCGTGCAAGTGAATCAATATTTAATGGAACTATGCATTATTCACGAAATTAATTTTATTACTTCTACATGACTATGACAACAATTTGTAATACTGTTGTGAGACGGAGCGGAGACAATTATTGGAAGATTGAGCTGTGTCAAATATTAAGATCAGAACGACCCAACTTTATGGCCGAAGCATAGGCAACTGATTATGAATACAGATAGAGATCTATGTGACCGTTGCCTTACTGTGTTGCCGACGGATGCGCCCCACAGCTGATTGGGAGTTTTGATCAGACAGTCAATATCGATCAATATCGCGATACTGAATTTCTCTCTGACGCACTGGAGGTAGGAAAACCAGAGACAGAAAATCCCACCATATATAAAGAAGGAAGGCATGAGTGCCTGTAGTGGTTCGTCAACAGCGGAAATCAAGTTCCCGTCTCACCCACCAGTTCTTGACTACACCAGGCTCTCGTACATAATTCTTCGCGTACGCTCCCTCAAAATCAGTGGCCAATGGTGCGGGCGTATTTACTGGGGTTACTACGCTTTTTCTACCTGCCCAGGTTCTCCAATTTTCCGCGGTGGGCCAAGACAGGCTAACGAAGAAAGTTGCTTGGACCTGCGCTCGGTACGGCTACGTTTTTAACCAAGTCTTGCCTCAGGGTCGTCAATTTTCAGCATTAGTTTGACCAGTTTCCATACTGTACTATAATATGTACAGAAGAGGATGGCATTTTTGTCTTAAGCCACCATTCCTGGAATTGATCACACCTCATGGCTTTAAAGCACGGCGACTGGACAGAAATGTCAGACATTTCATTAGGCTTGATGAGATGCAATAGGCTGTGAACCCAACGCTAGACGAAGAGGACATTCTTCTGAGTGCTGTATTAGGATGTGAGTGGTACCAAGTTAGGAATCTGGAGTTCGTGCACGTTTCAACGAGTTCGACGCTAGGGTTGCCTCCTTAACCAGCGCTGGTTGCCGGCGGAGCCCGCGACCGACGCTGGTAGCATAATAGTCGGCGCTTACATGCGGGATAAACGAATTCAGCCCAAGGTTTTAGTCTGCTTGAATCAAGCGCAAAAGAGGATGCTGGATAGTCAGACCTCATGCTACTACAATACCGCCCGCGTCGTGCGGTCAAAAAGACGGTTTGCGACGGAAAAATCCGTCGCAAACCGTCGCATGCTCATAACTCCTTTAATCTTGAGTTGTCTCAGAAACTGTTAGAACCATTCGATTCGTCTCCTCAAGATCTACAAAACCATGTATGAAGCTTTACCAGTCCTCCGCGTTTTCGCCGTGGGTTGCCTAAAAAACAGGCTTTTGCGATTGGAGCACCTTATTTTCCAGGACGTGCATGTGACGTGCAGCGTTTTCGGAGTATCTCAAGCATGGCGTGCGTTGTCAGTGCTCTCTCATGCCTGGAATGTTCCGAGAGTGCGCCGTGCACAATGCATATAGTATCGAACCTATCAATCGAATGGGCAGAAGCATGCCCACTGGGTTTCTATTTTCGCTTGATGGAAAATGTAAAGCCTTCAAGACTATCTTGCATTGTTTGCAGAATGTTGTCAAAAATTTCCAGCCGCCCTACTTTGGAATTGCTCCAATCTGTCCTGTTAAGTGTGCGCCGCGTGCAATGCGTATAGAGATGAACCTATCAATCGAATAATCGAATGGGTTCGCAACTGGTAGAGTGAGCCTTTGGAAAGTTCTATCATAAATTTCCAGCCGCCCTACTAAGGAATTGCTCTAAGGCTGTCCAGCTAGCGTTCAGAGTGCGCCATGAACAATGCATATAGAGTCGAACCTTTCAATCGAGGGGGGGGGGCGACCGCTTGCAAATTGCACGCGCGAGCGTGTTCGGAGCGCAATAACTCTTTCAAGTTCAAATCGTTTCGGCTGCAACTCGTGGGTCTTGTAGGCAGTAAAACGTTCTAGTAGTACGTTAAAGTAGAACGGTGTAGCTTAGGGAGAGGCAATGTTACAGGGGTGCGAACATGTAGGTGAGGCTTGTGTGACGCATTTTTTTCCGATTTCGGTGGACCACTGTGGGGAGACCCGGCGAGCAAACGGTCTTGAAATGCGTGTGCCAGCAGAGCGCTTAAGGTTCTTCACGGCGACGTGCTCAGAACTCCTCAGCTTTCTAAACTGCCTTAGCCTCAGCTGCCAGTTTATACCGGCGGAAGATAGCGGTTAGAGTTTCTTACACTCTTACTTGCCCAGGTTTGATTGTTCGACACTCTCAGTGGTACCGTTCTGTTCAGCATGAAAAGCGCTATCGAACGGTACCAATTTCTACCGATTCTGGGAATATCGGTTTTTTGACAATTTAGTATCAAAGGCGAGGCGGTTCAACAGCGCGGCAGAAGGTCGATGACGTCATCGGAAACCGATATCTTCGAATTGGGCTATGCTTGATACCGTTCGATAGAGCTTTTCATGCTGAATTGAACAGCGTTACCGTGAATAGGGAAAACTGAAATATGCGCGAGTAAGATCGAGGAGAACATCGACCGTTATTGTGCTAAATTGCACGCGCGGGAGTGTTCTAAGCACGATAACTCTGTCATGTTTGAACCTTTCCAGCTGCAGCTTGAGAGTTTTGTAGGCAGTAAAATGGTCTAACGCTGCGCTGAAATACAGCAATGTAGCTTATGACTGGACAAAATTACAGCGGTGCGAAAATGCAGGTTAGTCTTGCGTGGCACAATTTTTTTCAAATTCAGTCGACACCTGCAAGAATACGCGGTGAGCTAACTGGCTACAAATGCGCCAGCGAGCAAAACTCTTAAGGTTCTTTAAGAGAATGTTTTAACAATTCCCTAGCTGATTAAACTGCCTTAGCACCAGCTGCCATTTTCGGGTGGCGGAGTTTTAGCGTTGAAGTTTCCTGCACCATTATTCGCCCAGGTTTTGAGTGTTCGACATTCGCAGTGGCACTGTTCTGTTCAGCATGGGAAGCGCTATCGAATGATATCAATCTCGACCAATTTCAGAAAGATCGGTTTTTTGATAATTTTCCATCGAGGACGGGGCGGTGCTCCAGGCCGAGCCTGCGCGAACGATGACGTCATCGAAAATCGATGTTTTCAAAATTGGCCGAATTTTCTCGTCTAAAATCATCTAGGGGTTATTTGGGGCGCTGATTACGAATCCGACGTTGGTCTTTGAAAATTCCGCCGATTTCGGTAGGTTTTATGGATATTCTTCTGGATAATTGGAGGTGGTCGGGTCAGGATCACCGATTTTGCTCAAACTTCGTATGGGGCGGAGACTTATTCGGGGTGCCGAAGAGGATGCCGAAGTTCATTCGGCGATTACGGAGGAGACCGCCCATACCGATAACTGAGTGTGACCGGTGATCCTGACACGACCACCCTCAAACGGGTAGTAACCTACTGAAATCGGCGAAATTTTCAAAAACCGACGTCGATTTCGTAATCAGCGCTCCAAATAACCGCCTGGATGATTTTGGGCGAAGTTTGCATGAGGAAATTTGGATAATTTCGAAAGCATCGGTTTTCGATGACGTCATCGTCCGCGCCGGCCCAGCCAATGGCCCCCACGTCCTCGATGGGAAACTGCCAAAAAATAGATTTTTTTGAAATCGAGAGTGACACTCTTCAATAGAGCTTTTTGTGTTGAACAAAACGGTGTTCTTGGGAGTGTCGAAAACCCAAATATGGGTGAGTAAGAGGGCAGGAAATTTCAATCGCAAAGTCCGCCGCCCTAAAATGGCAAATGGGGCTAAGGCAGTTTAGACAGCTGGGGAGTTGCGAGCATATCGTCTTAAAGCACCTTAGGTGTTCCGCTCGCCTACGCAGTTGAATGCCGTTGGCTCGCCGTGTCTTCACGCAATAGTCGACCGAAATCGGAAAAAATTGGGTCGCACAAGCCTCACCTGCAGTTTCGCAGCGCTGTAGTTTACTCCATTCATGAGCTACACTGTTGTATTTTAGAACACGCCAAGAACCTTGTACTGCCTACAAAGACCTCGAGTTGCAGCCCAAACGATTTAAACTTGATAGAGTTATTGCGCTACGAACTGTCCCGCGCGTGCATTTGCGAGCGGTCGCCCCACTTCGATGATAGGCTCTATTCTATATGCATTGTTCACAGCGTACTCTAAAGCCTCTCCGGAGCAGAGTACAGCAATTCCTGAGTAGGGCGGGCGGAAATTTCTAATTTAATCTAATTTCAAACACGGTTCTATCGGATATGCATTTTGCACGGCGCACTCTCTTATCGCTTCTTAAAACCTCTTAATTTGTATAAGCTGCTGTCAGTCTGTGCACTAAAGCACCTAAAGAGGGTAAGCTTTGCTGTTTAGCACGACATTTGAACCGCTTCCACTCTCTCGATTGATAGGTACGATCCTATATGCATTGTGTACGGCGCACTCTCATCGGACTGGCTGGAGCAACTCTTAAGTAGGACGGCTGGAAATTTCTTATAAAGTTTTCCAAACGGCGCAAGATAGTCTTGAAACCTTTACATTTTCCATTAAGCGAAGATAGAAGCCCAGTGTACATGCGTCCGCCCATTCGATTGATAGGTTCGATCATATATGCATTGTGCACGGCGCACTCTCGGAACATTGCAGGCATGAGAGAGCACTGACAATGCACGCCATGCTTGAGATACTCCGAAAACACTGCACGTCACATGCACGTCCTGGAAAATAAGGTGCTCCAATCGCAAAAGCCTGTTTTTTAGGCCACCCACGGCGAAAACGCGGTGGACTGGTAAAGTTTCATACATGGTTTTGTAGATCTCGAGGAGACGAATCGAATGGTAAAAGCGGTTTCTGAGACAACTCAAGATTAAAGGAGTTATGAGCATGCGACGGTTTGCGACGGATTTTTCCGTCGCAAACCGTCTTTTTGACCGCGCGACGCGGGCGGTATTGTATGGCCTATGGCCATTGAGCACCAAAGTGGATGCTCATTGGCCCTAGGCTTCCAGAAGGCTAAAACTTGTTAGTACCGAAATGATGCCGTCACTGAATCTTGTGCCCGAGATGCGAAATGCTATCTATGCTACGTTGCCGCCAGGCAGAACAATTGGCATGGACCAGGATATTTAAGCACATCGAGAAGCTTCTATGGAGGCCTTATAGAGTCCTTACTCCCCGTTCTCAAAGCAGCACATGTTGCGGAAGAAGAACGCGGCAAGAGAGAGGAAATGTGCTACACACTGACCTTGTCCAACTCCTGGTCCATCTTTCCTTTCATGTTTTCCGTCAGAGTTCCGATGCAGGCCAGTGCTACTCGGGAGACGCTCGAGCGAAGATTCTTGCACTCGTTCAGAATGGCCATCACAACCTGTGAAGAGACGGTCTGAGCAATGCAAGTAGCGATTATCTATTCCTCCGTGGTTGCACAATAAAAACTCGTACTGGTCCTTATACTTGTGCTTGTGCGAATTCGAATAATTGTTCGAATAATTTATTCGAATTCGATTATTCGAGGTTTGCATTTTCGAATAATTATTCGAATTCGATTATTCGAGGTGCGAAAATTCGAATAATATTCGAATTTCGAATACGTGGTTGTTTCGAGTGTGGCATAATGATGATTTTTTTGAGCGGCATTCATTTCGGTGACGATTGTTTTCGATAGCACACTGCCGAGGAGCTCACCGTTACGAAAACGCACTCAATGTCCTACTATATACATAGAAGGGTAGTGTGTGTTTGCGTGCGTTTTTCCATCAGTCCATCACAACTGGCGTGGGGGCATGGCGTGTTGGCGATACTGACCGCAGTCGATGGCGATCGACTGCGGTCCGAAGCTTCAGCCCTTGGGGTAGTCGATCTCGCTGAACACAAATTTGAAGTTCGTTTTTGAAATTATCGGTTGAAGTTATCGAGCTATTGAGTTTCTTTGGGGAATTCGTTGAGGCGAATCAACTGTATGACCGGTCTTCGTCGATATTTTCAAAATCTAACTGCACATTTGCGTTCTCTGCGACTACGACTGTAATCAATGTCATACACTTGAATCCTCTACGAAACTTGTACAATAAACACAAATTTCGACAGAAAATTAAAAAATGAATTCAAATTCTTGTTCAGTGACCTCGATTACCTCAGGCCTGAAGTTTCGATCTTGTTGAGTGATAAAAGGATAAAAAGGATAAAGGACGGCGTTACTCAATCCCTTCTGGGATGCGCCAGCGCATTCTGCTTCTACGGGATGTCGTGGAGGCGACATGAATGCGTATTTGGCCGTACAATGACTTGCGGTGGCCAGCCGATGAACAAGTCAGCGCTTTATCCTTCCCAGACAAGTCTGGTACCAATTCACCGACCCCGGAGGGATGGAAGGCTTGGTTGGCCTGGGCGGGAAATCCGAACCAGGAACCTGGTATCGGGTGCACGCGACAGTCGCGCCTCCTCCGACTGCGCTACACGTTGAGTGATATTTACGAAAAATCGATAATTTGATTAATATCTCTTGATGGCAACCGTTACTGCAAAAACTAACTTAAGATTCGTGTTCAGCGACCTCGATTACTTCTGGACTGAAGCTCACAGTTTGCATATATGACACGACTATATACCATTTTCAGTTGAAATTCAAAGTTTTTCAAATCAAATCCAACGTTATTACACGGGGAAGATTCCAGAAGAACGTTGAAATTTATTTCAAAAACGTTGAATTTCGACTGAAAATGACGTATAACTCTACAATTTGATTGGCTGACGATTCCTGTGAGATAATGAGATGAACAAATGGAGTGAGCGGTTTTTTTCGCAAAGGTTTGCACTTTGCGTAGATGTTTTGCACACGTATTTCTGTAGGAATTTTTTGTAGGATTTTATTTGCAGTAAAAAAGTTCTCATGTCTTGCCATCTTAACGACTATTGTCAACGGCTCTTACCAGGGAATGCCGTCAGCTCCCCAAGGAACTTCGGATTGAGACCTATATCTCGTGAAAGAGCTCGAGACGCTGATCACTGATATGTAGACCAAATTTGCTAAATGGATCTTCTAAGCGAGTTATGGCTGGCGAAAGCCGCGATGCCTTCCATGTGTTAGGCGCGCTCAATCAGCGTTGGGCGCAGTATTGCGCGGTAACCAGCGGCTCGGCTCTCAGCGCCGCCGCTGCTGCGGCGCTGATAGCGGAGCCGCTGATTACCGCGCAATACTGCACCCAACGCTGATTGAGCGCGCCTAACACATGGAAGACATCGCGGCTTTCGCCAGCCATAACTCGCTTAGAAGATCCATTTAGCAAATTTGGTTTACATATCTGTGATCAGCGTCTCGAGCTCCTTCACGTGATATAGGTCTCAATCCGAAGTTCCATGGGAAGATGACGGCATTCCCTGGTTAGAAGATACTGAATATCTTCATTATTTGCTTTTTTTAAGAATTCAAATCTTTTATTTTGTCTCTGGCGAATGTTGTCGTTGAACTTACTTTACTACATTTACTTGAGCCTACACAATGCGCTTTTAGAGTGAGTAAACGGTATCAAACGAAATTGGCTAACACAAAAATCGCATCGTCCTTATTAATACGCCCAGGTGCAAAATTATAGATACCCCCGATTTGTCCATTAGTACCCGAAGGATCCGCTGCCTATGCTCAGCGGTTACCGTCGTATTCCTCACTATCGAAAGCCTCTATAGAAGAATTTTAAGCAGGTTATTTCATCAGTGCAGGATACCACGAACTTTTATTGAAAATTTAACGAATGGAGACCGGTGCAAAATATAAGTTCCCTTCATAAAAAACCTGATTAATCACAAAAGTCCCTACAGACAGAGTAAGATTAGTACTTCATCACCTTTGTTGCAACCATATCGAAAATTCTGTTTTTCGTACTACTAATTAAGTTATCAATAACAGTTCGCTCAACATTGGCTCATGCATGAAGTATGGTGTTCTTCAGATCAGAAACCGAAGTGTAAGTGGTTCCATTTTTGTACACCTTGTGTACAAGAATGCCCCACAAGTTCTCTATCAGCGGTGAGATCTGGAGGAAAACTAGACCACTGCAAAAGTTGAATTGTATTGGAGTTGAGCCAACCTCTTATAAACCTTGTGGAAAAGGTACAGAATAACTAACTACAAGGTTCTTATTCGCATTGGCGGGTTCATTTACTCTAAGGTACCTAAAGCATCGATAAGGAACAAATACCTGGCTCTTCACACATTGGCTTCTCGCAGGAAATTCTTTGATATTTGTCGGGTTTAAAAGTTTATCCACTTTTCGCGCTTTGTAGGCTCCAAATTCTTTGATCTGCGTGCGTCTCAAACAAAAGGGGAGCCTGAGAAGCTTCCTATCAGTCGACCTAGGAGTAAGCTGAAGGTGGCCCTTTCTCCTCATAGGGCATTGGTTTGACTCGCTCTAGGTGTGTCTTCATGTTGTTGTGTTGTTGTAATACTTTTTTCTGCCGCTTGCGCTTATCGCGAACGTATTGAATAAATAAATAAATAAAATAAAATAAAATAAAATAAAATAAACCTGCAGTTGACTGCGATACGTGTATGGATGCATTATCTTGTTGGAAAATGAGGTTGTGCCTACGAAGTCTCCTTAAATATGGCAAAAGGTGATCTCGGAGCAATTCCTGGTAGTCTTCACTGTTCATCCTACACGAGACGAACTTCCGAAACGAACGAGACAATTCCGCATCCAGAAAACGCGGCCCAACCATGAGACTTTCACCGTCAAAGTTGCGCCTAGAGGATACTCGACCTCTTTTCTCAGATCTCTCCAGGAACAGCGAAGACTACCAGAAATTGCTCGGAGATTACCTTCTTCCATATTTCAGATGATTTCGTAGGCACAACCTTATTTTCCAACAAGATAATGCATCCATACACGTATCGCAGTCAACTACAGGTTGGCTAAACTCTAACAGAACTCAACATTTGAAGTGGCTTAGCTGTTCTTCAGATCTCAACCCGAAAACTGGAAAGCTAGTGGGACATTCTATTAGGTTGTAACGAAATAAATGACACTGAACCACTGTAAATTTAAACAGTTAATATCTCGGCTTGTAGGCAAGTTTATTAATCGAAATAAAAACCTTCTGATTCAACACATCCTTGCCAACGTGACACACGCTTTTTTATCCCAGTAGCATGAAAATCAGAAGTTCTGGAATTGACGAAATCTTCGAAGGCACTTTCGGCATCCTGTTGGTATTTGAATATTTTCCCTACCAAGAAGTCGCCAAGATACTTGAAGAAATGGTAGTCTGCTGGGGAGAGGTCGGGAGAAAACGGAGGATGTGGTAGGGTTTCAATGCTCAGCTCATTCAATTTCTGCAACGTCATTCGTGCTACATGGGGCGAGCATTGTCGTGCAGAAGGAGAACTCGCCTTCGGTTTACCAAGGCCGGCCGGATATCCTTCAACTTTTTCATCATTTCTTCAATTTCAATGCAGTACTTCTCTGCCGTGATGGATTCACCGGGAGGGAGGAAGCTGTGGTGAATAATTCCCAGCGAACACCACCATTCTGTCACCATTACTTTCTTTTGGTGCAATTCCGGCTTCGCAAAAACCTTGGGGCTCTCATCGCTGTCCTTTTACATAGAAAATTTGGTACTCGCTTGTAGAGCAAAGTTTGCGCTTCTAAACGATATGCCACATGTTACGGTTTGTTCTTGATCAAACGCGTAAAGACGCGCCAAAAAATGGCGCGAGCCAGTGCCATTTAATTCGTTGCAACCTAATAGTACACAGTGTACAAAAATGGAACCGCTGAGACATCGGTTTCTGATCTGAAAAACGCAATACTTCATGCATGGGCCAATTTTGAGCGAACTGTCATTGATAACCTAATCAGTAGCATGCAAAATAGAATTTTCGATATGGTTGCAACAAAGGTGATGTGACGAAGTACTAATCTTACCTTGTTTGTAGGTACTTTTGTGATTAATCAGGTTTTCTATGAAGCGAACTTATATTTTGCACCGGTCTCCATTTCTTAAATTTTCAGTTAAAGTTCGTGGTATCCTGCACTGATAAGATAAACTGCTTAGAATTCTCCTATAGAAGTTTTCCATAGTGAGGAATACGATGGTAACATTACTGAACCTCGGCAGCGGGTTCTTCGGGTACCAATGGACAAACCAGGGGTGAACCTATTTTGCACTGGGTGTATTAAGTTATAATAAAGTTTATTCGATTATTCGATTTTTTCGATTATTCGGAATTCGAATAACCAAAAAAATGGGGTTATTCGATTATTTGGAAATTCAAATAACCAAAAAATGGGGTTATTCGATTATTCGCTCATTCGAATTTTCGAAAAATGGGGATATTCGATTATTCGGAAATTCGAATAACCCAAAAAATGGGGTTATTCGATTATTCGTTCATTTGAAAAATTTTAAAAAAGCACAAGTATACTGGTCCTCCGATTTTCATGCAAAGAACTAACCTCGTGCATATGATCAGCGACCTCCTTCGGATTCGTGGCTGATAGCTCGCTAATCATGGTAATACCGTCTACTTTGTGAGACCTAAAAGTGGACTACACTCAAGTTGCAAGCGATCAGCGGCATCTCCAGACTTCCAGGATGACCACAGCATAATGAATAAGAAGGCAACACTACACATTTCGGAAAAACCTCCTCAGTATGGGAATAAGGAGCTCTAGCCTAGAAATAGCTGTGGTTCTTCTGTATTGTCCTTGTACAAATAGTATCTGTACGAGGACGAGTGGTAGCGCACTCGGAGAAGGTGGTGTCCGTCACAGGCACTCCTGCCTAGACCAACCAAGTCTTCCATTCGTTTTGCCTTTCCCAGAGAAGCACCAGAATTGCCCATTTCATGGTCACCGCAAGTCATTGTATGAGTCGAATACGAATGCAACTTTCCTCCACGACATGCCATAGAAGTACTGAGTGCGTGGCGCATTCCAAAAGGGATTGATAGGCGCTTCCCACTATCCTTTGTGCATTCTCTGCATAGGGCATATTTTGCATGACTTATCATTGGGTTATTTCTTTATACCATTTTTTAGGCTACGATAGTTGGAGAAACCTTCTGAAGAGCATAGAAACCCTTTTGGATGAGTGCAACGCAAGAGAGTTGATCTCACCATTCTTCACTTTCGATCTTCTTCAGAGCGTTCACTACGCTTCTCTGCCCCATGTTTGACATCGAGCGAGCGACCGCTGGCTGAACCTTGACCGGAGCCGGTGATTTCGAGGCCTTCGACTGCGCCGACGGTAGTGCCTTGGTCGGCGTGTTCCTGCGTAGTGGGCCTGATTTCTGCAATGCTATCATCATCATTACCTTGTGGCTCATAAAACCGAAATCGTGTCAACATCAATCCGAGTCTCAAGAGCCCCTTGGTATTTGACATCCAAATACTTCACTGTCTCTGTTGTCGCTATACTTTCCACCTAAATAGCAGTCAAGATGGACGACACGATTGGTGGTGTGTTTGAGGACAATGGCTTATGGACGCTTATAGTCGAGAAATTAGAATTGTAAAAGCCAAGAACTTTTCTACTTCATCAACCACGATTATTTTCTAACATGTTTTACTACTTGAATGGCAGGCAATCAGTGTTAGATAGTGCTCTAAGCCTTAATCCGGTTTCTAGCAATTAGATTAGGATTCTACTTAGTGGTTGTACTAGTGTATGCTAGCCTTACTCACTTTCTGGTGTTTTCCTATTTGCTGATTCCACGAGGGTAGTTGGCATATCTGTCTCCGAAGCAACCTATGACAACTAACTGTTGGAGGGCGCCATGACCAACTGGTACAGATAACAGCCCCTTCTTTTTTAATGGCAGGCTATACTGAGTGCAACCACTTACGCTCTGATTTTTTTTTGATTTTTTTCTGATTTTTCTGCTCTGATCGATTTGCTCTGATTTTCAGCTGAATTTGTTCATTACTGTTTCTTCGTTTCTCACTGTTTTCATATTACTGCATACTGCATTACTGCATTATGACGTATTTAGGGCTCGTGGAGCGCAGTCGGAGGAGGCACCGGCTGACGCCTGCACCCGATACCAGGTTCCTGATTCGGATTTCCCGCCCAGGCCAACCAAGCCTTCCATCTCTCTGGGATCGGTGAATTGGTACCAGACTTGTCTGGGAAGGATAAAGCGCTGACTTGTTCATTGGCTGGCCACCGCAAGTCATTGTATGGCCAAATTCGCATTCAACTCGCCTCCACGACATCCCGTAGAAGTAGAATGCGTGGCGCATCCCAAAGGGGATTGAATAACGGCGTCCTTTTTCCTTTATGAAGTATTTGTTTGATTTGAGGTGCACTTTTTGTGATGCATAAATCGATATATAAATAAAACATATTCCATTTTCACGTCGAATTGGACACTATCAAATCAAATTGGACATTTTCACGTCAAATTGGATACTCTTCTAAGTTAGTCTAAGACTTCTGAAATCAAAACGAACTCTTCCAAATTCAAACTGCTTTCATATCGGTTAGACTACAGACTCACTAAAGGTAAAGTAATTTTTTGATCAAGAAAAATTTGGTAAAACTTTCTTTGATTTTTTTTTAGTTCAGCTGCCTCGTAAAGTAAGTCGCATTGTTTATTTGATTGATGGTGTAAATACTGCGTACATGCATCAAGAAAGTTAGGATATGTGTGTTTTTCACAATTATTTATGTTGCTTCTCTTGCAGGTGTGAAATTGCATGCAAACAGAAATTTTGTTATCAATCGAATAAAAATCGCTTTTCGAACGGAAGTGTGGCGCAATCTCTGTTTTTGCAATATGAAATGCTCGCCTTCCTGCTCTTCAAAATAAGCTTTAAATCAGTATGAATACCCAAGTGATGCAGCTGGCGAACCAAGATGAGTATAGATCCTTTATTCCGGCCAACATTTCGGCGTTTCAGCTGCATCACTTGGGTATTCATACTGATCAATATCATGCCAAGATTCAATGACAGTCGAACATTGAATAAGCTTTAAATAATGGTTTTTCCTCAAGAAATAAAAATTTATAAAGTTTCATACTATGTATTCTCTTACTGTGGACCGGAATTGAAACTTCAACGAAAATTATACTAAAATTTTCCTTGAACAAAACATTATTCGAACATTTTTGGAGAGTCACTAGTTTAATGTAGAAGAAGCTCGTTTCGATTAGGAAGAGTTGGCTTTGATTTCAAAGCTCTTAGACTAGCTTAGAAGAGTGTCCAATTTGGTTTGAAAAGTGTCCAATCCGACGCGACGTGAAAAATGTATAAATAAATAAGCAATGTTTACCCAACACAAAATTGAAATGAAACATGGAGCGTGGCTTTGACTCAAAAACTTGTGTCTCCCTGTCTGTCTCAAAAACTGTCCAAAGACTAAACTAATGTGCTAGGGGCTCTCCTGCACATATCAAGGGTAAAAACTTTCGATCGTCCAAAAAGTGTGTAGGTTTTTTTGTGTATCCAAAAAAGTGGTGAGCTCAAATATGTACGGGTTTTCGGTCCTAGAACTATGTAATTTTGACCACGAAAACGTGTAAAAACTAGCATGCATTCCGTTTCTTTGAACATAGTCACAATACTAACTATTGTTATGTCTTGAGCATTGTAATAGAACACTAATTTTCTCAAAATTTGCTGATGCGTAATAGGTTCCTTCCATTCAGTACCTTTTGCAGTGCAAATGCGAGACTTGTTATGATTCATCCCTGAACGACTTATTGAGTGTTAAAATCTCCTATTCGAGAAGGTTCCAGACAGCTACCCCTACTCTCCTCCAAGTTTACGAAACTCAAATTCGTTCGTTCAAAAGCTCGTTCAGAGGTTTGCAAATTCACGCTCTACATCGTTCTTTAGATATTCACGAACATCCAGGACACTCTAAAGCCTCTCACAGCGAGGAACTACAGAGTGAGCTTTTCCTGTCGTGTCGCTAAGCGCTTCCTAACTGCGGCACTAAATTGTTCATTTTTGCGAGAGGAGAAAGTACTCCATATAAAACACAACCGAGCGACTAGGTTCCATTAACGGTGGGTTCATGAGTTTATCTTTCTTATCCGGGTTTCTTGGGTGACCTTACGAAAGAGCCTGCTAGAACTGCTAGGAGGCTTGGTCGAGTTTCAGAACTGCACCTCGGTTATGCCTATGACGACGACGATACAGAGGAAGTTTCAGGGGGAATATAAACTCTACCACAGCGTCGTGTTTGGCGCAGTTGTTGCATGTTCAGCAACACCTCCCTGCAGAGATTTAGAACCCCCTCTGAGCTTTTGAATCGGGTATCAAGTAGGCTTTCACCGTAGGTTTTCTTTTGGTGCAGGGATCAAATGCCTCACTTTGCTTCCGATCCCACTTCGGAAAAAAACTCACGCTGTTCTTGAGCGCAGCATGGGCAGTGGTGATCGGCAGGCTGTGATGGCTCGTGCTTTTCTTCGCCAGCGTTCCATAGCCATCGGTCGCGGGTGCGTGTTCTGAAACAATGGCCGGTCGTTGAAGGGCGATCGAATATTCTATGGGAACGCCGTTTTAAGCTGACGACCACAGCTAAGTGTGTACTTTTAACAGCCCTCGAAGTTCACCCGTCGCACCATGATTTGTTGCAGAAAGGCTCGTTGACATAAGGTGCTAGATATGCCCGGCTTGGCATTGGTCTCTACCTACTTGAATGAAGAATCGAATACCTACCAATGCTCACCCGATGAGTAGGACGGTAGATCACTTCTACGAGTCGCGATAATACCTATGAAGAATGTTTCGAGGTTGCACTAACCGTTAAGCTTGTGGATTTTGTGCAGAGGAGATATTCCATGGGTCACAAAGCAACAGCTTTCATCAGCAACACCACCCACTTTAGCTTCAGTTTATACACTCTTGAAAGGATTCTGTGCACATGCTATGGATCACCTGCACCTAATGAAAGCAAAGATGTCGAAACGATGGCGGATTAATACGGACGAAGGCCTTAACCGACGCTTTCATTAGACAGTCCCCTAATGTCCATTTGGGTCGTCCCTTTTTGACCAAGTCTCATAGGCTTATACTAACAACAAGATGCTCTGTTTTAATTTCACATTAATTACTAGGCATAACACCCTCTCAGAGACAGACGCTTAACCTTCGTGCCCATTCGAGTCTAGTGCTATAAACAGAAACGGACAATTGAATACTAAGGGCGTTGATTCTTGCAGGCAGTCTGACCGTCCGAACACTTGTAGCGTTATTAAGTCACTCGCTTTCTCCGGCTTCACCTCTAAATATGATTGAAAGGAGCTTTTTGAATCGAGGAATTGGCTTGTAATCTGCCGAGAAAGGAGTTGTGCTCAAAATCTGCTCTATGAAATTTCGGTCTATCATGCCCCAGCGCAAACTTGCCTCAAGGAATTGAAGTAAAGTGAAGCGGTAGAAGCTAGTGAACAAGAACAGAATTTTTCATTTTATCCAAGTCAAGATATGGGCCGATTTCTAAGCCGTTTTCACATGTGTTAGGTTTCTATTTGTCTTTGGGAAATCACGGTTTAGAATGATTTCGATTTCTAAACTCATAGGCTTGCAGTATTTACAGAGAAAGCGGTCCCACTCAATGACTCTCAATAGTCAGCGAGTAATTACCTGGAGCGCGAGAGTACGCCTAAACGAAGTGATAACTGAGAAAAAATCAAAAGTTTCGCCTATAACTTCGATTTCATTTGTTCTCTAGAAAACCGCAAACGATCTTTCGAAGCCTACAAGGGAAGGATACTAGGTGACCATGGGAGTTTGAGATGGGACGTATATCACTGAATGCGGCTTCGAACGCTGATTCCAAATGTGTGTTCCGTTTCTGCTGTGCGCATCTGTGAACGGAGTTATGGACCATTTTCATAGCAGGCTCCTTTGCTTTCTTGGTCCGCGCAGAGCGGGCCAATCACAGGAGAGCGAGCTCAAGTAGGGTTGAAACTGCGTTGCTGACCAAGCAGTGGTGGCGCAGGGGTAGACGAGCGGCGTGGTGAAAAGGAGTAGTTGTGGTTCGACTCCCACCCCTGTGGTGCACGGTTTTGCACTTCCTAAAAAAGATCTGCCACGATCAGATCAACCAAAGCTCTCTACGTCAAATTGCGAAGTTTGGGCGAAATCGATTACGGTGGTCCCACCACCCATACTTACAAGAGGGTGATGAGTGCCTTTAATAACCTCTTGGGCGAATTTTTTTTTCGACACACAGGGTCGGAAAAGACAATACTTCCGACTTATCTTCCAAACTATGTTCTCACCAGCGGTTGTATTGGCGTGCCTTTTGGAGGAGTTCGGTCCTTCCGATTCTTCACGCGTTCCTACGAGTCAAGAGGAGAAGATGGCCAGCAGTTTCGCATCCATCTTGCGAGGTGCGCATTTCTTCTTGCCATTCAAAAGCATGTAGAAACGCTTCACCTCTTATGTATTGACGCGCGGTGTGAAGTTCTCACTTCACTCCAGCGACTCAATTCTTCGAATTGTATCGCTGATTTACATTCAATTTTCTGCCCCAAGATTCAGAACTTTTCTCACGTATGTACTCGCGGTGCGCTGCAGGATACCGGCACAGTTACCCTGGGACGTTTGATACACCAATTCAATATTGTTCCCTTCTGACATCCTAGAGCACTGCTCCTACAACGGCTGCTCTGATGTATTTTTTATCTGCTGCGGTCATTGCCAACAGCTGTTATGTATGTCTTGAATATACGTAGTGTTATTTCTCAGTTGCTAGTGTAGCCCATTGTTTGTCATGTTTTTATCAACTATTCATGATAAATTGTATCTTCGTGCCAGTATGAAGTTGTCATTATGAAGACAAGCCCTCTCTGGTGACCTTCTCCGTTGCGATTCGACATAGAACTTTGGTTGATCGGAGCAGATCTTTTTTAGGAAGTGCAAAAGTCCTGCACCACAGTGGAGTCGAACCATAAACCACCCTGTCTCGATGCCGCTCCTCTACCGCCTGCGCCACCACTGGTCAAAATGCAGCGCAGTTTCAACTCTCTTGAGCTCGTTCTCTTGTGATTGACCCGTTCGGTCTACGGAGAAAATGCCCAAGTCTCACGGCTCGCGTCGCGTGCGGAGAAAATACCCGAAATAGGGAGAAAATGTCCGCGACCAGGGGAGAAAATAACCGCGATCAAGGGAGAAAATTCCCGGGTACAGCAAACCATCATGTGGTGAATAGCAAAAGCGCCGTAATAAAGGAAACAACTTTGAGCGGTAATCCCACTTAGGAAACTAAGAAAAGTTTGAAACTGTGGAAAAAACCGCAGATTAGGAGAGCCTTAACCGGACGTAACGTTATTATTTACAATGGTTTATTTCCGCAACGTTTTATTCGTACCAAAGCTTTAATAAGAAGTTGATCACAAAATTTCATGTTCGAGAAACACTCTATATTTCGAGAAGGTGGCTTGAAAGATTTTTGGCGAGGTGATACACCGTAGGTTCTGGTCATTTTTTGGTAAAGCCTAATTGCAATTAACCGTCCAGATATTTAAATCCTTTATTCAGACATGTGGAAATGTCAGAAAAACACAGAAACAAAGCGAATCAAAATAGAAATCCTATACTGAGAAAAACTTTAATAAAAAAGGGCACAACAACAAGTATTTACGATACCAAGGATGTATCAGATGAAAAGCACTTGAAAAGCAGTGAATGTTGAAATATCTATGTTCAAATCCTGTTTTAGTAAAGAAGGAAATGATTGCTCAAAAATGAAGACTTCATCAGAAAGACTCAGTAAAACCTCAGTAAGACCTAAAAACCAATTTGTAAACAAATTTCCAAATAAGTTCTGCCATTTTTTCATTTTCTACTTCTCATGACTTTGAAGTGCATGTACCTTATTGTTCACTCCATGTGGCGTTCATGTGACCTAAAAACAAATTCAAAAATTAAGGTGGCTTACAGTTCACAGCTCAATGCTTCGAAAAGTAATTCTAAGTTACCAGGTTTCGTTGATGTGATTGTTTTCTAGTTTTACGTGCTAGAAATTGAGATCTGGCTGAAAACGCTTCTTTTGCCCTTTCAGTGTTTTCGAGTGCTCTTTTCACATAAAACACCGTTGGTACTAATTTAACCGTTGAGCATGCCTGTAAACTGTGTAACGAGAATCTTTCCTTCAAGTCTGCTAGGGAATCCAAGTGATGGTGCCACAGTTTCAGTTGCCACGCCCACGATTTCCCATGCCATTTACTCAGCAGCACGACAGGAGGTACACCTGCCCCCTGCTGGGTGCGTGGCGTCGAGAGGTACACCGCTGTTCTGCAGACCGGAAACTTTTGTTTTGCGTGTCAAAGGTTTCATAAGGCAGCCGTTAGACTCTCCGTGAAGCCAAGGGGCATGGGGTGGGTGAGCAAGGGGATGAGAGGAAGATAGCAACCCCCAGCAGGGGCGGGTGTACCTCCTGACTGCCCCCCCCTTTACTCGACCGAATGAGAAAAATACCGCATTCCTGTCCACATGATTACCATATGTTTTCTTGTAGTGGACCCTATCGAAAACCGTTCAGTGGCCACAGATATTTTCTCCCCTGGCTGCGGGCATTTCCTCCCCTGGTTGCGGGCATTTTCTCGCACCGAAACAGACGCGGCGCGGTTCGGGCATTTTCTCTCGTGATCGATATACGTCTCATCTCAAATTCCCATGGTACCTGGTATCCTTCCCTTGTTAGTTACACCTTATCCACTTAGAAAAGAACTTAGATTCAGATCAGACTATTTTGTAGCTTACGCAGTACCCACCTAGACAACGGAGTGGACATATTTGATTTTAACTTGGGGTTTTGTGTCTGTTGAACAAGTGAGCGAGAATAGAATACAAAACTCAAAACGGTAGTCATGGCTCTACGAAATGAGAAATCCAAAGGTGGGAAGCTGTAATTTCGTTGAAAAAATGTATCACGAGATCGTTTTTAAGCGAATTCTTGAGGGAAAACCTTGTTGTTCCTACTAGTAATCGGAACCGGGGAGACATGATTCACTTGTCCTTTAACTTGGAAAAGGTTTGGCATGTGGTCATGGATTTGGCAGCATTCTAATGAATTTTTTTTTTAAATTTTCGTTGCTTAGATCGGTTGGATACAGAAAAAGAAAGGAAAGGATCACACGATTTGTTGAAGGAAAGGAAAGTGAATACAATGTTTGTTATACACGCGGATCTCAGTAGTACCGCATTTACAGGGTCATGGCTCTATAGACACTCTCTCCAGTCTTTGGAACCAATTGGGCGACGAATTTTATGCTCCAGCTTTAGGGAGTTAAGATATGCTGCTGTCAAAAACACTTTTAAGAAGGATTCCCAGTTATCACTTCGTTTCTTTGCCGATAAGCAACGCATTCGAAACGTGAAAGAACAGAAAAGAATGGTTAATGCAGCCGAAAAACAAGCAGCTTGACTCTGCTGCCAACTTTGCGTCATGGAAGGAGACATAGTGATCGGATTATAGCTATTAAACGTTAAGCAGGAAGGAAATTCGCCACTGTTTCAGTTTCTTTTCCAGAGGTGAACTAATTGGTCGATGGAATCCCTAATTAATCTGTTGTGTGCAACCTAACAACGTGGTCGTCTTTATCACCTTCTAACCCTAATGAAGCGATAAAAGGGAGCGCTTACGATGGGTCCAGAAGATGTTGCGATGATCGAGCCACGAGTTCAGCGAATTCGAGGTCTTGAGAGGAGGCAAGCGGTACTGCGACGTATACATTGAGAGCAGGCAATGGGTTCTTGGCTGGGACGTGGTGCCAGGCAACCGTCGACTGGCTATTATCGTTGGGTACGAAGAACTGGCGCTTCACGCAACGCGGGACATAGGCGGAAGACGGAGCGGCTTCCACGCTGAGCATTACTGACATAACATGCATTCCTCATGAAGGGAACGACTATCTAGCTGGTGGGTGTGGCAGTTCTGGCAAGAAGTACACATGCCTCCATTGTTCCTTGTCCGTTTTTCGGCACACATACATGTTCACGTCAAATTGGCGACTTTTCATATCAAATGACCAGTTTCCTAAGCAAGTTGAAGCTTTTGCAATCAAGCTGAGCATCTTCGAAATCAAAGAGAGTTCCTCCAACTTTAAAATAAAGACTGTCCAAGTTAGTCACAAAAATTTCGCCCAAGGAAAACTTAGTGTTATATTTTTGCATTTAAATTCAGCAGTTTATTCATTCAATTCAAAATTCCGTTTCCGAAAAATTTCGTTTCTAAGGAAAAACAATGGATTTGCTTTAAAGTGCAGAAGCAGTAACAGTACTGTAAGAAATGAGGAGATCGCGCGATGCACTCGACAAGGCCTTCGCAGTAGTCATTTTATTGATAGCGAAAATTCCATTTGTATAGAGTATTAATGATGTAACCAGTAAAACGAGAACTACCCTCACATCGCTGTTCAAACAGCGTTTACATTATCAATCAAATCGAAATTGCTCCGGTCAAGTCGAGTGCATGGCGCGATCCCTTCTTTCAGGGCATAAAATAGTTACCACTTTTTGCGTTTTAAAACAAAATTTAATACAGTATTTTTCGTTTAAAAATATTATTTTTGAAATTTCAAGTAACGTGTTCACTTGTCGAGGCCGAAGAATTGAAAAATTTCAAAAAAAGTCATACAAATTTTCTCTGAACAAAAAATATAATATGGGTCTTCAAGAGTCTTTATTTTAATGTGGAAGAAGCAAATTTTGATTTGGAGGATTTGGCTCATTGTCAGTTAGATTTCAAGGTTGCTTATGGTTAGAGGAGTGCCCAATCTGATTAGCTTACATCTGATAGGTGTTTAGTTTGTGGTTTGAAAAGAGTCCAATCTGTTCCGAAAAGTGTTTGATGTGACGTGAAAATAGTGTAACCAAAAATGCGGCAGCACACAGAATTAGTTTAATAACGTTTCACACTTGCAGAATCCGTGAAGGTTGCTAAAGAGGCCTCAACATCTCGGAGAGAAGACAGTGATATAGAGCTAGTTAGGCATGATTTTCAAATAAACACATTTCAGAATTATGCGACCAAGTCACCACCTCGGGTAGTAGCGGACACGATACAGGAACGACCAGAGGCTCGAATGCAGGACTGCACACATGATCCCTTGACAAAAACAGTTGGCTCCATTTCCAGCACTAGATTCATATCGGGACATGCTGACGGACTCTTGTCAGAAAAACAAATCTTTGGAGAAAGGCAAAGCACGCTCAATAACATAGGAGAACTGAGAAAAAAAACTGGAAATATACCTGGAGATTCAAAATGTAGGGTAGCTCCTGCGATCCCTGGGAAAGCTCACTAAGTGCTTCTCCCAGAACACCTGCGTTCAGTAATCAAGGAAAAATGCTTGTGATCGAGATCTATGATAGGAATTCCAAATCGGCATGCCCGGACGGGCCGAACACAGAAGCGATGAAGCTCTTGAAGTTGAGCAACTCTGCCCACGCAGGTATCGTACACGTAAGGTGTAACCTTAAAGTTTCTGAACTAGGTGTAAATACTGTTGCAAAGCGCTTTTTTGCGACAGCATTTTGCTCCTTCATCGTACATAATCTTGGCCCCTGTGCACCTAGTCGCTACTTTTTACATAGAGCAAAGGAAGAGTTTTAGAACGGACTTTTTAAGGCCTGAAGGAATTCGACAACTACGTTCTCTAGATGTGCGGAAAGAGGCAGACGATCGAAAAGACCCCTCAATAATGCAGAATCTTTTCCCTCTAATTTTAGGCAGCCCTCTACTACCACTCGCTTCGTAAAGGTGCAGCGAGATAACTACTAAGAGTGGATAACGAAGGCAATGTACGTCTGCGTAGACCTGCCAGGGCGTAGAAGATTTTTACAGAGGAAAAGTATTGCGAGATGAAAGACGTCGCTTTCAGTGAACCTATTCGCCACCAAGCTCCACAGTTTTTAGCCCACAATATTCCTCACAAGAAGTTTCAAAAAATATTGAGAGGCCTTTATCTGATTTCTTTTCTTTCACGTAAGCATTGACAGTCAATAAATGCAATCAATAAAACAGTAACTATGTTGAAAAATCTTGATAAGATGAAGTTACCATACCTTCAACATAAATGTGATAGCAAACAAGGGGGTGAGCATAAACTGGCGTTTCCGATATCTTGTACTTATTATATATGTATGAGGGCATGCTAGGAGCATATGCTGCCGCAACACGCTGCAACGCTTCGTAGCACTCCGTTCGTCTACGGTTATATGTAGATTGAATAGGATTTGATTGAAAGAAACTTCCTCTCCTCACCATCGAAGTAGCGGCCTCCTTTCGCTGGAGTGATGGGCACGTCATCGTAATGGAGCGGAGTGGTGTTCTCGACTTCCTCGCTCAGATTTCCCTCGCTTCTCGCCTGAAAGGGAGATCCTGATCATGGGCGGTCACTCTACTCTGACGCTCACTTTTTAAGGTGGCGGGAAAACCATTCCACTCTGCAGACAGTGCTCGCAGCGAACGAGAGACGTTCGATCGAAGCGTAACGCTATGTTGGGTTAAGGAAGCACCCTTTTATCTCATCAAGACTTTTATCCGGGTAAACTCGAAACCCTGGACGGAACTCATTGCAGAAACTTTATAGGAGCCGCCTACGTCTCAAATACCTTTATTGCCTGTTCTATATAGACCTAACAATAAATAAATATATGCATATAAAACTTTAAACCACTCTGAGGATAACATGGTTGCCAGAAAGGACCTCAATATAGTTAAAATGACGACTTCAGAGCAGTACGGCATGTAAAAGGCCATCCCAAATTAATGTGATATATAGTACGATAGACCTTTCTCAAAGTGCCCATACACTGCATTATAACTCCCAACTTTCTCATTGCTTAAACGCCATAAACTCCTTTCTAGATATAAAAGAAAGCGACGAATCCGTAGCAAACGTGACCATTACTTGAATTTTAAAAATTCAGTGCAATCTGCCAACACTATTTGTGTCGAGAAATTATACATATTTCCAGGGGAATGCTTTCCTTCTGCCTTTGTGTCTCCGTCCCTCTTTTCTTACTTCTACAATGAACCACGGCAACGTGTAAATTATACATATTTTTTTAGTAAATCCAACCTTTCCCAAGTTCGACAATGGGCTGGAAGGAGTTTTCTTGAGAGGCAAATGGTTGTTGTTGAGCTCTGTTTCCTTCGGATTCTCGTGTGATACGTCGCCGTTGTGCACCGGTTCTGCCTAAACCAGAAAGATTGACACTCTGAAGCACGGAACTATAGACGGGAGGAAACTGAACACAGGAAAGGCAACCACAGCAAAAATGATGGAAGGTGCACATTTCAGCCTAAGATCTCGAACCTTGATGATCACTATGGGCCACTGAAGCAAAACCAATGCGTTGTTTTTCCCTTCGGTGTAAGCCAGTGTAATTCCTTTAGCCGTCGCGCGAATCCTTAGACAGAACCTTTGGTGGTATTTTGGCTTTTTTGTCCATTCTTTGCGAAAGAAGTACAAGAATAACAGCACGGTGATCCAATGGTCTCCAAGAATCTCTTAATTGTCCGATCGGTGGGGTGCTCTCTGAGGACGCTCTAGTTAGCTTTAGATTGATCAGTAAGTCTTTGTGACCGTACAGGTTGTATAACCTGTTGAAGGTGTTTATAATTAAGGAAGACACTAAAATAATTATGTGCGTTTAACAGCTGTATCTAGGTCGCGAGGCTAATAGGACAACGACCTACTAGCTTCACAACATAGGAATTGAGAGGACGATGCTCGGACACAAATCACGCAAGTGGAAGAAGGCCTACGGAGCTCCGAGCCGTTTGGAGACCAGAGGCGTTGCCAGATGGCCAAGTTGTAAAAAATTAGATGAGCCGGTCTCATAATGCGTTTCGCAGCAACCGCTAGATGAGAGCCGTCACAGACTCCACAGGATGTCAACAAAATACCAGGACGCCCACCGCGTAGTTAGGACTGCTTCTTGAAATCTCTGAACGATGCTCTTCGTATCCCTCGAGCGAGGAGAATTCATTGAATCACTCTGGCTTTGTAAGAAAATAAGCGTCAGCTGCCGGCTTCGCCCGTACCCGACGCCAATTCCCGGAAGGCTTTGATTAACGACAGCAGTGGAGGAGACGATGGTCGGAAAGGCAGTGGCGTTTTGTATGACAAGGTGCCAGGATAGGGTAGAGTGGGTTGAATCTCGGCAGCAGGGGAGCACACAAAATTCGGTGCATTAAGTTTTTTAAAGGAATTTTTTATCGGAATATTTTCTTTAAATTTCCGGTAAATCGTTAAATTTAGTTGAAAATACAATTTGCTCTAAACCATTATTTCAAGTAAAAAAATAGGAAAAACTTATATGTTTCAACTTCAAGAGGTCAACAGCTAGAGTTCAAGGAATGGAGTGTAACACTGCAATGTAAAATAAACAATTCAACATCAACAAACACGGGAAGATAAAGAGGCCTTCAGCAACAAATTATCTACAGGGTGAGAAATAAGAACAGGTATAGAATTATCATTCAGGACGATCACCAGCAAGGCATCTGAAAATGAGCCATCAGGCAGAACCCGGACTCCCCCCCCCTCCCAGTTCTCTGTGAAATTGTTTTAGTGTGACCGTTCTAGGAGCACATACAATCCCGATGCGGGCACCAGCCCATTAAGTAAGGAAGTTTTAATAAAAATACAATTAAAAGCCTATCCGTGGAATGCTAACACGTTGACGAACGCGCGATTTTCGAGTGTCTGGTGCGTAGGACCAATTCATTTTTTGCACCGTGACACGATATCGCGTCACACGGTCCGCACAGCCGAAAGCGTGTGACAAGTCGTCAACGTGTTAACGTTCAGGCAAAGTAGCTTTCCTGATTATTGTTATTAGCGTAATTCTGAAATCGTTTAAAATACGTCCAGCGTCCGAAAACATTCTTTCCCTCTCGACTGTTCCAGGTGGCAAGCAAAAGTATTCTGGGATAAGCAGCGCCAGGTGAGGATAGGCATATCTTACGAGGAGATTAGACCAGTATCTTTGTGGATTCGTTGACGTGCTTAGAGAGTCGGCGAAAAAATTTCTAGCTCCAAAATGCATTAAAGGACAAGGATAAAGGACGACGTTACCCAATCCCTTTTGAGATGCGCCACGCATTCTACTTCTACAGGATATTGTGGAGGCGATTTGAATGCGTGTTTGGCCATACAATGACTGCGGTGGGCGGCCGATGAAGGAGTCAGCGCTTTATCCTTCCCAGAGAAGTACTACTACTACTCTTCGACGCCGGTTGGATGGAAGGCTTGGTTGGCCTGGGCGGGAAATCCGAAACAAGAGCCTGGTATCGGGAGCACGCGACAGCCGGCACCTCCTCCGACTGCGCTACATGCGCTGCTAAAATGCGTCATTTCCAAAAATTCAAAACAAACTCATGAAAACGTTAAAATATTCTTGCTGATTTTAATAGTTTTTCAGGAATAGCCCTATTCGGGAGGATGAGACCTACAACTTAAGTGAGGACTAAGGGTAAATGTGATAAGCACACTAGCAGAAAAGTCGGTTAAAAATTCCGTCAAATTTCTAAAAATTTCCGTTAAGTCGTTAAGTTAAGTTAAGTTAAGTTAGATTTTAACGAAAAATACCGATAATTTGTTAAATTCCTTAAATCGTTAACCGTTAAATGTGCACCCCTGGTTGGCAGCAGTGGAGAAAGTAGTCGGTTGCGGCGCAGTGGCTGCTTCTACATATGACGGTGCTTTTTAGCATCTGGCAGTAAATGATACTCTCGTGGACGTGCTGATTTGGAAAGAATAGGAGAAGGTGGTACCGAGGACGAGCGGGTGGGACCGGGAACAAAGAAACGTCTGAACGTTCGGAACGTCATCGTGTGCAGGCCGCGAAATGAAAAAGCCCATCTACTGGCCGCTAGTTTTGCGCGGATGGACGGATGAAGCTATGGGATCTTGCGATGGCGTGGTCGAAAACTTGAAGGGAAAAGGACATGAGGCTGACGTAATTAAATGTGTATCTTCAGTGGCCTGTGTTGGACTCCAGAGAAATTTCATCGACGGCCCTTACTAGATTTCATTAATTTTTAGTCCATCCGCTGATAAAAATTGGTGGAACTTGGGACAGATGTTAGCTGAAAGGAACCATCACTCGGTGCATACCTTGAAATATTACAAGAAAGCCTTTCTAACTGCCAACAGCTTTGTGCGAATAGACGGAGCGAACTACATACGGGATCCTGCGACACAGCTGTCGAAGATTGGAAGGGGAAGGTGCCTTAGACTACACTTAATTGGAAACATTCACTGGCCTGTGTTGGGTCTTGGTGGAATGGATGATCAAGACAACACTTCTAGTGTAGGGTGAGGGGGATAGAAATGTGAAAAAATAGAAGAGAATGAAACGAAACCTGGGACAACCGCAAGCAACTGTGGCTATCATTACACTCATCCACGCGCATTCGCCTGGGTCTGTAGACGCATAAGGACGGGACATGAGAATACTCAGAGTGCTGAGGGGAAAGCGTCAGTGTGTTGTTCGATGTAAATAAGAGAATCAAGTGAACCCTCCCCCACAACTGGCCTTCGTTGGGCCCTCGTGAGCGCGCTGACGTCTCCATCATCTGCGAGGACAGATCCGCGGAGCAGACCTCTTTCGTAACGCCTCACGTGCCCTCCTCGGCGACGGCGATTGTTCACCTCCCGGCTCTCCCCTCCCCTTCTCGGAAAGAATGTGACATTGCCCCTCAAAATTGGGTGATTAAACCGACGAGTCAGCAAAGTTCACAGAGTTCGCGCTTATACCGATCATAAGTGGAAGCCTTCCCCTTTTATATATAATAGGATTTCGGGATATACTAAAAAGCACACGTTTGTTCTTGAAAGAAATTTTTATGCGTTGAAGAAAAATACAACCCTGTTCGCCATCGGAATCGTTGAAAATGCTACCGATCCACGGAAATCGGGGCACAGCAAAAATCAACAAGAAATAAAGAATAGGGGCTGACCTATGGAGCTGCAAGAAATTATAAATGGCCAACCTCAACAGTGTGTCGGTGAGCAATTCGGTTAATCGCGGCAGACACTGCTGAAAATGAGCATTGTAGGCATTGTAGCATTGTTCAAAGTCACAAGCTTTTCAGAAAAGCTGAAAATTGGGTATGCATTGTCATTTATAACCAATAATACATACACATAGATACGAATGGCTGATCAAGGAGCACCCTACCAAGGACTATGACCTGCTTCCCCTAAGAAGCTGCAGTTCTACGGAAGACACGTCTTGAGGCCCTGAACAACAAACTTGGACCGCACTCCGAAGGTCACACTAGTTGCTTCAACAAAGTACTGCTTCAAACTGGATCGTGCAACGCACATGGAGCGGTCGGTGTCTAGTGTCAGCTGCAGCGGAACCTTGCAAGAGGACCTACGGCGACACGGAAGTACAGAACACTAGAACAATGCCTTCTGAAGTACGAGCGGCGATCTCGACCCGAGTCCCGACATGAGACGAGTACCTCATCTTCATGACCTGAAGAACTATTTGCGGAAAGCTAAATGCTGCTGCGCCGATCACGTCATGAGGAGGCAAGATGACCGATGGACGAAAAACACCGGAGAAGGACGCCAAGCGCCTTTGTGCGAGACCTCCATCAAGATGTACCGATAGTTCATCGCATTGCTGGCCAAACTGGCATTTCAGTCGGGAGCGCGGATCAAGTCACTCTTCGTCACCAAGTCCGAATAGCTGCAACGTCTTGCATGACGATGACGGGACAACGAAACCACTGAAAGAGGTGCTGAGGCCCGCACGACGAGTGAAGACGGGCCATCTAAGCAGGTTCGTATGTTGGCTTCAGCGGTTCTCAGTAACAGCGCTGCTTTCCCCTGAGGTTTCTGATATCTACATACTGTTTACGATAGATGCATAAACAACTTACATCTGTCTTCGGAGACCAGTGAGTTGTTGCGCTTCGGCGTGTGCCACGAGCTCGTACTCAAATTCGGATTGAGTATCGCTGAAATCAGAGTCATTTGTGGCAAGACGGTGGTTAGCATTTCTATTATACTTTTAGCTACTTCTATAGGCATGCATTTAGTTCAGCAACTTTTAAGTAATGTTTCTCCAATGTAGCAGGTTATCTACACTCGCGAGCAAGAGTAACAGGACATGTTCTATTCTCCCCAGAACTCTTTTCCTACTACTAGATTTACTAGCTTATTCATATCCTGAATGTTTTGATGTGCTCATGATCTCTTTGTGGTTAATCTAAAGAGCAAAAATAGCGAAGTTAACTAATAGCGTTTAGAGGACTCAAAATTAATTTAAATCCTTGCTTGTTATTCCAATAATTTGTAAAACTTCTTCGAAGCAGTTCACCAAAACAAAAACAGCACAATAGGTAGCACGAGAGCCGCTTGGTACTCTGTAGAGTACTCCATGTCATTGTTAGGAGTCCCGCAGCACCTAGGCGATAAGCCCAAGAAGGTGTTCACCATCAACCAAGGGGTCCTCACCAATTAAGCTAAACCGTTCTTGGAGTGCAAATCCATATTACGTGAAATCGTCTTTCTGAAGGAGCCCCGACTGTTCTGCCATGCAGTATTGTAGAGAACGCCGCGAAGAAACCATGATTCCCTTGTACGCTACTTCCCTCAGATGGCGCGAATTCGAAAGTCTTGGTCACGTCCACCGCTACATAGCGGTGCTGGAAAACGGCAGGAAGTGAATAGTGATGAAGTGACAGTCTAACGCAGCAGAGTAATGATGGAAGCGGTCGATGAAAGGCTACATCGCTGTTCCAACAGCATTATTTTGTTTGCAAGTGTGGCAACTTTTACCTCCCCCAACACAGAGCTGTCTCAAAGCTAGGCCAGAACGCCAGAAACGCGAATTCTGTCCCAAGCATCTCTACCTCTCGAATAGTAGCAAACGATGCTCCGCCGTTACTGAATCCTCGAGGAAAGTGTTTAGCGCCTCCGCGAAACGTTCCACATGTGATCGTATTTGTAGGAAATTGGGCTTCTCAATGTGCCGAGCTCTGCTACACCATTGTTTACAACTCACTGCTTCGCGTTTCTCTTAGGTGCGAATCGAGGCTTGTTGTGGTCAGTGCCGGATCGAGCATGCATCGCCGAATCGGCCGGACCTTGGCCGAACTGGTGCGAGTAACTACCAGTCCCATTTCAGATCATTTTCCTGGCCTACGCCTACAACTGCTGAATAGGCACGGGAGAGACGTGGACGACGACCGTCAGAGAAAAGACTTCCACAGAACAGAAGACTCATACTAATGCTTGATTAGACGTGAAATTGATGGAACTAGGGCAGAGCGGGAAAGCACAATTCACAGGAAGGGAATTCAAATTGACCAAGCCGTCCTATGGCTACCTATTTTCACATCAACGAGAGCACATAAACGCGTGTAGGGTACTATGTAGTACTAGATGTACAAAACTTATGAAACTATGTAGTGGAAATGTTGCACGAGCAAGGATGAGAGGAATTTGTGATTTGAGTAGACTCAATTCAGATATGCAAAAAGTTAAAGCAGAAACCTAGCCTGCCCTTAGGCAGTTATTCACGTAGGGTACTCCACACTCTGTGGCCTGGTGCTTCTAAAGGTGGTGACGACTTCTGGTTTCTGTCGTTACTGGAAGAAGAATGAGCATTTATCGAAGTAGCTAATATCGGTGTGTTACAACAAAATCTATCCTAAGATTAAAACACCGAAACCAACCAAACAAAAACGTCATAAGGTAGCAAAGGTCGAAAGAATGAGAAAAGGGAAATGCGGGCCATTTTCATGTAATGGTGGGATCCATTAGACTCACTTTTACGTAGCTAGGTGTTTTCAACCATGCATTCGAAAACACCTGAAGAAATTTCCTAGAAGCAGCACATGTATGTTTGCGAAATAAATGGAGGATATTTCACGTAGGTGAACAGCATTGGTAGGTGGGAACACCTAAACCAATCAGAACGCATGGAATGGGCATGCCATTCATAGAGGGCGTGCACAATTGGTACCCAGGCTAACATGTGTTCGGCCCGTGCTCTGTTTGGTTACTGGCTGGAGCTGTCCCACCTACCAATGCTGCTCACCTACGCGACATGTACCTAAATGGACAAGGAGAAGTCCTCTAAAGAGCCAATACAAACTTATAGGTCACTCTCACTAGATTGTTTCTGGTATCTTGTGTCAGTGTATTGTTGACCAAGAGATTTTGAGATGCATTCTATTCGGCTATTCAACTAAAATTGCTACTACTGATGTGAGTAGGCGGTCAAACAATAAGACAACAAAAAATGGCACGAAAATTTCCTTTTTGGAGAACGAAGTGTGCATTTCCTTCTGCGGTGGCAATCCCGTGCCACACATCGTGATGGTGACCCTACAGAGTTTCTAGCGCTCGGAGTTTGGAGGTTCAGTTCATTCCGTTTCCCGGACACGTCTTTACACAGTTCTTCAAATTTTCGAAAGTTTTCAAAGGAAAAAATGCAACTATGTACAAGACAGATCAACAACACAGTGTTCGAAATTATATACTATTTTCAAATATTATACATCTTTCAAATCAAATCAGACTACTTTTTTGAGTGAGCTTGAAATCAAGCTTAACAGCTTCCAAGTAAAAACGAGCTTTTTCATATTGACTGTTAGAATATTTTTTGACTGAGCAAAATTTAGTAAACTTCTTTTGAATTTTTTTTTTTTACTTCGGCAGTCTTAGTAAGCGAATGCACTGCTCGAAACATTACTAAAATTTCATTTTTTTAGGAGAGGCTATGAACGTTATAAGTCTTTATTGCGGCTGACGTTTCGGCGTCGTTGCCCTCTTCAGAGTCTGGAAAAGCGGAAGTCATTTGGAAGGGTAGTTTCTCATCTCTATAAGAGAGACCACAAAAGTAAGAGACCACAAAAAGTAGAGAGTAAGAGACTACAAAAAGTCACACTGCTCATCCTGGAAAACGTTTCGGCAGCTAAACGTTGTTCAAACCGAAAGGCGAATTTCGATTCAGCAGGTAACGATTTCAAAGTGAATAAATGTTAAAAAATGACATTGATTCAGCATGAATTCACGTTTTTGTAGTCATTCAAAGGCAGAGCTCATAGGGGCATAAGGAGACACACGGTGAAGAAGGATGATTCTAAATGGTTGATTGATCCATGACATCATTGAGATGGGTTTAGTTGCCAAGCTGGCAATAGGAGATTGGCGCCGCGACTTAAGCAGGATCCGAGAACAGGTGAGAAGCGCTGACGCAGCGTGAGATTTTGGTGGGAAGCGCATTTTCTGAAGGTGAGTTCTGTGGTGCAGCCAACAGGACACACTGTGTACAGCCGGGTGCTGCTGGAGAACACGTGCCAGTTCGGCACAAGGCGAAGACGTGGGCGAGATTAGCGGTGATGGCATTTGTCGTGTTTCTTTCAGCGCATTGTTACGCGTCGTTGTTGCCACGGCGACCCGGCCATAGTAGTGTAGACGCGCTCAGCCACCCCCCCCCCCCACTACCAGGTTCATTAGCAGGACTCGTGTGCGCGCCGTAGACTCGACCTGGTCACTGCTCAGCAGCGTGGCTGAGCGCGTGTGTTGAATGTGTCCAGGAGTCGCATTTCGTATAGCAGATGCAGCAGAAGCGGTCGGAAACGAGCGCAGTCTGCCATCGAATTCTTGGAGGAGTTTAAGAAGAGAGAAACCTACACGCTCCAGATAACCAGCAGCAGGTTCCAGGTCTCGTAGGTGTGGTCAAAATGACTATCGCATTTGGATGAGCAGGTGTAACCCATATGGCATAGAAGCTAGAAGTGGCCCCTTGAAGCTGTTCAGACGACGTTTTAGTGATCGTGAGATCCCTACAGTCACTTCACACTATGACTGCGAAAGGTTGCGATGTATTCTCCATCTCTTCGGATCACAAAAACTGAATGCGTTCCGTCGGGATAATGGTCGATGAGAGATGACATCCTGCACCTTGAGTCTGCTTTCATTCAGCGCATTGTTGCGCCCTACATTCGGTGTGCTGGAAGTAGGTGAACATTCGCACAAATGCCGAAGCGATCGAATGTCTAACACGTCTCGCATACTGCATACCCTTGATGGCATAATATGAAAAGCGCGACGAACTTGGTACATTTTTTGCGAAAGAGTGGCTTAAAAATCAAAACTGGAAAGGACAAAAGAGAGCATGGAGACGCACTCTTCCAACAAGAAGAGGTCATTGAACTTAAAAGGACACAGCTGGAGACTGGTGAATTTGGATTTGCTCCCCACTCTCCACGAAAACCTGAAGAAACAACCAGGAAACAGCTAATGGCAACGCCGGAGCTGGAGGATTTGTCCGAGAAGCCGTTCAAGAGCCGACGGAGACGCACTCTTCCGATAAGGAAAGGTCATTGAACTTGAAAAAACACCGCTGGAGGCAAGTAGATTTGGATTTGCTCCCAATTCTCCATGAAAACCTGAGCTTTCCGCAAAATACACTAACACGAAGAAGAGAGAAGAAATTCTTAATTAGAGGTTGAGCAAACAAAAGTTCACTTGCTTCCGCTGCTTCAAAAGCGTCGAGACCCATGCAGAGAACTTGTAAGAAATTGTATATTGTTCCCACGTCCGCCGTTGACTAAACTTGAATCGAAGAAAGGAAGAGATTGAAAAAAAGAAAAAAGTGCCTTTTCCCAGTAACGGAAACACTTTGTAATGGAGAAACCCTGAAGATCACAAACGTAATGTGCAGGGATAAAAAGCGAAGCGACGAAATGGCCTCTTGTCTTTGTGCCAGGTGGGCATTCAGGCGGTTATAACTAACAATTGAAGGATACCAGGTGAACATGATGAGGTATACATCTCTGGATGCGGCTGATTCCAACTATGCGTTCCATGGCCACTAAACCCTCCAGGGAACGGAATTGTGGGCCACTTTCAGTTTGTCTTTTAGGCCTTCTCTCTAAGTGGAGTCCACCAATTACAAGATGAGAAGCTCGAGTAGGGTGGAAACAGCGGCGGCCGGGCATTTTGGCGCAGTGGGTAGAAGAGCTGCGTTGTGAGACGGAACAGTTTGTGGTTCGACTCTCCCGCGGCACAACATTATTGCATTTCTAAAAAGTACCGGCCACAATCAAATAAAGCACGCTATGTAAATTCACATTGAAAAGGGTCGCCAGAAAGGGAACCTTATTCGAAGGAACAAACGTCCTTTACAACTCCAGGCCTTTTAAAGCTTCTTCACCTAAATACATCCTAAGGTTAATCAAGGCGCTGATCACTTGTGCAATTATTGTCTTTAAATTTTGAATACGATAGGTTACGGTAGATATTGGTGAGCAGTAACCCTTACTCGCCCATAGCCACCGCAAGCCAGGGCAGCCAATCGACATTTTAAAAACGAACCTCACGCAAATGATCAGCGCCTTAAATAACCTCTCTGGATGATGTTTAGGCTAGATCGATCACCACGACCCCACCACCCATACATATTGGTGATGATCGGTGCCTTACATAGCCGATTTTGGTGATTTTTTTGTTAACTCTCGGTGTCGTTAAGGACAATATTGCCGATCTATCTTCCAAACAGTGTTCTCAGCAGCGACTGTCTTGTTGTGCCTTGTGGTGGTGTGTTTTCCTCTCGATGCCCCACTCGTACCAACAAGAGGCGATAGCCAGCAGTTTCTCGTCCAACCGCGCAATACAGGAGCATTAAGGTACATAGACGAAGAAGTAGGTACCAGCGTGGAATCGGAAGAGGAAGATCCTAAGTGAGCAGAGGGGGAGATGATAAGTGAAACACTAGTCAGCAGTAGATCTTCTTGCTTGATGAACTGGAGGTGTCGAAGGGGAAGGCCAATTTTGCAATTTTGCCATGTTTGGAAAGTTGTTTGAATTTACAATCTTGTCTAGGTGGATTGGCCAATTTTGCACTCCGCTCTACTGAAAGCTGCAGTAGCCCACTCTCAAGTGTGGGGACTACATTTCGATTCATTTAGTCGACAAAATTTTTCACTTAAGGGAGTGTTTATTATTTATATATTATTTAAGACATGATAGCTTACTAGATTGTTACTAGATACTTATTAGATACTACTAGGTTGAGTCATAAATTTTGCAACATTTCTGTTTTTTTTTTAGAATTCAAAATAAACCCGCTGAAGATACTCCATTCGATAGCTTGTTTCCTAGCGATCACATTGTGTTATGAATCGGTAATTTTCCTTGCGTTGTTGAAAAGTTTTATTCACTAGAACAGTGACCACTCAAAGTGAGGAAGTGTGTGATTTCATTTTCAGTTAGTGCAAGCTCGGTAGCAACCCAGCAACCGCGAGTCGGCTACGGTGGATTGGCAAAATCACCTTCGTCACTGCGTCACGCTTTGACGGAAACCCAAGTAAATCGCCGTGCTTCCGACTGCCGAGACCTCCGGCACCGGTTCAAGCGAGGGGGCCTGGATCGAACTTTTACCAGCGATGAAAAGCGGATGCTTCACAACAACTGTAAAGCCGAAAACCAATAGCTGGAACGCAACGAATTGGGGTTCTGACGGCAAAGTCGGAGCTCCACTGAAAGAAGGTCCTGCCGTGCTTTTGGGGGATGTGTGGTGGTCCAGTGCACAGGGAGCTGCTCCACGTAGTCAAACCATCCTCGACGCTCGCCTCTGCCAACAACTCGACCAGATCTAGCAAAAAGGGGTGAAGAAAGAAGTCGAAGCCAATGTTCCTTGCACCAGGGCAACGGTCGAGCCCTTCCGGCACTTCAGACGCTGGGAAAAATTTAGGAATCAGGCTGGACCAAAGTCAACCAACCGCCAACACCCCGGACATTGCGCCGTCTGATTTCGATCTGCTTCGGTCGATGGATCACTCCATCCATGGTAGGCGCTTCGCCGAAGTCGGTGAGGTCACGGCGGTGGTACACGACTTCTTCGTGTCGAAACCAACCAAATTCTACAGAGATGTAATCCATTCAGTTCATGAAAAGCGGAAGAAACTCATTGAGAATAACGGCAATTACTTGGTTTAGTCAACCATTTTTCTTTTGAGGTATAATCTTATTTTTGCTGGAAGGCAAATTTTGTTGCAAAATTTGTGACTCAACCTAATAGTTACTTATTTAAGACATGACAGATACTAATTAAGACATTGATCACCCACCGAAATGCATCGCTGAAGGGCCATGCGCATCGATTTCGCCGAAAATTCGCCCAGAGATGTTATTTAAGGTTATGATCATTACTATGAGGATCTTTTTTAAACTTTCGATTGATTGCGGTGAGCTATGGTAGGTACCGCTGAGTGAGGGTCACTTACCCACGCCAATACATGCAGAAACCCATCGTAATCAATCGAAAATTTAAAACAGACTTTAAAGACTTTAAATAAGTGATCAGGGCCTTTTTAGACTATGTTTAGGCGAAAAAGCTTTCCTCGTCTGGAATCGTGAAAACACTGCAGTACGTATGAATCAGGTTTCCTCTTTGACGACTTTTTTGGTGGCGATTTTACATGGGGTACTTTGCTTAATTGTGACGGATCTTCTTTAGGAACTGCAAAAGTAATGGAGCACAGGAGAGTCAAACTGCAATCCACTCCTTCTCACTACGTCGCTCTTCTATTCACCGAACCACTGTTGTATCCAGCCTACTCGAGCTCGCCTTTTGTATTGGAGGTCGACAACTCCGTGCGGAGGTGCGTTCATCACATGTGGAACACATATTTGGATTCAGCGGAGCCGCATCGAGTGATTTGGATCTCATTTCAAAGGGCTCTGGTCCCCTAGTATCCTCCCCTTGTAGGATCGATGCGACTACACATCGCTGAAATTAGTACTAGACAGAATTGGTTAGTACCAGTACCTGTTATGGCCGCGTGGAGCTCAGTCGGGGAAGTGTTGCTTGTCACGTACACACGATGCCAGGTTCTTGGCTCAGTTTTCTCGCTCAGGCCAACAACGTCTTCCATCCCTTCTACATAAGTCGATGAATTGGTACCAGGCTTGTTTGCGAAGGATGAAACAGCGACTTGTCAATCTGCTGTCCACTGCAGTTAGTCGTATAGCCCAAATAATCATTCAAATCGGCTCCACTACATCCCGTACAAGTAGAATGCGTCGCGCATACCGGAAGGGGTGGTGTAACTCAGCCCTTTCTCCTTTTTATAATTTATCTGCGTACAATTCCCTCAAACAGGGTAATTCTGCAGCGGATTTAAAAGGAGGAAAAGCAACTGGACAGCACCAAGTGCACTTCCAACTATTTCACGCTTGGCTTCCGACTTTTTTGAAAGGATCGAAGAGTTCACCTCGTAGACGGGACAACATCCTATTATGTGCCTGTTTGTGCTTCGCGAAGCGTAAAAGCCTTGGGCACGAATTCCAGCGCCATGCGTGGCTTTCGGCTTGCGGAACGTCTGGCGGACGCACAGTGAAAGTGTTTTAATTGCTTATACCTACTAGAAAAAGCACGGCCAAACTTATTTTGGATACATCCAATCGAAAACTATGATGGTCTCACCCCGCTTTCTTGCAATGCAGCGAAGTACCTTGATCGTTTGAATCCTCTTTCCCCATTGTTAGATTTTTGATACAGCAGTTGCCAATAATTTTCAAGTGTTGGAAGGCTGACTGGCTTTCTCACGCTGACTCCAGGCCTATACCTCACACGCATTTTCTCACCTTGATATGAAGGGAAAAGCTGAAAACGAATGACTTATGGGAGAGTGTACCACGAACTCACTCGACTAGTCGAGGGCATATAACTGTATAACTAGGCATGAATGCACAGCAACTACCAAGAAAAGAGCGAAATTTCATTTCGGCACTACTTGGTTCTACAAGTATGTAATGGTGTCAGAGAAATGTTGCAAAATGAGTGACGCAAGAGCCGCACTTCATGTTGAAAACGGTGCTGCTACTCAACAGACGAGACTTCCCCTTTGGAGTACCACTCAACGTCATCGTTGTCAAATAACAGACGAAACAGGAACTTGAACATGGGGCAAGTAACGGAGTAATGAGATTTTTGTGCTGCTTCATTGTCACGAAACTGATGTCGCTTTGATTTCCTACAGATGAGATGCTTATTCTGTTCACATAATATACCTCTACAGACTATGTGATTGAATGTGATTGAAGGCGCCTTGAGTGGGTTTTCGAGCTGAACACCCACGTTCAGAATAATTCCATGGGACTGTGGCTGCTTACATATTGCAAACTATGAACAGAATACCGCCGTACCATTGTCGTTTCACTCCGCAAGTACTAGATATATGACGTTGAGTGGTACTCTAAAGGGGATGTCTCGTATTTCCAAGAGGATTACAAGTCCCTCACAACCACTTCACCTCTCCGCTTCATCTATTCCAGGCTTGTCCTCAAAAGGATAGAGGCTAAGTTGATGGCTCATGCTCGCTGCGGATTTATACTCGATTAGGCTGTCTGCCGGTATCAGCGTTATGGCTCATTGCAGACACAAACGCCTTCTTCAAAGGTTTGAAGCAGCAAACACTTCAGGCGCTTCAACTAACAGAGCAAAGGAACGGAACTTACAGTTGGCGTCCTGTCGACGAACAATTTGGTCGTCCGACTTCATCCGATCCAACGTCACCGCACACGTGGCATCGTTCTGAATGACAGAAGAATGATGCCTTCGACAGTTATTACGACTATATGCTCCGTCTTCATATGTGATATGTGTAAATGGAAAGCCCGTCATTCTAACCCTATCAAAAGACACAAGATCCTCCCAGATAGTTAATGCCCTTTTGGTGGAAGGCTTCTATAACATATACGCCAGGAAGTCAGCTATCTTACACTAAACCTCTAGTGAACAAATATGGTGTTGTTCTGAAGTGCGTCAAGAATCATATCCTTCAATAATTGACAATTTTGCACCGAAGAGGGAAACGGTCTTCATTATCAGTTGTCTATGTACATGTGTTGATGACGTCAAACCATTCGCCTGTTTAACTTTAAGTTGAACTAAGCAGAATTTCATTTCGAGCTTATATCGAGCGAAACTAGGTGCAAACCCTTTTCAGAGAACAAACCTCGCTGATGTCGTTCATCCAGGGAGGCTGCGCCTTTTGAGATCTAGCGACTGTAAAGGCTTTCGTGATGCCGGCCACCATACTGAGTGGAGACATCGATCTAAACGTATATGGTGATGTAGCATGTTCTCTTGAAACTTCTGCAGAATTTACCCTACGTGAAGGCGGCTTCCTCTGCATGGAACAGGCTAATCCTGGGTCGCCCTTTTGGCTGTTGTTACGAAGTTCAGTTTACGTGAGCAACACCATGTAGTGGATACCGTGTAATTGCTACCTATTCGGCATGTACTCCCCGGCGTGGAGGATCCAGTTCAGGTCGAGGTTCTCGTCGTCCCCGAGCTCCGACTCGGAGACACCGAATGACGAGTCGTTCACTGGAGGCGTCGAGTATTCGATGAGTCCGTCGTACCTAATTCGCGGAAGCGTCTGTCGACGGAGCCGCGCCTAAACGTCGCCATTTAGTTCCGGTCTTCTTTGGTGGTTATGAATGCAGCAATTACATTCGTTATTATACTGACTTTTTACTTCATTATTTTTCCCCACGGTGTTGACTTTCCTCCTGCAAACTGTATCAGATAACTAGAAGAATTTCATAACAAAAGTGTAAAACCAGCTAGCCAGAAAAGCCGAAACGAAAAAACGAAAGCACTGTTTCGAACAAGGCTCGCTTCCCCCTTTCCCCATTACAAGCATCCAGCAAACAGTTCCTTAAAAGCAGCTGCTGACTGAGCGAGACGTGTACTTCCTTTTCGAGGAACTGCTAGACAGGTTCCTGTTTCATCTCTCACGCTTCTGAGAGCCTAATAATCTATACATTATCGAGGAAGCTGAGGTGGATTGCGCGCGACGTAAGTTAATTATTTCTTGTAGGTGTTATGCGGTGAACAGCGCGATTATTCCAGCCACGGGCTGATATTTCGCTTTGATCGCTTGGAAGTAAACAACAATGCCATATCTCTAGGTGATCGTGCTTTGTTGAAACTACAGCAATCTCACGATCTGACGGACAAAAGATACAGTGGGATTCCATCTCAGAAACATCAACTGAACCACAAGTTGTTCAGAAATGAACGTTTGCCCATGGCCAAGTTCCCTCCGGCTTGTATTAGCAGAAATCTCGAATAGGAGGAAGACATTTTTAGAACAGTTCATCGCACGCTGCCTCTGCCCTATGGATGCTAAGCCGTTACACAAATGTATTTCCATAGCCTCTACGGATGTGCTCGCATTACATGTTACATGGTGTTTAAGAAACAGTCAGTTTTCCTCCCAACTAGAAATTACACCTTTCTGTTTCGATTGATGAAAGAAACACAGAATTCTCGCACATTGAAACGAAATGTTGTTATGCTAAATTCGAAGAGTCCCAATTTTCATTGAAGACGAGGAACCTGGTTCAGTGCTGGGGGACTTTACGGTGCTAAATTATGTGACTGCTTAGCAAGTACTCTGAAGCCACGAAACAAAGACTAAAGCAACTCAGCAACATACCACGACCGCGTTGGCGAGCCCCTTGGCGGAGTGACGAACCTCGGCCTCTCTAACCGCCCTCATGAGAGATTCTACTTTTCCGTTCATCAGATAACCAACAACAGACAGCTGTTCGAAAGCGGCCAGCCTGCAAGTAACCGAAAATTCAGCGCAGTGGAGGTGAAATAAAGGGGATGTGCAGCTGCAACTTCGTCCTCCCCTCCACCGCCGCGTGAAAAGCTAGTGCACGGTGGAAGCCAATGATGTAAGAGACCCCCTCAGAGTTTGGATGGTGAACTTGTCGATCCTAGTTTTCCGAGTAAGCGTTTCTCAACGCATTCTACACCTGGACCTGGTTGCGTACATTGCAGGTAAGTGCCTGGCTATCAAGCAGCAAGGGCGACAGAACAATGAGCCCTTCGTTCCCATCAGCTTCCACATCTTGCAGTTCACCATTGTTATTTAAACTAACATTTCTTCTTCTTCTTTCTTCTTCTTTCTTCTTCTTCTTCTTCTTCTTCAGCGTTTGTCCCGCTTCGTGGCAGGGTCCGCTATTCTGGTGTCATGACGCCACCTTTCCCGATCTAGCGCTAGATCGGGGTGGACACCAGCTACTTTCAAGTCCGTATGTAACGAATCAGCCCAGCTCTGCTTCGGGCGCCCTCTAGGCCGCTTTCCTATTACCTCGAAGTTAAGGCCTATCTTGCGGACGCTGTCTTCCTTTCCACGCAGAACGTGGCCGTACCATCGTAAGCGAGCTTCGCGCATCTTGTCAGCTATCGGCGCGACACCGAACTTCTGCCGAATGACATCGTTTCGGATGCGGTCCATGCGCGTGACTCCAGCCGTCCAACACTCAGCGCCATACATTGCTAGTGGCTGCATGACGGCCGGCCCTATAAATCTTCGATTTCAAGCGCTCTGATATCTTCCTATCGCAGAGCACGCCAGTCAACGAGCGCCACTTGGACCAAGCTGCACTCACGCGTGAATTCAATTCAACCATCAGTTTGCCGTCAGACGCGACTGCTGATCCCAGGTACTTAGAAACCGAAGTGCGTGGGAGCTCGATGCCGTTAACCTTGATGGGAAACTCCATCGAGGTTCCGGCTGCAGCTTGAACTCTACTCTTTGTGGAAGAGTAGAGGACTCGCAACCACTCTATGAGCTTCTCAGGAACTCCATGTCGTCGCAGGGCGTACCATATCACTTCACGCGGTACGCAGTCAAAGGCTCTCTCCAAGTCGAGGAAGGCGATATGCACCGGCTTCTGTTTCTCGCGGTGCTTCTCTATCAGGAGGGCTGCATGTATGGCATCAACGGTGCCACAGCCAGCCACGAAGCCGCACTGATTGCTGGAAGGCTGGACGGTGTCCCGAATTCGTCCATCGACAACTCGCTCAAAGATCTTCATGCTGTGCGAAAGCAAGCGAATCGGACGGTAATTGGAGCAGTCTTCAGGACTGCCCTTCTTCTTCCAAATTGGAATCGTCGTACTTTGGCGCCAACTCTCAGGTACACTCTTCTCCGCCACAACCTGATTAAAGAACTTTGCCGACCACTCAGCAGGGTACCAGTACTTGGACTTCCATAAACAGCTGCCACGTCATCGGGCCCAGTCGCTTTCTCTGGCCTCATCTCCTTCAAAGCCGCTTCAATCTCCTCCTTGCGGTCCATAAGAAGACGGCCATGTTCATCATTGATGCCGAAAAACTTCAATGTCCTCGATCTGCCGATGGCGAAAATTTGCAAGTCGGTACAGATACCGCTCACCATCGCATGACTCGAGCTTCTCGTTGACATCTCCATAATGAGTGGCTTTTGCAACAGCCACGGTCTTCTTTGCAGCCTTCTTCGCTTCTTGGTGCGTCCGCCAGTTATCGGCTGTCTTTTCGCCGAGAAACACGTGATAGAGCGACTTCTTCTCTCGCACTTTTGCTTTCACGTCATCTGTCCCCAGCCAGGTCTGCTTGTCGACCTTCCGTCGCCCAGGCTTCGTAATGCCGAGTTCCGACTGCGCAGCTTGACGAATCGCGTCGGTCGCCTTATTCCAAGTTTCGTCGACAGTCGTGACTGTCGATAACCGCCCGCGAGAAATCACAGCTGCTTCCTTCTCTCCCATTCGCCACCACTTGATTCTTGCTGCACCGCATCGCTTGACCTGCTTCAGCCTCGGAGGGGCGATCTTCAAAGTGCAGATCAGCGGTCGGTGCTGTGGTGCGACCGTCTCATACGGCACGATCTTCGCGTCTGTGACAAGACCCCGGTCGCGATCTCTCACAAGGACAAAATCTATCTGAGTCTTGGTACTCCCACTGTAGTATGAGACAAGGTGCGAGTCCCGTTTTCGGAAAACGGTGTTCACAATGGTGAGGCTATGCGATTCCGCATACTCAAGAATACGCTCACCATAGGCGTTACGAGACCCGTATCCGAAACCACAATGACAGCTGTACTCGTCTTTCGTAGCACCTACGTGCCCATTAAGGTCACCAGCGACTATGATGACATCTTTCGACGGTACCTCTGCTGCTTCTCATTAAGCAGGTTCCAAAACTGATCCTTGGCTTGATCGGAGCAGCCAGTCTGCGGAGCGTACGCAGAGAAGAAGTGATAGAGTCGCTCCTTAGCGGCGACAATGATCTTCATCAACCGATCGTCAGCGTTCGACGCTTACAATCGAGTCACGAAATCGTTCGGAGACGATATTCCGACACCACTAGTGGTCCTGGGACTTCCATATAGAACGGCCTTGAAGCCACGTCCTATGTCCCTTGACTTGCGGCAGGACCACCTAGTCTCCTGCACCGCACAGAGATCAACTCTTCTACGCTCTAGTGCTTCAACCAACTCGCACGAGCGGCCCGTCAACCTACCCACATTCAGCGTAGCCACGCGGGTCCTGCTTACGTTACGGAACTTTCGGACTAGCTCAGTTGCCCCCCGATGCCGTCCTCGCATCAGGGACCCTTGCATACTTTTCACACTCGCCGGGCTCTGCGAGTGCGCGTCGGCTCCCGCGGACGCCGTAGCACTATCACGAAAAACTTGTAATGTCATGAACCATGTGATGTGACATGGGTGTTCGTAGGCCGGCCTGTCACAAGAGCCTGTCGCCTGCAATCGAATGTCCGTGTTCGGCTTAGCTCGCAGAGCGGGCAGTTTCCAGTGGCAACACGTGGAGGAACGGACATCGTCACCATTTAAACAAACATTTACCAACAACTAATGGGAAAAACAAGGAAAAAGATTAAAGGTGAGTTGAGACGAAATCCAGCAGCAGGTGGCTATAGCCCGACAGTAATACAGGTGGATATTTACTTCAGTAGCGATGCTCTCAAGTAACTGACGAACCTAACTCTCCGTTTAGGATCGAGTAGCAGCGGAATGAGCATGTTGAGGACGGCAGTGAAGTTGATTCGTGATGAAGAAGTAATCATTAGCGCTGATGTAAGAATGTTTACCACCTGAACGGGAATATTTGCAATTTCGTTCTGCAGTTCTTTAATTACAGAGAAGTCTTATTAGATGAGTTGCCCGTATTAAAAGAGGCTCTTGTTTCAAATATGGGAGGTGGACACCCTTGATCACAGTACTGTCTAGAACGCACTGCGCATTCCAAACACATTATGACACATCTAATTTATGCAACGCTCCTACACTTGTAGCTGAATCGTTGCTGAGGGGGTCCATCGACTTCGTGAAGGAAGCGCAAAAGGGTGAAATTGTTATAGCGAATCACGTATGTGGCCGTAGCGTTTCGGAACACATGGGGATGTCGTGGAGGCAATTTGAATGAGTAATTGGTCTATCCAATGGTTTGCGGTGGTCAACCGACAAGTCGGTGACTTTCCCTTCCCAGGAGATTTCTTCACCAATTCACCGACCCCGGAAGGATGAAAGGCTTGATTGTCCTGGAGGGGGGGGGGGGGGGAAGAGGTATCCGAAACAAGGTACCTCGGATCGGGGTGGGTGCTACCACTTGCCTTCCACCCTCTGGGGTCAGTGCATTTATACTGGTGCGGGAAGGATATAACGCTGACTTGCTTATCGGCTGGCCAACGCAAATCATTGTATAGGCCAAGTGCGTATTCAAATAGTAGTCTCCAAGAGATATCTCGAGTAAGTGGAATCGTTATGGATGCAGTTGCCGATTGTCATCGCTTCTACTTCATTGAGAGGGATCTTGCCTTGCGGTTAGCGTGACCGCAGCTAGACCAAACGCTAGTGACCTTACTTCCTCTCTAACACGCGAGTTCCTGCTCTCCAGATGTACGCATAGCGCTCCGACTACAGCTTTCGGATTGATGTTCTGGAAGAGGTCCATGCACGTCATCATTATCAGTTGCTTGATAACGGCCTTCTGATTTCCAAAGTGCTGCGCGAGAAGCGACAGAACTTGCTGAAAAATCAATGTCATTATGAGTTCAAAAAATTATTTTCTTCAATAACCTCTTAATTTTTGAGTGATACCATGAAAGTAGAACATTTCGAACCGCCTAGTCGAAGAGCATTTGTAAAATCACTTTTTTTTGACATTTTTCGCCAACTTGTGCAATATCCGTTAAAGAGTGTTATGTAGACACGTGCAGTTTTCTCCTTCAACCAATTGATTTTCAAATTTGATTTTTGTTTGAAAATGATAGTGAAATTCTTTGCTGGAGCTACACTTCAGTGCTTTAAACAAAAAGTGAACTAGTAAACTGCGAAGGCTTATGAAGACTGGGATTGACAAACCTGAAGATGAGCTTCCATATGCGATTTTAGTCGGTTAACTGTCAGACGCACCACATCCAACGCAAGAACAACCACCTAAAGCGAAGGCTTTATGTGCAGAGCTCTTGGCGGTTCAACACTTGCACAAAACAGGTGCGCTATATTGCCTTTTTAAATTCAATTCCACTAGCTTTGCTGGTGAATGGCATGCGCTAACATTTCGTCTAGAAGAGTGTGAAATTCTTGTTACCCAAGTGTTTTGGAAGGTTTATCTCCAACCTAAACCAGTCAGCACTTGGTTTTTCGACAGCGTGGAAATCGGCGAGAGTCTTTATTGCATAACGGGCATAATGTAAGGACTACCTCAAGGAACTGTTGAGCGCTCGAAAGTACATACCTTGACGGTTAAGGTCAGAAAGTAAAACCAGCGGAAGAGTCCATCGAATCGTGTACGCAGGAAGAGATTGGGCCATAGCGAAGACGAAGGGAGGGATGGCAGTTGGGTTTGATGGGCGCGAATAGAGGACACCGTAGAGTGCAGATCTCCAATGGCTTGCAGTGGTGGGTAAGGTGCAGGATGACCGGAGGAGCAGTACCATGGCCCCATCATCAAGCAAGCGGGAAACGCATCCGAAAGCTCTATCTACCAAGGATCAAACTGATCTCTCACACGATGAAAATCTATGGACGACTGATTGATTTTAGAGTGAGGGGATGGTTCGCATCAAGCCTTCTTTATTACCCTGCACATGAAATACCGAGCGGAGCCAAAGCCCTGCTGCCTGGCTTTCCTGGAGTTGGAGAAGGCCAGTCTACTCTTCGCCGTGATCCGAAGAGCTTTTCGGTAAAATATCCCGGATCATCTGATCAAGCTACAATGGAGATCTACGAAGGCTCGAGAGTGGCGACAGGAATCTCGCATGCGGCAACGAGGCAGGTGAACATAAAAGTGAGGCCGCACTTAGGGTTGGCACTGTTTCCGCTCCTCTTGGTGATGCTCGATTGCATAGTAAACCACCTGGGCAGGCTCTCTAACATTCTCTATGCGGACGTCATCGGCCTTGTGGCCAACCCCCAGGATGGGGAAAAAATACAGCTGTGGTGGAAAGCCCCTGCAGACAACAAGCTGTGGCTCAAGTAGAGAATATTAAATTTATCAGCCATGAACAGTACACTGGACCCACATTGACTTTCAAGGAAGGAGAAGCAGGAATAAACCCGGTGCTGCGCAATCCAGAAACGCAGCGTAGGCCAAGAAGTTAGGGGCAGACAAAACATGCCTGCCACAAATGGAGGGAGTCCATTGGACTCCTCCGCGATCGAATATGCTCAACGTTTCTCAAAAACAATTTCAGTAGGACAGTCCTGCCCTCCTCTGAGGATGTGAGTGCTGGGTGCTCGGTAAGGGGAACAGCGGCAGCTGCTCGCTTATCGAGATGACGATGCTCAGGAGATCGTGAAAAATGTAGGCCCCAAGAAATGATCAAGATCCGAATGAAGGTGAGCGGCAACTCCTGGTGCATATATACCATTTTCACGTGACACTTTTAAAATCAAATTGGACACTATTCTAAAAAGCGCAACGCTTTTGAAAACGAACTGAACCTCTTTCAAATCAAAACGAGCTCCTTCCGCATTAAACAGAGACTCTCCACAAAGGTTTGAATATTAACCTTCTAATATAAGCTTCTTTGAAGCTTTAATTCACTTACCCAATACGTGAACACGTTGTTAGAAATTTTATAAAAGTCTCAATCTTGAGGAAAAATAATAACTCAAGACTAGTTTCAAAGAGCAGAAGGTGGGGCAGTTTTTAGTACCAAAATAAGAGATCGTGCCATGCTCTGATCGAAGACGTCGCGGTCTTTCTTTGATTGATGAGAAAATCCCTGTTTACATCGAGTTTCACACCTATGAACGATGCAAAAAAAAACAATTGTAAAGAGCGCACCTATCCTCACTTTGATGTAAGCAGCATTTACAATATTAATCAATTAAACATCTCGGCGAGCTTTTATAGTGAATGTGCGATTTCGACCTTTATTGCACTGAATGACCGCTGTGTTTAGGAGCTTTAAAGCAAACTTTGACTCTATTATTTTTCTTAAAAAATAAAATTTTCATAAAATTATTACACTAATTTGGGCAGCTGAATTAAAAGAATTGTAAACAAAGTTGCACCAAAACAGTACTGAGCATCAAGGAAGAGTCTGCAGTTTTGTTTTCAGTTTGGAAGACGTTCACTTTGACTTCAGAAGCACCAAGTTTGTTTAGATGGTATGAATGATGAATGTTTAGATGTTTAGATGTGTTCAATTTGACGGAAAATGGTATGAATGAAAATAAGCATATCGTGAGAAGAGCAGAGAATCACTAAATAAAACTGACATTAGAGTACGAAGAACAGTTCGGAGAGCACCTCGAGGATGCGACAGGAGTGAAGGATGTCGTCGAGAGGAATCTCTCCGAATTCGTTGGTGCGGCAGTTGATAGACAAAAGACATGCCGACACAGGAAGAGTGGACTGAGCTACGGTGCGGTTCTCAACGTTCAGTAGAGACCAAGATTGATATCAACCTTTATTCAGCCTACGTTTCGGCGTTGTCGCCCTGTTCAGAGCCTGGAAAAGTCGAAATCATTTGAAAAACTACTCGCTCAAATGCCATTTCATCCTACAGGAGTGAATTCCCAAGGAAACACAGTCAGGACGCAATGTCGCAGAGGATGGCAACGCACACCTGGGGTCGAAGCGATCCACCGGTGGCTCGTGGTTGGAGGTGGGCTGACTCGGATGTGCGAGCTTGTTTCCATAGGCCGACTTAAGCAACTTCTGCGCCAACTATGATAGGATCTATGGAAAGTAGGACGTGAACAGATCCAGGACACTATTCATTCCTCCATGGAATGACTCACAATCTGACACATTTGCAGACTACAAGAACGCTATGACATACAACAGCAGCCGCTTTTTAATTCCGTCCTAGTGCCGTTTTACCACGACCGCGATCTTCTGTGTTGTATCTCAGGAATTAGCTCTTCAGAGATGTTGGTGAAAGTGGGTATGGTTCACGTCCCGTTATGCTTCTATGACCCACTCATCGGGACCATGTTCTGAAAACAAACGATTGCGAAAAGCAACAAACCTTAAAATTCAGTTCGGTGAGCACATTACTGAGCGAGATAAGGTAGGAGTGCAAATGTGGAACGAGCCTTGCTATCTCCTCACTCGATAGGTTCTCTATTAGCTGCTTCCACTGAAATTACTCAGGTAAGGGTAGCATGGGCCAACAGATCGGCTAACAGAGCTGCTTTCCCACCTTTTCGAGTCCAGAGATGCGAGTCGCCGAGTCAGTGTTGTCGATAACCATGGCGGCTACGAGCGACGGGATGATCCCGAAACGGAACCTTCTCTCGCCGGACACCAGCTTCATGTTGTTTCGGTTGGCAGGTTGGGAAGGTGGGAAGATGGTGCCTGGCACAACGATCTTCGACGAATGCGTGCTAGTGGTCCCAAGAGCAGTCAGCCTACCGTTCTGTGAGGGGCTAGGTTGGGCGATGGTGATGTTCTTGCTGAAGCGTGCATAGTCCTTCTGCTGGTCGGCTGGAAGCGCCAGCAGCATACGCTCAAACGTGTTCTTCCCGAGGTACGCTGAAAGAATGAACTGTGATGGCAGAAGATAAATAGAAAACTCGCAATTCTCTGGCGGACCTTCCATCTTTTTGGCAGAGATGGCTGCATTCTCGGCCGTATCACTCTCCGATGTACTCAGCAACTTCGTGAGTGTGTCAAGCAAACCCGTCCAGTCGCCGTTAATCAGCTAAAGAAGCTAGAATACTAAGACCAAGATCATCGCATCCACAGACCTTGAGCAACAGTGATAAGAAGGCGCTGACCTCAGGTAGAAACAAGGCAGGAAACTCGCGGACTACGTCGGTTTTCGTATTCCGTTCTGTTGAGGTGAGCAGAAAGTTCGAAAGCGTTTTCTGTAAACGGAAGAACGACGCAATTCAGCCGCATACCTTTCAGCGCTCCTCCTCACACCTACCAATACTGAGCATAAGGCCTCGGGTTTTTGACGCAAGAACGTCTGAATCGCCTGTATGGAGATTTTGCGCACAGTGATCTTCGAGCTGCCCAGCTTCGGAATAAGGTTCGGCATCAGATAGCAGACGCAGTACTCCAGATTCTTAAACACATTGATGATTCAAGCCTTATCAATTGTTAGAGCTCTTAAAAGTTCGCAATTAAGATTTGTGGTAGACAAAAAATTGATGCGAACTGCCTTCTTCGGATAGAATCCATGAGAAAATTGACGAAGACGTCAGCAACCACTTAAGCTTCGCAGCATGTGCGGTGTAAAAGAGATAGCAGTTCGAGTGATTTTCGCTCGGCTTTGAATATTCCAAGTCGAATTTTAAACATTGCGCGCTTTTTCCAACATAGTCGAACTTTGGCGTTCAAAAAATCTCTTTTTTCGAGCGATTTCGAAAGCTTAAAAATCGCGAACATATGAGAGCATTTAAATTTTCAAATTTAGTCAAGAACGCCCATCTCTTAGAATGCTCCATTCGAATATTAAAGTCAGAATTACTTCACTCTTTGACACTGCAACAATTGGCTATTTCGAGCGACTCACTATGCTGTTTCAATGCACCTCATATCAAACATGAATATTTCGGATCAGACCAGGAATTCTAAGTGCTTCTGCGTACCTCTTCACTACGCCTTGCAATCGCCAGGTTGCGCCTAATTCCTCATCGCTATGACATCGAAGGAAAACGGATCAAAGTATGAAATACTCAACTACATGAGCAACAACTATGCGGGAGCTCTTACAGAATACGAAGAAAGGAAGGAATTACGTATGTACTTGCCGACATGACGATCAGTTTTGATTTTAGAAATTAGTGTACACCTGTTTCAGCTACGTGAGAGCAGAGATGCCATCAACGCCTAAACCTTTGCCAATTCGGGGTCCCTTGCGAATCCTAGAAGGTAAATTCGACTTCAGAAATTTGTTTCCCGTTTGACAGCTGTTGCGAATGATCCCTTTCACTCCATCTTTGTATCGTTAAACCTAACTTTAATCTCTCCGCTGCATACAAGTGCTCATAATACCTCTTATTATATCTTTAACTATTTTTCTTGCTGTGTTTTTTTATTTGTCTGTGCCATGCCACGAATAAAAGAATAAAAAGTAAAAGTGTTTAATAACTCCGTTTTTGATATTTGGGTGTCACTTAGCACCTATTCCTGGTCAACCCACAATGCACGTTTTCATCTGGCAAGCGCTTCACTTCCTTATTTGGGTGAAGTACTAGGTCGGACACATGCAGATAGGAGCGATAGGGGTAAGTATCGACTTCGATATTAGCATAAATTAGAAAAACGAGATGTTTTAAGCAAAGAAACGAAGGAACGCGCTTGCGGATAGAAAACGGAAACATTGCGCCTCCTCTACCTTCGTTTGGTTCTTCTAGAAAGCGCGAAGAAGTGATTGGGAAACAGTTCGAGCCACTCACCGAGCCAAATGTGGCCATAGCCTCTTGAAGGAATTTGATGCACTGGTGCTGAACTTCCCACCGGTCATCTGACAGAATTCTATCGATGTTCTTGAACAGCTCTCCCTTTCGAGCGCAGTTCGTGAACCAGTCCGGATCTCGACGAGAGAGGCTGGCCATACGGTTCAGCGTCTGCAATGAGTTTCGCAAGAACAGAGTCATCATTTTTCATGAAGATTCGCTTCGGCTGCCTCAAGGTTGCAACCAATTGGGATTTCCTGTTAGAAGGGATACCAGCAAGAGCTGCAGGCTTTCTTCACATTTCATTACGTTTATTAAGAACATAATCGCTTGCGTTCTCGTGATGCATCCATTCAAATGGTGCTAAACCTCTCTGGAAAAACAAACCGAAAGAGGGGATTAGTACGAATACGAATAATATTCAAACAGCCTATATGATATCCACGGAAGTGGAATAGGTGGTGCTTTCCGAAAAGGGTTTAACTATTACATTCAGCTTCTATGATCCTCGGGCGGGCTGCATCCCTGGTTTTCTGAACCAGTTTGGGATTTTTCTTATGCTATACTTCTAACATCAAATTGCTTTTACTTTTCCATCCCCCGGAGCGCTTGAAAATATTGATCAACAACCAGTGGTCAGTGACATGAGGTGCCTTAGCACGCAGCGGCTGCTGCCCAAACAAACCTTTCATGCCTCTCAAGTGGGCCTAGAAATACTCGAGAGTAAAAGAACCCCTAGCAGCTGCCTACCACAAAATCATTCTTTGAAGGAGTACGTGTAGAAATACTGCGCAGAGCGCGAGAGTTTCACAAGTCAAAGGAAAGACGAGAAAACTGTCTAAAAAAGGCCATACCTAGCTTTGAAAACGACTATAACAACCGTGAAATAATACTATTAGCCGCAAAGCAAAGAATCTGAGATGATGACCAAGCTGAGACAAAACTTTTAGTTGCAAAGAGTTGCCATCATGAGACTTGAAGCGTGCAACCACAGGCCCTTAGACCTAAAACAAAACCAAACTCCTCCACTAGAACTGCACTTTGCCTGGAGAATGTGTTGCCGGGGAAAAACTTTTAGACTGAAATGTCAGGTCTAAGGATTAAGAAGAGGAAATCAAGGATCTGGCCTTCTAATAAGATCTTACGCTAAGTAGGAAACCTACTTAGCGTAAGATCTTATTAGAAGGCCAGATCCTTGAAGTCATTAAAAAGCCACTTCAAATAAAGGCCTTCTACCCTATTTTATATGATAATATGTGCATAATTTGTATTTTCCTTGTACTTAGGCTTTCGAATTGCTGCAAAACACTAGGCCCTACCAAAGTTGCAGTGCATACTGATAATATGTTTCACTTGCTTCACCATTGTCTATGGCGCATGTTGTGCATAAATAAATAAATAAATAAATAAATAATCTGCTTTCTTTTATGCAGTGATACCTACATATTTTCACAGGAAAGAGATGAGTAGCTGGTTTCTCGAGCTAGATCGGCAACTCCGCTCTGCTAGGCATCATTCAGCTGTCCAGCAGTTTCCCTGATCATCGAACACTTAACCTCCTACTGTTCATTGGGAATGCATTCGAGGTGCTTACGTAGCCACCGCATGATTCACTCATATGTCATTCACCTGTCACTATCCCACGTCGGGCGAAGAATCTCCGAGACTTGACATTCTCTCTCGGACACCGCCGTGTTTTCCAACTTTAGTGAGAGGCGCATGTTGTTCCAAGATTTGTGGGATAACGACCGCTTCAATAGAATTGCAAAATTTGTTTTAATTTGCCGAAGGGTTTACGAGGTTGTCCTAAAAATTATCGAGCTCTCTTTGGGAGGATACATAACTAGACCGTTGAGGTGTCTTCCTAGCTTTGTGAAATTAAAGAGCGTTGTGGATAAACATGCAACAAACTAATTTCCCTATTTGCTGGCCGTCAAGCATCTGATTGGGAACTTCTCCACACACCCGATAATAATCATGTGGATAACTTTACAGGTCGCAACGCAGCATCCCTTACAAAGTGTTATTCCTCATTTGCGTCATAGACGACGTCAGACTCGCTTCTACTCTGTATAGAACCGAGCTTCTTCTCTTAAAGGATTCATATGCGAAGACCAAGGAGTTGAAGATCGAGGAATTTCATGGCCTTTGCAGGTAGGAGCTTGGACAGACGGACGGGCAACCGCTAGCACGTTTTTTTCTTCCTGCTGCCATAATAGAATTGTCGCTCTACTCCGTTCCACCAAATTTTGAAAGTGTTCTGGAATCTTCTCGCAACAACGCATATATAGCCTGACCTATGACCCACATTTGCCACTATTGTCGTCATATTCCGCTGAGACTATGGCAGAGAAAATCGTTCTCAACTGCAAATAAGTTCGACTGCTTCTGGAGTTCAAAAAGCAAAGCAGTGCAGGACCGCGGTGGATAGCATATGTGGAGCGATGGGTCCTACAACTGTCTCCTACGACACAGTGAAAGTGTGGTTCCGGAAGTTTGATGTATGCTGATGATATAAAAAATTTACGGAATCTATAACAGTGGCAATAAAATGCAGGTTTGTCAAGCTTTATCTCAATCCATAAATGTGATGATGGAGTGGTCTGAAGCTTGGGAAATACCAGTGAACCTTTCGAAAACCATGGTCTTTCATATTGGAAGCCTACCAGCTACAGAATTCAAAATTGACAACAGATTGCTGCCATCTACAACGGAACCCCGTGACCTCGGTGTTTTTCTGGACAAGGAGTTGAAATTCTCGAATCACGTTGATAATATGGTGCGAAAAGCATTTTCTGCCCTATTTTTCATTTTTAGGAACCTGAAATGTAACGATAGCTCTCTTCTGATCACCTTGTATAAGACATATGTTATTCCAATTTTAGAGTATTGCTCTCAGGTTTGGAGCCCCTACACAAAAAAAAGTCAGGAAAAAATTGAAAAGGTTCAAAAGACTTTCACAAAAATTTTGTTCTATAGGTGCTTCCCTAATACTACAAGTTCTAGAATTATTCCAGGTTATGGAGATAGACTCAAAATTTTTAATCTTAAAAGTCTTCTATATAGGCGTGTCTTTAACGATTTAATTTTCTGTTTCAAAATCCTGAAGGGTGAATCAAGGCTGAGAGCTAGCAAGTATTGGGTTTTTGTGCCATCGCAAGGTCGTCATAACAAGTACTGCTTTCGCTACCCCAAGGTAAAGAAGAAAAATAAGGAGAAGGTTTTCCATTCACTTTTCTACCGTGGAGCTCGATGGCTGCAGATGCTTCCTCCTACCTTACTTGAAGCGCCCAACCACAACATTTTCCGAAGTCAGCTGAAAAAAATTGACTTGCTTTCTACGCTCCAGATCCCTGACTTTAGCTAGAGTGGGATTTTTTTTACATTTTCATATATTTTTATTATCATTATTTTTTAAAATCCTGTTTCGAGTTTTTTCCTTCTCTTTACGTGTTCTTTTTTTACTAATCAGTATCACTAGCTTTTTTTTTCTTCTATATACACAAACATATTTTCTATCAATTTACTCCGTTTTTTAGTTGCTATTCTACTAGTTGTTAGTGTTTCCTAGTTGCTGTTGTTTCTAGTTCACTTTTTTTAGTTTCCTAATTGCTCTTCTTTCGGTTGTTTGCTGTTTGAGAGTTTCAAATATTTCATATTACTCTATCACTTGTTACCGATTTTGTATGTTTGGTCAGACAGAGTGTACATTCATGTCTGTCCTCTGTTTCCCCTGCAGTCGAAGGTATGAGATTTGTTGGAGTTGACGGACCTACTATGCTGGTATCCGGAGCCGATCTCACGACTTGCAGTGCTGGCGGCCCACTGCTCTTCTCCTTCAAATTCTCTACCTCCCTCAGTCCCCTCCTATTTAGTTGTTCCTATTTAATTGTTTCTAGTATTTTTTCACAGAATCTGCCGGTTTTTTTTTCGAATTCGCCGTTCCGCCCTCACTTCTTTGAAGAAGTATATTTCACTCTCTTAACTAACTCCATTTCGTGTTGCTGATGGCTTTTAAAATCTTGTTTCTCACATTGTAGTTTTTTGCGATTTACCGTGTCCTTTTTGAGTTATTCTTGTGCGCACTGTATTGTGCAAATAAATAAATAAATAAATAAATAAATAAATAAAAGTTCAAAAACGGAGACTTTTGCTTGGAGGACCAACCACGGTCTGGAAGGCCAGTTGAAATAAATGAGGAGCGCCTTCTGGAGCCGGTTCAGGGGGATCCCCGGCATTGCACCCGTGAACTGGCAGAGGAACTCGAGTCCAGTCACACCACTAGTTGAGCTTATTCAGTCCTGAACTATGGAAGAAGCGTTGCCTTGGAAAGGCATACATACAGATATGGTGCATGGATACCGCATGAACTTAGCGACCACGAGCTACAGGTGCGCCAGGATAGGTGCATGAACTTCCTGACTTTACGGAGGAATTTTTCTTGGCTCGAAAACCTGTTCACTGGCGACGAAAAGTGGGTAGTCTACGTTAACATTAACGTGCACGTGTTGCAAGACAGACACAGAAAAACTCCAGTGTTTCGGACGGCATGTTCTGGCTCCCACACCGTATTCATCACGCCTTGCTCCAACGGTCTACCATCTGTTTCTTTCGTTGTTGAGCCATTAGCAGGAGAACAGTATCACGACAGGGAGCAACTTGAAAAGTGTCTCGCTGAGCTTTTTTCGTCAAAATCTCAGGAATTCTATAAAAGCGTGATCTACAAACTACCTGACAAATGGCAATATGTTGTAGATAATAACGGGACTTCTGATCGTTAGTTCTTATATGTATGGAGCGAGAGGAATAAATTAAAACAAAATTGCACAAGTGGAAGGATACTTTCCTTACAACCTAATACATTCTCCTCCTCATTAGCGAGATTGAGTGCAGAAAACATGATGCTACGTTGTTGTACCCAAAGTACAAAGACACAAAACCAAAGCTGTGGGAGCGGGGACATGTTTAGAAAATCGTGGAAGACGTACAATTACGATGCTTAGCCAAACTTTCTTTTTTTTCAGGTTACTGGCCAGTAGTCTAAGCACATTTTGCCTAATAGCAGCTCAAACTACATGAGTGCAGCTGTCTGCCAGGAAACCATAACATATCATACAGTTCGGTATCTCACCTGTAAGCGGACATCAAAGTCAGGGCTTCGGAGAAGATCTGAATAGTCGTCATCGCGAGGCATAAACGCTGGCGAGGGAAGGCGGTCTTGACGAAGGCGTAGTGGATCCAGCAGTGAATCCATGGCTATGACCCGCTTCCTTAACAGTGTTGGAAGGACCTTTGTAGAAATTGGTGTTCGAATAGCTCAATATACACACACGCGTTAAGGCACTAGAACTAGCACGCGAAGTGAGTATTGATCAGCGAGAAAAATCAATGCTATGATGATTGGGTTAAATTATTTAAGACCTTCATTTGAGGGGAAGAGTAATCGAGCGTATTAGACGCCAGCCGAAGATATTCGGTGTTGCTCAAAGTTTCGTAGAAGGAGTACGCAATGGAATAAAGTAATCAAGCTGGAAGGGGGATATAAGCAGAAAATGACAAAATGGGGGTGAACAGAGAAACTTGGAATTATGCGGCAATTAGAGACACAACTACACACACGATGCTCAACTCCCAGGCTTATAGAAAATTTTGCTAGAACCTATCAACCTCTTCGATAAGCTGCTTCTCAGAAGTGATGACAAATTGTGTGCAGTCTTAGGTAAGCAATGGCTGTCACTGAGGCACACTTATACATGTCAGACTACAGGTTCCACTGCGTGCTAGCAAAAAAAATTTTGGAACAAAATGAGGCAAATATCCACTTGCTGAGAAACAACTTTTTGACCATAAAAACAAAATTTTACGTGACTCTTGGTGCGTCGAAGGATGCCCACAGCTGTCACGGTGGTTTCGGTTATGGGTTTCCACTCATCACTGATAGTGAACGAATTCTTGAGTATGCGGATTCGTATAAGCTCAAAATCGATCACACCATAATTTGAATGCGTGATTCCCATATTTTGCTCAAGTGTTGCGGGAACGCAGTTCCAAAAATCGAATTATATTAAGTCACTGCATGAAATGGCCGATTCTGCTACCTCAGTTTCTGCTAGATTTTTCGGGACTACGAATTTTCCCATTTCAGGCAATGTAGCTTCTGAAAGGGCAGAACCTCCGCTTTCTTACCGCTTTTAGATTTTGTAACATAATTGCATCTTGTCGAGTTTTTGACGTTGTTTTTACAGTATGGGTCAACGTGATATTTGGGCGCTCTACTTATATGAATGGAAAAGTGGACAGAAGGCCGCGGCCGCACTCATAATATCAATGCTGCATCTTCTTCGACTTCTTCAGCGTTTGTGCCGCTTCGAGGCGGGGTCCGTTATTCTAGTGTGGTGACTCCACTTTACGCGACCAAATGCTTGATCGGGATGGATACCAGCAACCTTCAGGTCCACATGCAACATATCAAGCCAACGCTGCTTCGGCCGCTCTTCAGGCCGTCTTCCGGACATATCTATTTTGAGGCCAATCTTCCTAACAGTGTCACCACTAGCGCGAAGCACGTAGCCATACCACCGAAGAGGAGCTTCACATAACTCGTCAGCGATCGGAACGACTCCAAATCTCCGACGTATTTCATCGTTGCGAATACATGTAGTCCAGCCGCGTAACACCAGCCGTCCAGCGCAGTATTTTCGTTTTCATTCCGCTGACGCGAGTCTCAACCTCCTTGGTTGTAGGCCAGCACTCAGCTCCACACATCGCTACTGGTCGGACTATGGTTCTATAAATCTTCGATTTAAGGCGTTCCTGTATCTTCCTGTCGCATTAAATGCCTGCCATCGGGCACCATTTGGACCACGCTGCTCTCGCGCGCGAGTTCACCTCGAACGTCAGGCTACCATTAGACGCAATTGCAGTCCAAGGTACTTGAAGTTTGTTGTCCGTACTGGCGCAGTGCCATTGATCTCAATGGATCCTGCTTCGTTAACGTCTGTCGTCAAGTACACAGATTTTTTGACGTGTAGCTTGAGTCCGAACGCCTCCAAGCGGTCACTCCAAGCTTGCACTTGTCGCTCAAGTTCGGCCTTGTTTTCACTGGCAAGCATTACGTCATCTGCACACAGGAGCCTGGAGGGGGTACGCTTCTAAATGTCTCTCGAAATGGCATTCATTACGACAATGAAAAGGAGTGGGGAGAGCGCGGAATCTTGGTGAACACCGACGGAGATAGGGAACTCCGCCGATGTGGTGGCTGGCGCTCGCACTCTATTCTTTGGGCCAGAGAAAAGTGTGCGGTACACGATCAAATGCTTTCTCTAAGTCGAGAAAAGCTAGGTGCAGCGGTTTCTGCTTTTTGCGATGTTTCTCTACCAGAAGACGAGCAGCATTTATGGCATCGATGGTGTCACAGCCCGCTACGAAGTCACATTGGTTGGTGGAAAGTTGGACGATATCACGAATACGTCTATCTACAACTCGCTCGAAGATTTTCATGTTGTGCGAGAGCGAGCGGATCGGACGGTAATTCGCGCAGTCCGCAGGACTGCCGTTCTTCTTCCAAATCGGAATCGTCGTGCTTTCCTGCCAACTACCAGGTAACTTCTTTTCCGTAAGAACCTGGTTGAAAATTTCGTTAGCCACTCAGCAGGACTCCAGTACCTCAACTCCCACAGGTCGGCCACTATATCGTTGGGGCCCGTTGCTTTGCCTGACTTCATCTTCTTCAAAGCCACTTTCGTCTCCTGCACAGTGATTTTCTGCACAGGACCGTGCGTGGGACGAACACAAGTAATGGCGGATCGGCAAACTCTACTGTCGAAATTCTCGAAGTAGTCATGCCGTCGTTTCATAGCCACCTTGCGGTTCGTCAGTAGGTGACCGTTCCCATTGTTGATGCTCAAGAATTTCTCGATGTCCTCGGTCTGACGATAGCGTGCATTGACAAGTCGATAAAGATGTCGTTCACCATCGCGCGTCTCGAGTTTATCGCTGAAACCATCATAATGGATCACATCTGCAACGGCTACGGCCTTCTTTGCCGCTTTCTTCGCCTCCTGCGAAATTGTCGCCATTTGTCTGCGGTCTTGTCGCGCAGGAGCGCGTGATATAACTTTTTCTTCTGTCGAACTTTTCTCTTACGTCGTTAGTCCACAGCCACGCCAGCATCTCGATCTTCCGGCGTCCATGCCTAATTCAGAACCTGCAACTTGTAATATCGGATCGGTGGCATCTTTCCATGTTTCGGCGACGGTTGTCACCGTCGGTAATCGAATACGAGAAACAAAAGCTGCAGCGTTTTCCTACAACCGCCACCACTTGATTCTCAGTGGACCGCATCGCTTGACATGCCTCAGCCTCGGAGGTGCGAACTTAAGAGCGCATATCAGCGGACCGTGCTGTGTGGCGACAGTCTCGTACGGCACCACCTTCGCATCTGTCACCAGCTCTCGATCGCGATGCTTCACAAGGATGAAGTCGATCTGTGCCTTGGTTCTCCCACTATAGAAAGACACCAGATGGGAGTCACGCTTTCGAAACATTGTGTTCGCGATGGTGAGACTATGCGAGTCCGCATACTCAAGAATTCGCTCATCATCAGCGTTACGTGCTTCATAACCGAAACCGCCATGACAGCTGTAACCATCTTTCGCAGTCCCAACGTGGCCGTTGAGATCACCTGCCACAACGACAGCGTATTCTGGCGGCACCCCTGCTGTTTTCTCATCAAGCAGGGTCCAAAACTCGTCCTTCGCTCGTTCGGAGCAGCCTGTCTGCGGAGCGTACGCAGAGAAGAAATGATACATACGCTGTTCAGCAGCAACAACGACCTTCATCAAGCGGTCACTGAAACGTTCCACGCTTGCAATCGCATCTCGGGAACGTTCGGAGACTATCACACCAAAACCGCTGGTGGTCCTGGGACTGCCGCACAGAATGGCCTTAAAGCCTCGGCCCATTTCCCTCGACTTGCAACAGGACCACCTCGTCTCCTGTACCGCACATAAGTCGACTCATCTTCGCTCCAGTGCTTCTGCCAACCCGCACGAGCGGCCCGTCACCGGACCCACATTCAGCGTAGCTACGCTGGTCCTACCTACGTTACGGGACTTTCGGACTAGCTCGGTTTCCCCGATGCCACCCTCGCATCAGGGATCCTCGCATACTTCTCAGACTCGCCCGGCTCTGCGAGTGCGCGTCGGCTCCTGCGGACACCATAGCATTATCTCGATACTCACTTAACGTCATCAACGATGCGATGTGACCCGGGATCTCCACAGGCCGGCCTGTCACTAGGGCCTTTCGCCTGTACTCAAATGTCGGTGATTAGCTCAGCTCGCAGGAGCGAGCCGTTTCCAGTCGCACCACGTGGAGAAACGGACATCACCACCAAAATCAATGCTGCATTTGGGGAAGATTTCGCTAAGGAACGCACACTTCGACATTGGTTCGAAAGGTTTCGACTTGGAGATGAAAGTCTCGAAGAAAAAGACCGAAGTGAGCAGCCATCACTCCTTAAGCACGACCAACTCAAAGCCATGATGGAAGTGGATCCGCGTCAAATTGTGAGAGAGCTAACACAGCATTTCGGCGTTGACGGCGGCACTGTCAGTCGTCAATTAAATGCGATGGGAAAAAAAGAAATTGGATAGATGGATCCGGCACGAACTGACCACCGGGCAAATGCTGAAGCGCTACGACACCTGTGCTTCGTTAAGGCTGCGCAATCTAAGGGAGCCCTTTTTGGACAGGATCGTGACATGCCACGACAAGCGGATCCTCTATGAAAATCGTCGTCGCTCTGCACAATGGCTGGACAAGAATAACAGTCCCAAGGAGATGCGGAACCAAGTCTCCATCCAAAAAAGGATCCATGGTGATCGCATGGTGGACAATGGCGGGTGTTGTCCGTTACAAGTTCTTGAAGACTGGAGAGGCTATCACATGGTGACCTCATGGTGGACAATGGCTGGTGTAGTCCGTTACAAGTTCCTGAAGACTGGAGAGGCTATCACAAAGGTGAAGTACGGTGCCGAACTTGAAGTTGTGCACCAAGTTGATTGAAAGACAGCCGGTTTTGGTAAATGGAAGAGGCCCAATTCTACTGCATGACAACGCGCGTTCCCACCTTTCAAAAATTGTTGTCCAGAAACTGGATGAAATGGGGGGTACGAAACTCTGCCACATCCAGCATGGTCACCAGATCTGTCCCCTCCGAATATCATTTTATCATTTTTTTCAAGCATTTAGATCGCCATGTGAAGGATGAAAAATTCAGCAACCAAGATGTTGTCAAAAACGACTTCTCATGTTTTATTAATTCGCGTTGATTTTTGCAAAGATGAAATGTCTATGCTATTTTCGCGTTGGGAAAAGTGTACTAATTTCAATGGTGGTAACTTCGATTAACAAAACTGCTTCCATGCAAACTTAAGATCTGTCAAAGTTTTCAGTCAAAATCAGCCATTTCGTATGCAATGACCTAATACTTGTCAATCATCGCGATCAAGCGTTAGTCACAGGCCAAAGGTTGCGCCTAGCGGGACCGTCGCAAGTTCTCCCCTCCGTGCAGCAGCAGTTCGTGCGATGTCGGCCGGCAAGAATTTAGTAATGCCGATTGAGAAAAAGGAAATCGGATGAAATCAGATGCCTGGCTCCGTCGTAGAGAAAAGAAGGCAACGCGTTTTCCACTGATAAGACTACCGATAATTGGTGTAAAAAGGAGGAAAGAAACGGCTAGGAATACAGTGGCTACGTCAAACGCTGCTCGTTGTGCTTTTTTATCTTGGAAATCCTTTTCTACAGACATTTCCAGGCCTAAAAATCGTGTGGCCCACTGCTTTTAAAACTGTGCTTAAACTTATGTTGTTCCCAACGGTATGACGCTTGCGGATAAGACGCGATTTCCAATGCTAGACGCGTCCAAACGACTCAATCCACTTCGATAGAGTTTGAATAGCAACAAGATGATGCTTCCCACACAGGAGTGCACTTCCATAGCTCGTTCGTAGTCGCAGACAAAGCTGTGTTTTTCGCGTTTTCCGCCCACAAACTTGTTTGTACCAATCGGTCTGTATCGGACCCGGCAAGGCACGGCAGTACGTCAAGCTTATTTCAAGGAACCTGGAGGCCCTTAGGTGAACTAGAAAATCTCCTAGGTGCAGCAGAAAAATCAGTGCAAAATCAGTTTACTCATAGTTAGCTTCTTTAGGTGATCACGTCGAAGTTATGTGAATAGAACTTTTCTACATGTTGTACTCCATGTATTCTGTATCGTAGTTACGATTATTAATGGGAGTATCTCTGAGGTCAGGAACAGCATTAATTTTCTTAGGAAAATCTGTGCTTACGAGCTGTCATTTTGGTATCATTTCCTTTTTTGGTAATATTCCATTGCTGTCTAGCCATTCTATACGGCTTTAGATAAGTCTGAGCACAAAGGAGTGCAAGAAAGGCCAGCTCTGGCTAAGACACGACTCCTCTCATAGGACGACTTTTCGCCGCTCTTCACAAACGCCAATAACGATGGGCGGAGTGTATATTATTAGGTTGTCCCATAAGTCCCCGCCGTTTTTTCAACGATTCACTGCAGATTTCGTCGGCGGTCTCTTGCATAGCGCTGCATAGCATTCGGAAGAGAATGAATTGCTCTATCAGAGCATGTATTGCATTTCTTTTTTCATCATGAGCTTTGTCAATTTTTAGGTCGTTGAAGTGAAAAGTGGAAAAGTGGAAAAGTGCCATTTGCGCACTTGTTCTCCCCGCTTAGGTTTGTAATTTTTGCGCAATTTTTTATAGCATTTGGAAGACAATGTTCTGTACTACAAGAAAGCGTGTTGGTCCTATTTGCTCTCTTGTTCCTTATTGATTTTTAGGTCATCAAATTGGGACGTCCGAAGGAGGATGGTTGTTTTTGCTGCTCCTGTTCTGTGGTTGGACTTTTTGAGTTGGAGTTATATGCCATTCGAAAGAGAATGTTTTGTTCTATAGGAATATGTGTCGCGTTTATTGATTTCTATTGAATATCAACAAAATGCCAAAAAGAGAAAAATCGTCTTCACCAACAACTCCTTCTCCTTCTTCAGTTGTTGATATTCGACAGAAATCAGCGTGAGCCAATAAACGCGACACAAATTCTTACTGAGCAAGACATCCTCTTCCAAACGACATATAACACCATGCAAAAAAGTTCAACCACAGAAGCGAAGTTTTGGTAAAAATTCGGGCGAAGAAGTCGGAATTTCCAATTTGGTGACCTAAAAATCAATAAAGGACAAAAGAGCAAATAGCACTAACACATATTCTTGTAGTACAGAACATTGTCTTCCAAGTGCTATAGTAAACTGCGCAAAAAATTACAAACCTAAGCGGAGAGAACAAGTGCGCAAATGGCACTTTTCCACTTTTCCACTTTCCACTTCAACGACCTAAAAATTGACGAAATTCATGATGAAAAAAGAAATGCAATACATGTCTGATAGAGCAATTCATTCTCTTTCGAAGGCTATGCAGCGCTATGCAAGAGACCGCCGGCGAAATCTGCAGTGGATCGTTGAAAAAAACGGCGAGGACTTATGGGACAACCAAATATATACTGAGCCAATCATTAAACCGACCTCCATCAAATGCTTCACTTCTTTGAGAATTCAAACCATGTGCTTTGTGGGCATAGACTCACCCATTTCATTCAAGCTGTTGAGCTGACCTTTGGGCGGAGATACACTCCTCTTCCACCACATCGCTTGTGAATAAGACGCGACTCTCGAAATAAGGTAGACTCCTTGAAAGCCCGTCAGCTTACCGTTCCGCCAACACAAACCAGCTTAATATGCAAAGCCACTCCCGTTATGACGCGATTCGGAAGGAAGACTTACGTCCATAATGACTACCATTCTAACGGCACTAGGGCTAAACTCCCACGCAGACATTGAAGAGAAACAAGATGCTCCCTGCTCACTGCAATTGGGCCTGCACTTCTTTGTATTCACTCATAGTCGTGAGCTCTTCGAGCCTATTAGATGCATATCTGCGCCTTCCGGTGACTTGAGTGAGGAATAGAAGCAGATAGTTCGAAATAGCGTTAGATAAGAGAACCACAGCGCGAGTGCAATATAAGTTCGGCATTTCTCGAGGAAATTCAGCTTTCGAAAACAGGTGAAATGAATCTTTTTAGTACGTTGTAGACGTTCCACAAATCAGTGCAAGGTGAAATTGCGAAGAACTGCTGCATTTGCAAAGTGTGTAATACCACTCCAACGAAAATTAGCCTGCCACTACGTGCGCTGTGTCAAATCTGAAAGTTTCAGATTTCAAAAATATCGTAATTCTCTGATGCATCCAGCTTCCTTCTATGGATTCAGCTACTTTATCCTGCTAGTTGATAAAGGGGTTTCTACAAGCTTTACCTTCGGTGTCTCAAATTGCTTGTTTGACACAGGATCTTCAAAAATATAGAACAAACAAACTTATAAAAAGTAGAAGTTGATGCACTGTGCAGAAGGACTGCCAACGTCTCAACTTGGAATTTCATGGAAGCAATACATGACTGCTCGAAAGGCATACGCTAAAAGATAAATGGTGGCGTTAATCAAGCCATAAGTGAGACGTGTAACGGATTCTAAATACTTCAATTAGTGGAGGAGTCTGAAATCGGTCTACGCTGTGACTTCCAGAGGCCAGCCGATAGACGAGCAAATGTTATCCTTCACGGACAGGTCTAGTACCAATTTATAGACCCAGGAGGGATGGAATGCCAGGTTAACCCAGGTGGGAAATCCGAAAGGAGAACCTGCGTCACTACGCGCCGAAGGGCATGTTTACCATTTTCAAGTCAAATTCGATACTTTGCAAATCATTTTCGATGATTTTCAAAGCAAGCTGGTCAGCTCATAAATCAGGGGCGGATTCATCAACAACTTACAGCAATTTAACGGAGAAGATACAGCCAAAATTCCTGATAGCGCGGCATATCAACAAGCGATATGGTGAAATGTCTAACCATATCGCTTGATAAGCCGCGCTATTAGAGATTTCGGCAGTATTTTCACTGTTAGATTGCTGTAAGTCGTTGGTGAATCTGGCCCCAGATCGGAAAGTTTCCAAGTCAAAATTCTCGTCTCCTAGATTAAAACAAATACTCTTTAAGAGGTGAGGATATTTCTCCTAGAAACATTTAGTAAGCTTTTCAGAAAACGTGCATTGTTTGAAACCATGTAATAAATTCAAAATATTAAAAAAATATTGAGACGAAGTCAGATTGGAGTCAGAATGGACGCATACGCACGCACTACATATGTTGCCCAGCAGACCAGTGATCCTTCTTCATTGATGGATTTAGGTCAGCTATGTAGCTCCGAGAGAAAGGGATAATTGGTGGGCCTGACCGCGGTATGTAGATGGAAAGAACTCATAAGAGGAGAACACACACCTCTTGTCAACTGCGCTACGTAGGCCTTGCCTGATGAAAACTATTATGATCGTGGCATTAGGCATGGGCTGACTTGAACCAGAGGTGTAATCCCTAGGAAGGATACTCGTAGTTTATTCCTCTCAATCAACATTGCCATTGGTTACAATCGTAATTCAGACGAGCCAGCAAGATACAGGGCTGATGCAGAGCAGCAGCGCCTTCTCTTCAAAGGTCTCCGTTGGCTGAAATTGCGGATGCAGTATCTACAACAGAGAGAAAAAGGCACGCTTGTGCTGGGGTGAGCGGAGAGGTTCGGCTCAGAATGCGGCGAGCGTCAGCAGTTGGTCTCCATGACAACGTGCTGAGGCTCGCACTTCTTTCGCTCAGCGGTCGGGAACCGCAGCGTCGGTGATTCTCATCAGATCTACAAGAAGATCTTGCGGTGAGATATGTGGCGAAGCACATGTCTTTCTCTATTCACAGGGCTTTCTTCAGAACGTGGACATTGTGACAATGGATCTGATCACGAGCATAGATCGCTCACGGAAAAGACGGAATAGAACCCGTCCTTATGAGGTTCCGCTCTTAAGTTCCGCTTTCGTTAGCTTTAACGTAACAACAAGGCTTCCATAACAGGTCTTCGCACTGCATATATGCTTGTTCTTACAATTCTACAACAGAGTGGAAGTAATAGGTTGGAATCTAAGTCCCGCCGCTTTTTAAACATTTTTTTCTAAATTTTGCTTAGCGTTTTTTAACAGCTTTATATATCGACCCAAAGAAAATAACCTGCTCTATTAAGAAGTATATTACTTCTTCCAATAAATTTTTCGTCAATTTTAAGGTCATCAAAGTGGAAAGTCAAAAAAGGAAAAACCCCGTCCTTATCCGACAGTTCTCTGCTTCTGTTTGAGATTCTCACACAAAGTTATACACAATTATCAGAAGATGAGTCTACTAGAAGAACAAACATTTGAGTTTTTCGTTCGTTTTGGCTTTCTTCAATTTTCAGGGCATTAAAGTGCAGTGCCCAGAAGACATGAATTATTTTTGCTGACAGCTCCTACTCTTTGATTAATTTTTTCAGTCTAGGTTGGTGACCTGAAAATTAGCAAAATTCACAGTGACTAAAGAGCGGAACACATTCTGATAGACGGATGACATTTCAACTGACATAAGACACTATGCGATAAAAAGGAAAAAGAGAAGGAGCTGTCGGTAAAGGTCATATTTTTCTTTTTCAATAAAATTAACAAGAAATCAGCATAAACAAATAAACGCTACAGACGCTTTGATAGAGCAAAGCATCTTTCTTCGAACGACATGTAACACTGTCCAGAAAATGCCAGTCAAAGAGTAGGAGCTGGTGATAAAAATTATTTACGTCTTCCAGACACTCCATTGTGACGCCCTGAAAGCTAACGAAAGTCACAAAAAACGAAAGAAACAAACATAATTTTTATAGAGCAAATTATCGCTTTTTGGAACATGTATTACGTTTTGCAAAATACTTCAAACTTAACCAAAGAGAGCAAATAAAAGTGTTGTTGGCGAAGGCTATTTTTCTTTTTTGACTCTCCTCTTTAATGAGCTAACAAATGAAAACATCGACAGTGCAAAAAACAGAACATACTCTCTGATAGAGCAAATCATTCGAACGAAAAATAACAATATGCAGATCACTTTCAGCGAAATTCAGGACGTTTTGAAACGGCGAGTACTTAGTCGTGAAACAAATAAACCCTTATTTTGCCTTTTGCTAAAGCGACAAAGCCTAGTTGTGCTTCACTGCTGACCTCCCTTGACCCCGGAAGACGACAGCCGAAGGGTCGTTGACCCTAAGGTGGAAGTCTCATTCACCCAATCTGTCTCCATTCGAGGGTGACTCACCGGCCTCTCGGCTGCTTCCATATGCTAGTTTTACTGTCTCTCCCCCTTTCGTCTCCTTCTCCTATTAATTCTGGAAACTCCTGTGACTTGAAATAGTTGTTGGACGAGGAACCTTTCAAACCTTGCTCGACTTTTCCAGACTCTGAAGAAGATGGTTACGCCGAAAGGTCAGCCGAATAAAGTGTGGATAACAATCTTGGCTCCACAGCTCGAACAGTTCTAATGACACGATAATTTGCGACAAAGTTGCTTAAGAGGTACTCAATCAAACCATTACAAAATTTGAGGGTTGGAATAAACGAATGAACCAACCTAGAAAGCCACATGCTAGCAAGATTAGAGTTTCGTTCGCTTTTGTATCGCATTTAAAGTTCTTTGAGGGCCTCAGCCGGCAGCCATGCATGTTATAACCCCTTCTAACAGTGCTTAGATTTTTTGGGCCACCCTGTTATTCCAAAAGAATTCCGTTGGTCAAGTCAAATTGCACACTTTGAAAAGCAGTAAAGGTTTAATGGTGTAACGGATACGTCCTTTTCGATTATGGCAAAGGTACGTATTTCCGATTAGGGAGCAGACATGACGCAGAAGCGGAACAGCTATTAAACCACGTTGGCTGGCACAACATGGATCGCTTCACCCAGCCTGAATCTAGCAAAACCTCCTTAGCGTTGACAGGGGAGATAGGGAAACAATGAAGCAGGCCAGGAGGCGGCACCAAGAAGAGTGGAGGCAATAAGGTGGGACGGATCTATCCTAGTCCGGGGGGGGGGGGGCCACATAACTAAGAAGTATTATATGTAACAAAATCACTTGAGACATACCGAGCGGCTCCTACAGAACAACATAGGACCTTAAACAAGAAAAAGTCACAAAGAAACAAACGAAAAATTGCATTTGTTGCGGTTCTAAGCCGTCAAAGTTGTGTGCCCTCCTCACCATGTTTGGTCCTGGTTATAACATGTCAGCCGGCGGTCAGCACGCAGCATGCCTCAATTCCGTCGCTCTTTGCCCGCCGAGACGGTTGAAAACCGCGGCGATTTTTTATTTTTTATTTTTTGTTCGGTCGTTTTTGGTTTCTTTTAGGTTCCAGCTCGTTCTCTAGGAGCCGCTCGGTAAGTCTGTATTCATTTTGTTACCTACTTTTTAGTTATGTGCCCCCGGACTAGGATAGATCAGGTGGGACCAGTAGGGAGTTACCAATAAGGTGAAGTAGTAAAGAGGACCACCAAGGGGATCTATTTCGAGAAGACCAGTAAGGGAGACCAAGCGTGCGGATTCAGATGATGTGACACCGATGTTGCGCAATGGGCATTCGGCTCCGTAGTCGTTCCATGAGCGTGGGAGGCCAACTTAATTCGGATAGAGTAGTAAATGGGATGTTTCTGCATCAGAGGGAGAGCAGTCTCTTTATGCTTGACACAGCGGTAAATGCGCGAGCTTTTGAGGTACTGGATCCAGAGGATCAGAGCGTCCGGATTCAGAATTCGGCAGCATCCCATGTTGAGCGGGAAACATTTGTCGTGCAACATGGGATCCTGCTGCAGAGGAAGTGCAGTCTCCTCCTGTTAACACAACGGAAACTGCGGGCGTTCCTGAGCATCCGCACTCAGAAGACGGGTCGACTACGTCTGCTATGAGCGTGGGAGGACCCCTTAGAAGGAGGAGGAGGGCAGTAAGGGAGCACCTAGGGTGAGCCAGAAGAGCAACCAGAAAGGAGTGACCTGCAGGTGGGACGGAGACGGGGAACCAGCAAGAAGGTATCAGTAAGGGTGGTCAGTAGGAATAATGAGGAAGAGGGCCAGGAGGTGGAACCCGGAAGGTGGGGGCAATAAGGGGGATGTCATGCGACGAGAATTCAAGAGAAATGATCGAAGCCGATACCGACGTTGCGTAGCGTAGCGTCTGGATTAGGAGGACATGTCAACGTTGCCCTTTAACAAGTGATGTTGAATATGCGAACTGTTGCAGAGCAACTTGACAGACAGAAGTACTGAGCATCACAAATCAGTGACGTTGCCTGAGGTGATGCCTATGATAGACTTAGGGAAGTGAAGAGCGGCTTCATGCCGTAAGAGCACTCAGCAGAGCCTAGATGTTGGTGGTTTCTCAGTTCTACAAAGATTGCTTTGGCCTTTCACAGCACTGTCGCCGCGACATGTCGCGAAGCGCGCAAGTGTGAGACACGCCTTTAGGCGTGTCGGAGCACTAGTCATTCCTAAACGAGCTCCTGACCACAAGAATTGGCTCTTTTCTTTCTCCTGGTTGCGTGCTAGCACATCGCACTCCTACTGTCTGAGAACGTTTCATTCCTATCCACAGAGGAGCAAGGAAGGCTGTCTTGAACATGACGGTAGACGTCCATTCACTGGTCCATACTCTATTCAGTAAGTACTCCCTACTCCATTTGTTTATAGGCGATTCGTCGTGAGCCAGCCAAACAAATTCGACACGAAACTGTGAAGGAGCGTCTGACATGCTTGGAAGAGGAGGCTCACATGGAAAAGTAAAGTACTGATGTTTATTTAAGATTACCACTGCTCATCCTAGCATGGAGTAAAAGCGCATACCAGGTGCGACACCGGTAAGCCAAAGGATGATCGGGGTCGTTGTGGCCCCTTGGCGTCCTTTCTCAATGGTGAGATGGCATTATCGCATTCACGCTGTTCGATCCGTTGAACATTCTGCCGACTGGCGGGAAGCAAACGTTCGTTGCAAATCTGGCCCACAATAGACAATTACTGATTAGTGGTCCAATATATCAGTTTACGAATTCGGAAAAGTGCAAGCAAACTTGCGAACAAAGTAAATCCCACCCCTATGTAATTGAGTGATATCGTTGCTCTTCCGCTCCAGAAAATGGCTTTATAGCTTGCAGCAGACTCTACGCGATCGACAGGGCTCTTATTCTCATTACGTGGTAGATGCTATTTGCTGCGGTTACTTTTATATCACAATTTTCCCTTGATACGTTTAATATGATCCTTTCGCATATCCAACTGAGCACTTTTCACTGCATATGGAGCGCACCTCTCCCAAAACTGCACTTCCTTAAAAACAAACTGAACAGTTCCTAAACTTTCAAAAAACTGGACTTCCATGAAATCAGAATGGGCACGTCTTTGAGACGTCACTCAACACAATCTGCAAAAAACCCGACTACTCAGATTTTCCAAAAAATATGATTCCACTGCTGCTATTCACAGCATTGCTTCCTACCCTTTGACTGTGGCAATGTGCTTGGGGTTATTTCAAAATGCAGAAAATCAAGGACTTTTCGGCGCATCATAGGAGACCATAGTGCCATGCGTTAGCTCTGTACACGATTTTTGTTACTTGGGTGTACGCTGTTCTCGATTAATTGATTTTTTAAAATTTTTGTTTCGATGGTGATGTGTTTTTGTTTGGACAACATGTACGTGGTAGCCCATAAACCCTGCAACTAAATAAAGCAACCTTGTTAGGAGACATTCGTCAATTGTATAAGGAATAAGAATAAAGACGGCGTTGATCAAGCCTTTGCGGGAAGCGTCACGCATCTACTTCTATTGTTCAAAACGTTGTGAATGCAATTTGAATGAGTTTTGAACTTGCGATGGCCAGCCGATGGGCAATTCAGTAGTTTCCTTTTTCCAGTGTGGACCATAAAGGGTGTAACAGGCCGCCGGACCGGATTCAGAAGGCGTTTTGCCGACGTCGGGCCATGGGCGCCGGGTTCGAAACACCTGTCGTCGACGTCTCGCCTCGAGCCTTCGTGATGATTCCTGGTCAGAAGAAGAGTCTCGGATGTTTGGGTGCGAAGCAGGGGTGTGCGTAAATGAAATCCAAAATTTCGTAAATCGTAAATCGTAATTACGAAAAAAATCGTCGTAAATCGTAAATCGTAAACCGTAAACCGTAAATCGTAAGAGGTGCCTGACTTAAAGTGCATATGAATACCTGCTTTTCTTTTATTATATTAAGGCTAATCGAAGGGAAATATTTTTAGTCGTTTTCAGTTCAAGCTGGATACATTTCTAATTAAACTGGAAGCCACTAAAATCAATTAACATCTCTCAAATCGAGCTGGACAAGTTTGAGGACAATCAAAATAAACTACTTGTTCAAAACGCTATCTTCTAGGACACCTATGCACGGTGCACAAACAAAAAGCTTGCACTGCTTGGACGACCAAAAAATGCATCATAATGGCCAGCCTTAAGCTTGCATATAAAAGTATGGCTTCGAAGAAGCAACCTCTTCAAGCCAAAGTCAAAACCAATCAAAATGGTTCCATTCAAAACCAAAAAATCATTTCATCACTGATCAACTCGACGAAAACAGCATTTACACAAGAAATCCAACAAGCATCGCCTACTGAGTGAGCACATGCCACATTTCTATCGTATGGCACATCTGAAGTTCTAAGTCTTTCCACATTCTGAACTGTACCAAAGGGCATTTTTGCAGCGGACGAGAAGGAATTGTGAGACAATTAAAAAGCTATGAGCACTTTTTCGTTTTAGACACTCACTATAGTCTGATTTTTAAACTTTAGATTACAAAAAGGAGGATCTTATGCGACATTCTTTAGAAGTAGAGTAGAGAAGAAGAGTATTGTTTGAACTAAAAAGGGTTCGACTGATTCGTAGGTGCAAGGTGCATTTTAAACATATATGGAAGACCCATGGTAGAGAAGTCGGAGGAGGAACGACTGTCGCGCGATTCAGAATAGAAGTTCTTGACTCGGATCTTACCACTTCCAACCAACTTTTTCATATTTCCTCGGTCGGTGATTTGGTACGGGGCTTGTCTGGGAAGGATAAAATACTGACCTTCACGTTGTTACAGGATGTTTTGTTGCGATCAAAACTCTTGCGCCAGGCGGGACTCGAACCCGCATCCGCTGCGTTCCGGGCAGCGATGTTCGCCTCACACCACCGGCGCTGTTTGACCGCACGTAACATCCGCGATATCCTCCAAGTCTGTCAGCACCCACCCGTTATACGGGGATGGGCCGGCCGCAGATATCAGCATGGAACCGGTTAAGCTGACGACCTTACTAGTAACAATGTTTTACCACATTTGCTTAGTCATGGAGCGGCTGGCAGAGAGGCTACATGTTGTTACAGGATGTTTTGTTGCGATCAAAACTCTTGCGCCAGGCGGGACTCGGACCAGCATCCGCTGCTTTCCGGGCAGCGATATTCGCATCAAACCACCGGCGCTGTTTGACCGCACCATCGCTGCCCGAAAAGCAGCTGATGCGGGTTTGGGTCTCGCCTGGCGCAAAAGGTTTGGTAGCAACAAAACATCCTGTAACAACATGTAGCCTCTCTACCAGCCGCTCCAGGCTTAAGCAAATGTGGTAAAACTGACCTTTACATCGGCTGGCCACCGCAAGTCATTCTATAGGTTAACCCACACTCAAACGAACTCCACGATATCCCATAGAGGTAGAATGAGTAGTCTTAAAAAGGAAACAAACTAACGCAGTGCTTTACCCTTCAGCGTTCTTTGAAGGCATTTACAACTTCTGGAATGAAACAACGTCGTTTGACGATACCTAGCAATTACTTTCGGTATTAACTTCGCCCGCTGTGATAGTGAGACCGAAATATGAGTGTTTTATTTTTCCAGCAGCTTAGCTCTTATTCACAACCCGCTTGCAATCAAGTCCAATATTCCTTGGTGGCTTTGCTTCAGTTCCACTCGCACTGGAAAGAGCCGTTTAAAAATATGCTGAAAAAGTCACAAGTTGAGTAGGCGGTGGTTGCAGCACAGAATATGGTTCAGCAGGCGATCATATTCCTTCCGGTACAAGGCGAATTTGCATCTTTTACTGAGGGCTGGAGTGTAGTATTCTCAGGCAATTGCAATGTGAAAAGTGCAACCAAAGAAAAGGGCTAGCCCAGTTTCATCGGCAGGATTTTATAATTCTAATCATTTATTGTCATTGCTTCTTCTCTAGTATCGCTCTGATACTAAGTCGGCAGCCCTTGAAGAGGAGAAAAGAGGGGTAAGCAGATGAGTCGAGCTCGAGCGGCCTAAACACAAAGCTGCGTTTTTCTGTTACAGTGCCACAGCAGAACATAGAAGAGTAGATAGGAAACAGCAATGAGCTATGGGAGGAGACGTCAAAAGCGGGTACATCGTTATAACCCAAATTGTATCACGTTATGTAGACGCCTGCCATATCTGTAGCAAAGATCAGATTTACGAAAATTTACGATTTACGTGAATGTCCAAAATGTCGTAAATCGTAAGTCGTTAAAAAAATTGCCAAAAATCACCGTAAATCGTAAAACCGTAAATCGTAAATCGTAATTACGCTCACCCCTGGTTCGGTTCCAGAAGATGGGTCCCCTACGTCGAGCAACAAGTGTCTGGAGACACAAGAGGTGACATCGTCGTCGTACGATAAGCGGCCGCACTCAGAAACATGGGGTGCTGCTGCAGCAGAGGAAGCGCAGCCTCCTTCTGCTCGACACAGCGGGAACTGCGCACGTTTCTGAGCCTCCTGATTCCGAATACGTGTCACCGACGTCTGCCGAGAGCACTAAGGGAGTGTGGAGAAGGGCAGTAAGTGGGACTTTAGGGTGGCCAGGAGAGCCACCAGGAAGGAAAGGAACAACCAGGAGGAGGGTGGAGAAACCAGCATGAAGAGACCGGGTTAAGAGGGTCAATAATGGAAACAAGGAAGTGATGTTGCAAAGTCGCGCGAAGCGCTCAAGTTTGAGATAGCCGTTAGGCGTGTCGGAGCACTTTTATTGCAAATATTACATTTTATAGAATTCTTTGCTGCAATAAAATTGCTAATTGTGTTATTCTAGAAGACACACATTATTAACAATCTAATTTTAGCTCTGTACGCTCTGTGTAATAACGAGAACATGAACACAGCTTTGGGGAACATGCCAGAGTGCAGCCAGATTTTTGCGGAGCATTGCTTGTGGCTTAAGAGCAGGGAAAGCGCGTAACGCATAATGGGAATTGGTTTGAAGATTTTTTGCAATCACACCACTCTTCACTTTTTCACCTTTGTGTAGCAGCAATCGTGCGACTTCGCCCCGGCGTTTGAGATCCATTAAAGGAGGACGAATTGGTATTTATAGCCTAATTCTATTCCTAATCAACCATAGGCACTAATCAGTTTAAAAGGATTGTTTGGCAGCGAACACTTCGACGGTTCAGAAAAGAATGATCTTCGAGCGAGACGATTGTGTTTTCTTTTCAGATTAACACTTGGGGTTCTGTGCGCCGGCACTCCTCACCGCGACAAAAGCATTCTCCTCCTACTTTATTGCATCCCAGCAGTATGTATTTTTGCTATTCGAACCGGCAAAACAGGTCTCAGTTTTTCGAAGGCATTTTTTGTAGGTGTTCGATGGATTCTCTCACAATCGTAAATTTTCATAAAATTCTAGCCGACTCCTTTTGAATCCATACTTGAGTCGCGGTCATAGATGCATAGTGTGATGTCAATGTTTGTTAAATCGTGCACATTACACGCCTTTACTGGTGTTCGATGGATTCTCTCACAAAACTAAACTTTAAAAAAATAAAAAATAAAATAAAATAAAAATACTAACTCGCTGTTAGAATTCAGCTTATCGTTCTTTGTTGCTTACTTTATCTCCGTCAGCTCTATGTTATGCATATGCATGTAGAGATGACTCACTGTTGTCAAAAGCGGGCACCACATATCCGTTGGCAAGACCATACCAAATGTATTCCAGCTTAGAATGGGTGAGAAAGATTCAGTATCACCTTGAAAGTAGCTGAGCAGGAGACTGCCAACGGTAGGTCTGCCCGATGGAAGTGAACAGAAAAATGAAAATGCAAGTATCTCGACCCAAGCCTAAAATTTCAGTCGATAAATATTAAAACACAAAATGAATCAGCAACAATTAAAAATCTTGACTCCAATATAATTAAATTCAAAAACTTTTAAAGGTTCTTTTCGCCACACCTTTATACGAACCTTTTTATTGTAGCACCTCCCCGGTAGCTCATCAGTGAAGCGGGGAGATCTGTAACTTTTAATTTACTAATATATTAAGCAATGTTAAACTAAACTGACGTATGTATCTTTATTGTTCAACCGCATTCTAAGTAGTAGATGTTAAGAAGAAGTGTACTTCCTTTATTCAAAATCTACCACAATATAATTGAGTTAGCGGTCGATGACGATCGAGTGATCTAACCTAAGTGAGATACGCCGCATCATCCACAGCGGGTGCGGTCGAGTGATCTCATCTGAGTGAGATACGCCTCATCATCTACAGTGCGCAAAATTTGCTATTGAATGTGGGATGTTGCTGCAGGGAAAGCGCGGCCTTTTACTGCTTAACACAACAGCTCCTACGACCGTTTCTGAACGTCCAGATTCAGAAACCGTGCTGCCGGGTTCGTGCCATAAGCATGAGAGACCACTAAAGGGGTGGAGTAGAAGGGGGACTTCGAAGGTGGAGAACCGACAGCGACTAGGAGGGAACGACCTGGAGGAGGCGACGAGCTTCGTAATGGTGTGTATGTGGTCGATCGTGCTGAATCCTCTCCGAAATCCTGCTTGTTCACGTGGCTGTCCTTCGTCCAGCGTTCTGCTGATCCTATTCAGGATCACTCGAGTGAACAGCTTGTAGACTACGGACAGCAGGCAGATCGGACAATAGTTGCCAATGTCGTACACGTCTCCTTTGTACAGGAGAACGGTCTTGCTGGTCTTCCACTGAGATGGAACCTTGCACTCCGACAGCTAGTGCGTGAAGAGCCGCGCCAGGGTGTTGATGAGCGCTGGCGGGAGGTTCTTGGGGTGTTCGGGTCTGCTCCTGTCGGGACCGGGTGCTGTACGTTTCTTCACCGACGAGATGGCGTGTCGGATCTCGGAAGGGAGAACAGAGGGGACGACGTATCCATCCTGCAGAAGATGGTGTGGGAGCAGATGGACGTGGCTATCGAAGAGATCGTAGTAGAAGTGGATGACCTCCGTGGTCCTTCTGGAAGAGGTGACGGTTCCGTCAGGACGTCGGAGAGCGGTCATCTTGGTGTTGAAGTTGGCGAAGTTCCGGCGGGCATTGCGGATGCTCAAACCTGCCTCTACAGCTTCAGCCAACACTTCCGCCCTTCTCTCCTTAAGATCCTCCTCCGCTCTGCATAGCTTCGCAAGCTCGGACGTCAGTTGGTAGTTGCCTGACGCTCGTGCTGCTACAAGAGATATGTAACTGTCGTTAACACTATGGTTCATGTGGGATAATTCTGAGTTGCTCATAAGTCTGTAATTCGACTTTTGGTTGATCTCATCCTTGAGTTGTTATAACCGTGAACTGACCACTTGAAAATAATTGAAAAATCTTTGAACGCTTGGATAACTTGCTGTGGTCGAGGTGAACAATTTCTGAGAACGTGGGTTAGTGTTAATTAGGCTGCTGAGGGACGTGTAGAATTCCTTTTAGTTTGTAGCTACTTTTCCCTTTTTTCCTTGGGGGACCATAGTTATGATACAATCAAAATACGTTGTTACAAGAATATAAAAAGCATAAGCACTCTAAAAAAACAAGGAATATAGGACTAAACTGGTCATTCCTTCTACGCCACGTACTCAGCTTCAGTGGTATATCATGGAGGCGATTGGAGTGTTTTTGGGATATATAACGACTTGCAGTAGGCAGCAATCAATATTCTATGAGATAGGTGTCTCTGGATTTTTATTTTTTATGCGCGGCAAGTATTGTGGTTAAAGAGAAAGTTTACAATGTTTAACAAAGGTTTAGCACGCCCTAATTCTAATATGATCTCATAATTATGATTCCCACTGTACCTACAGGGGAAGCCTCTCTGTGTCAAACCGCTTACTTTATTACTTCATCTAATAAATTGGCAGTTTTTAAGTGCACAGTCCTCCACTAGTTGGGGAATTTCTGATCTTCCCGACAATGAAAAATATTGAGTTACAGACGACCTTCTGACTATCAAGTATTGGTGAGACATGGAGGCTGGTGATGACACCACAAGAAGTCATCAGCGATTCTGGCATTGGGTTGTCCGGAAAGTTCTCAGCGTTTTGTGTTACTATTTTTCATTCGTGTATTATTAAGTAAAAATTCAACTCGCATTGCGCATTAGCACTTCTTTCTGTATAGAAATTTTCGCTCTGTCTGACTAAATAATTTATGTTTCAACGTTGTTTTATATGTCTGTTCTTGAAGGGTTTGCCGAAGTATGTCGAAGGGGCGGTTCCTGACGATGTTCTATTTTAACTTCGAATTGGGACAATTCGAAGCAGGGTCGAGCGTGGTGTTCGACTTTTGCCGAAAATTTACGACCACACCCCCAAGAACGGATCTGGAACGACCCCCCTCCCTTGTCTAGATCACCGTTTTACTTCTTATCTGGGCCGCATTTTTCAAATTTGTGTGCGATTGTTGTACCCGTTAATAGGTCCTTTTTTCCAGGTGCAGCATCAACTGTGTGGAAATTCGCTCATAGAAGAAGTCATGTTATTGATTAATTTCTTGATTAGATGATTTGTTAGAAAAAACGTTGATAAAAGTATTGAATATGTACTACTTTGCTAATAATACTTTGATTGTTGTACAATTAAAGATAAAGAACTTTTACGACCAGTTCTCGAATTAATTAATGCGAGTTCAACTTTTCAGATTTTCCGAGGATCTCATGGACACGACACATTTTTTACCTGAAAGAGCTGCTTCTGCATTGTAAATTGTACACCATAAAATTCTGAGCGTTAATTGCTCATGCTGGCTTAAGTGCTCTAGCTACAAAAATTGTTGAGGCGGTAAGCTTTTCGAGTTTTTGAAAAGCCAAAAACTTTTTGAAAACTACAAGCAATGAACTTTTTTATTATGTATGAATTAGTTTTGAAGAATGGGATCTTCATGCGGGGCTGGAAGGTTGGATTTTCGGTCGATTTTTGCGAAAATGCTTGCCAAAAATCGAACCCCCTCCGCCCCGCATAAAGATCCCTTTTTTAAAATTAATTCATATACAGTAAGAAAGCGCATTTCCGTAGTTTTCAAGAAGTTTTTGGCTTTTTTGAATTTCTAGAAACTAACCGAGTTGTGATCGTTTTTGTGAAGAATTTTCCTTAGACTCTGGTCGACTCTGTCACGACATCATTGGAAGAATTTCACAAACATGGTCATAACTCGGATAGTTTTTCGAAATTCAAAAAAGCCAAAAAAATTAAACACTAGAGAAAAAAATGGATCTTCATGCGGGGCCGGAGGTTCGATTTTCGGCAAGTATTTTCGCAAAAATCGACCAAAAGTTGAACCCCTCGCCGCGCAGGAAGATCCCTTTTTTTGAAAACTAATTCACATACAATGCTCATTTTTTGTAGCTTTCAAAATGTTTTTGGGATTTTTGAAAATTCGAAAAACTTACCGAGTTATGGTTAATTGTTCAAAATCCTTTCAATTTTCCGGTCAAAGGATAAATCCCATCCGCCCCCGCATGATGACCTCATTCCTGAAAGCTGCTTCTTATGCGGCAGAAAGGATATTTCCTCTAGTTTTCAAAAAGCGATTGGCTTTTTCAAATTTTGAAGCACGATGCTATCCGTCACATTTAGTTTACGACTACCGGCAGTGAAGCAATGTGATATTACTGTGAACAAATTTCGTCGCTCCCGTGAGGTTGGTGCACTATTTACCAGAGGTCGATCCAACTTATTCGATTCAGAAAACCATGATTTTTTTCACTGTGCACTGAGCAAGGCCTGAAACTTTTTGTGGCGAAATGTTAACTACGCAGGTGGTCTGTTTCAGGTAGAAAATAATTTTATTTTCAAGAGAAACGAGAATTTTTAATACAATCTTCACTAATCATATCGATGATCGCTGCGCATAAGCTTGGTTTTTACTGTACAATAATCACGAATTAAAATTTCATATAATACAATTTAACTCCCTGAGCTACTTTCCTTCACAAGACAGAAAATTTTTCCGCGAGAAGTCCATCCTTCAGTTGCGACCGATTATATCAAAGGACGCAGTAACGGCACGTAAACTGCCATAACTCGGAGCTTTTTTGGAGCCTCTGAAAAATTCGCAAAGCTTTAAGAGAGGTGGATTTTATGCTTTAAAAACTAGGTTCTAAAAATAGAAACTTCTATGTGATTACGGCGGTCGATATTTTTTTTTTTGGTAAATGGTGCCGACCGCCGACTGAGACGCCTGATCATTCTGAAGATCATTTCAAAAAACATATCTTTATCACTTTGTGTCAAGCAGAGTTTAGAATTTTATAGGGTGTAATATCACTTTCTGATGCTGTTTCCTGCAGAGGAGAAAAAAAATTTTCGTGGCCAGTCCATCTTTCGGTTTCCATCCCATCATCGATTCGAAGAGCAATCAAAAATTTTGTAATGAAAGCACTTAAGTCATCTTTTGCATAATTAACATTTGAAATTTATACAGTACATTCTGGACGTAGATGGTGCTCCTTGAGGTAGAAAACTGTCGTGTCCATGGCATACTCTAAGATTCTGAAAAAATGGAAACCTCAGGAATAAAATCGAGATCTGTCGGCAGAAAAACTTTGTTTTTAATTACAGACCAATCAGCGCTTTAAAATTTTTAGCCCATTGAGGACCGCGCGAGAAATCGCGTATCTGCCTCGTGGGACCGCGCGCTGGGACCGCGCCGACGCGTGAATCTCATGAAATCACCACTTCACGATATTCCAAGTGAAACTCCCGCTTAATGGGTTAGCCAAATATTGGAGAAGGCTAGAACAGTTCCGAAAGCAGGACGTAGAAGATGTATTTGCTGCTATAAGAAAGTCTGCAAAGAAAAAAGGCGCAGGTTCGCCACGAATCCTGCAAAGAAGGTGGCCACACGGTGTAGCAAGTGTTTGAAGGATTTTAGTTTAGATTGTTTTCAAAAATTTTACAAGACTTGTCACTAGTTCTTTTGTGCATAACCATTTTTGTAAAATGTAAGAAGGAGTTTGTGAATAGTATCGATTTTTGTGAAGCTTGAATGGTGTGTATGTATTGTTGATTATTTGTTTTTATCAATACTTAGAAGTAAACGACTCCCGAACCATGGTGCAGAAGCATTCCAACGTATCTAATGACTACTCATAAGCTATGAAAAATCGAGAACTGGGCCGCAGCGAACCTGCTTTATAACCGCGGGCCAAAATCGGCCAGCGCGGTCGTCAATGAGTTAATATTCATTGCTCTATTCGTAGCTTCAAGAAACGAAGGTGCGCGTGAGTCTTCACATTGTCGTAGCCACACCTGGAAAAAACTACTTAATAAGAGATACAAGCATCACCTTAAAACCTGAAAAATGCGAGAGAATCCTCTGCCAAAACCGGGAGAGTACGACCCCCCCCCCCCTAAAGCGGCGTCTTTCGATTCCCAAACCTCAGGCTTGACCCTGATCCGAAGCCGATACCGCCCGACAAATGAGTAAAGTGTGGGGCCTAATAGTGTTGGAGAAAGCGCTGTGCGCCAGTGATTGAAGGAATTGTTGGAAGCTGAACCACCCCAAACAGTTCGGGGGTTACGGAAGAGCTAGACGTCAGTAATTGTTGTGGATGCTTTGAAACACCTTGGCAAGGTGAAGAAGCCCTAAAAAGTGGGCGCCCCACGAGTTGAGTAAGGGGCAAAAATTGTCACGTTTCGAGATTTGTTCTTCTCTACTTTTACGCAAGAAAGCTGACCCGTTTTTGGATCGCATCGTCACTTGTGATGAAAATCGAATTCTGTATGATAACAGGAAACGTTTCGGAGAGTGCTGGACGCCCCTAGGCATTTTCCAAAGGCAAACCTTCACCAAAAAAGGTGATGGTCACTGTGTGGTGGTCGCGGCTGGTGTCATCCATTACAACTTTTAGACACCAGGCGAAACGATCACAGCAGAGTCCTACTGTAAGGAAGTCGACGAAATGCACCGAAAATTGCGTCAACTTCAGCCTGCATTGGTCAACAGAAGAGACCCGATTCTATTGCACGATGACGCTAGCCTACACGTTTCACAAGTCACCATTCGAAAAATGAACGAATTAAGGGATGAAGTTCTGCCTCATCCGCCATATTCTCTAGACCCCTCACAACCGATTGCAACCCTTTCAAACTTTTCAGAATTCTCTCGCTGGTAAAACTTTCACTGATCACTGCCAAGCCGAAACAGCTTTCGTGAATTTTGTCGAATCTCGAGCACCTAAATTTTTCGCTGATGGAAGAAGTCGACTGGTGCTCGTTGGCAAAAGTGTGCTGATTCGAAATGTGCTTACTTCGACTAAATCCGATAAGGTGTGAGAAAATTATGATAGTTCAAAACGAAACATTTAAAACGCTGAGAACTTTCCGGACAACCTACTAAAAACCTGCAACAAGCTTGGCAGACATCTGTGATTGAAGAAATGATAAATTCTTTCCTTCATACAGATTATGCAGATTATCTCCAATTTGTTGTTGTCCTAAACGAGGTCATTATTCCTGTTTTTGCTGTATACATTACCAGCAGAAGGTGGACTACTAGGAGCGGCTGAACTGACTGGCTGAAGTGGCTGCGGCTTCGCCCAGCCCATTAAGTCGCTTTCAGTTTTTAAGGCTGTCTGCCAAAGGCCTGCAACACAATTTTGCGGCATGTCGCCTCGCCTCCACTAGCAATGCTCTGTTCTTCAGTTGGAGATTTTTTCGCAGGTCCACGTGGTGGTGTGTCCCCGGGTGACACCGGGTGGTGGATAGGGGAATGAATAGCGAATCAAATGCAAGCACGCACTGCCGTTCGGTCCAACAAAATCCTGCACTCTGTGAAGTAGGGCGTTGATCGCAGAGGTCGCCTTAAAAAGTTCCCAATTTTTCATAGCGTAGTTTGACTACCTGCGGGTGGTCATGTTCCTCCTCTCACGTAGTGCCACTGGGACTGCTTGCTCCTATGGGATGAGCTGAACACAGACTCAAATACAGCTTACAGGTCCTTGCAACAGACTGGCCTATGATCACCCAGTGCCGTATCCAAAAATTGATGGAGTTTCAGAGACCTCATGTAGATACTGGTCCGTGGAAGCCGACGCACAACTAAACTAGTCCGAAAATAAGAGCAAAACAGCAAAAGCAGATGGTGAGCGAATATTTCAGTACAGAGCTCACGCTACTTCGGCGTCGAGAGCACCAAATATCGGAAAGGTGATTCCCACCTGATCTCGTTCTATAGCGGGAACGCCAAAATGCAGATTGAATATGTCCTTGATAGGCGACCCGACCAAGTCACCGACGCGAAGAGTATGCCGTGTGAGACGACTGCTGTGCATCATCAACCGCTGATCTGCAGTACGAAGAACGCTCGTTCTCTACCGCGAACCTTCTGTCCAATATTGCGTAGATTTCTGTTTGACCTGTTCGTTGGTAGAACACACTCTGTCTTGTCTGGATATTAGTGAAAAATTGGGTCAATCGTATAGAATCCGCGTCAGGAAGACTTCCGCGTAATTGGTATTGATTGTTACTTTCAGATCGCACCCTTTCTACTTAAGCTGAAGCTCTCAACCATTGTGTATCAAAATTGGAGCTTCAAATGGTGAACAAAGGAGTAAACGCGGACGAGGACAGTCAGAAGAAATGTCAGTTTGCGGGACTTTTTTCGTTCAACGATATTCCGCCTGATTCATCAGAGACCGTTCCCTCGAATAAAAAACACTCGGCTGAGTCAGTGAAGTGTTGCCGATACATTGCTTCATCCCTTTTCTGTGCGGGCAATGCTTCAGAGTACACTTTTAACAGTTACTTTTCTTCGCCAGCAGATAGAAAGGGTGAACGATCAACAGCACCTCCAGGAACAAGAGCAATCTCATTCTAGGAACGCTTCTAATTTGGAAGAAAACAGAGCTCAACTCAATTGTTTGCCCTTTAGTGTTGGTGCTAAGTTGCCAGGATTCCACTGCATTTGTTGGATAATCCACAGCACTTTTTATTTGACAACTCATTGTCCAGTTGAATGATGATAAATTTCATATGTCCCCTGCTCCAGAGATTCTTGGAAATTAAGCTGATGCTTAGGAAGACGAAAATCTCCTGTGTTGTGAGAAGGGATGCGCTCTTCCGGTTTGTCGCAATGTTAGATTTACGGTGCAAATGTCGTTGATTTACGGTTCTGTCATATAATATTCTTTTCTCGAACACATGTCTTCTCATCCTTGATTGAAGAAGCAGCATCTACTACTCGAAACACTCCCTTTTAACTTTAAGCTGGACCTGGTGTTTCGCGTAACAGCTAAAATTTCAGTCTCCACGTAAAACCCTAGAGCATATAGGCGATTCACTCACTACTACATAAAAATGTACCGTTCACCCATCTGTGAGAAAAGCTATTACACTATTTGTCGAACAACCTAATATTATGAGAGCGATGCGTCCACGTTCTTGAACATACAAGTGCAGCTGAAAGGAGTAGCATCGTAACTAAATGGTATAGGAAACCTAACAGCAAGAACATTATTGTTCGCAACCTTACCTTGAACCCACAGCATATGATGAGAGCTGTAGTAAAAACATGCTCCGAACCGCAGCTATCGTATCACTATTTGTCGAACAACCTAATACACACCTCGGGGCTTTCAAGGAGAAGTCCATCCAACTCGCTAAAATAGATATGTAAGGGAAATAAAGAATAAATAAAACAAATATGTGGAAGTGAATTGTGTGTAAAAATCACGTTCCTGAAGAGAATTTATTCAGAAAAGAAAAATCTTTAAGACAAGGACATCAAAAAGTTCCTGTCATTACTATTTACTAACTGAGCTTTCAATCCTACGGCTTACTGCGATGTAAGGTGTAAAGCAAAACTTGACATGATAGGCCTTTGAAGGTTGTTTGGACTTAGAGATGTCTCTCTCAATCGAAAAATAATGTGGCCATTGATTTTTTAGTTGCAGGTTGACGCCATATCTTCGGCTTTATACTATAACATATACTTTACATAATAGAATTTTATGCCGAAATCGATGAACCAGAAGGAACGGTTTCTCAAATGCATATCCTGTTGTGCCAATTCTTTCAAACAGCATCCACATCATCAATCAAATAAGTAGCGTGACATAGCAATGCAATCCCTTCCCTACTGGATCTCAGAAAAGATTCGCTTCATTGCGCTGCCTAGCCTGAAAATGTGCTTGTAGCTAAAAAGATGGGAACTATGTTGTCATTCGAATGGTGCAAACCTTTTGGATCGACCTCAGTACAGCACTAGGTGTTGTAGAGCACTGCCCATGCGGTTGCGGTCTCGGGCGCGTCATCCATTCGATGCTACGTTCTAGCCGTGTCATGGTTAACTAAGCTTTGTTTCGCTGCTTTGGCTCTGATTGTGAGCCCCCGAAACTGCTGGCAAGCTTGTCGTGGAGGGCTAAGGGCAGTCATCCCCGGTTGCCACCCCAAACCACCTTTAAGTGCAGTAAACGCCACATTTCCACTCGTGGTACCAGTTAATAGGACGCGGGAAGGGGTGGAGGCTCTAAAGGTGGCATGTGCTTTCGAAGTGGAAAGAAATCAGTAAATTCAGTCGAAGTTGTAACTCTTTCCGATACGTCATCTCTGATCATTTACAGAATAAGAATTTGGGTCTGTTGTTACTATGAGTTACGACTAACAATCATGTAGTACTTTCTCGATGCATTTCAACTCTAGTGGTCCTGCTAGCCATGGCTGCCTTGACCGAATACGAAGACTCGAGTGTTTCTTCGAGAAAGACGTCATGCAGTGGCAATCATGCTGACGGTGAGCTGAGCACAGTCTCTTCATCCGCCCTGCGTAATGGAGTGCGCATTTCAGTGGTGGTCGAGCCGTTCCCAGCTCTTCCCATTAACGTCCCTATCCCCACTCCTCGCAAAAGTTCGGTCCAGCACCTCACGCAGAGCACAACCGACATTCTCAAACAAGACGTAACGGTTAATACAACTGTCTTTGCGGTCCTTTTGTTCTTCGTTACTCGTTTGCCAGGCTGTTCGTGAGCCACATTAGCTTTCAAAAATAATGAAATAAAATTTTGAGAACAAACCTTTTTGGAATAATCTGATTGAAGCTGAAATAATCTGATTGAAGCTAATGGAAATTGCAGCCACCAGCTGACAGGCTGAAGCCATGGGGAAATCTCGAGGTGCTGCCGGATACGGAAGCTACAGCGGCACTTGCTCAGCTAGCGCTCAATGATCGTGAAACGGCTCATTCCGACGTCAATAAAAAGGTTTGTTCTCAAAACTGGACAGCCACTAGAAACCACCGCAAACATCAACAAACAACACGGAAGAATGGGCGTTCTAAGGTGAGGAATGCGGTAAGAAGAGTCGCGTCAGCGACGGAATACGCCGCGGTGACCTATTTCTTCGCTTAAATTCATTCTTCCGTTGAGATGGCACCGCGAAGTACTTGACGTCTTTCAGGGGGAACTTTTCAAGAAGGGGTGCCAGCAAGGAGCCCTTGGAAATTCGCTTTGAATTGCGGTGATCTCGCTCATATATCTCCCAGTAGCAGTTGTTCAGGGCGGTTAGTAAGGCAATCGTAGGAAAACAGTCAATCTTCAGCGGCAACTGTTTACAAAACTGCCAAAATGAATGGGGAGAGAGTAGAAAATAAACTGTTCAACGTACGAACTCATCTGCTGTTCAAAAATGTTTACTCATCACCAAGGTGTTACTACACGACTTCTCATTTGTCCCCGTGTTCACGGAGACTGCTCGCCGGTTTTTATTACAAACTACCAACTCTGTAGATGAAATGTTATTGGCAACAGGTACCTTTCGCTCATGGGATAAATTACCACCCAAATAGGAACTAGAAATTCAGCTACGTTATTGCAGAAATTCGTACCTTCTAAGCGAAAGTTAAAGAGATCCACCTCGCTGGAATGGTCGGAGAAACTGTTTCAAGTGGTAGGTTTCTGATTTCGATCAACTTCCAGAAAGAATCTAGCCTCTCCAATTCTTCCCATCAAAGATATTTCAAACCGTCAACTATTTTGTTGTGTTTAATTAGCTCCACTCCACTCTTGCCCGCAAAGAATATCGCAAAGTATATAACCGCGAATTCGACTCCCAGAGAATTTTTAAATGTCTACTTCCACTTCGCAACAAATTACAGAAGTCCCAATTGCCAAACAGCTTGTTGTTATGCAGGCGAAGAAATCTACACCTACACTAACCAGACCTGCAGCAATCTCAACTATCCCTCCTGACTTTAGCCTCCAGTTGGATCGAACCACATGAGCCCTCCACCTGATCCACTTCTGGGCCAAGGAAGCTTTGATTTTGCCTCCCATACTAACAGCGTTTACCACCAAATAGTTTCCGAAGATGCTCGTCTTGACGAATTCAAGCAGCCGCTCTCCTTTCTTGTTCTGTCGCGAACTCTGCGTTCTCACGTGTGTCCCTGCCAAAGGGATTTCAACGTGATTGTTATATTGAAGTCACAGAAAATAGCCTTTTGTCTTATATTGAACCTCCTATTCACCGATTCTGGTTGTTGGGGACGCACACAAATCGGACGCTAGTCCCATCAACTTCTCTAGGGTCGTACCCAGCGTCATCCGTAGCGCTTAGGATTAGGGTTAATGTCTTGTTGTGCCAATCACTCTCGTACTTCCTCTTCTGATCTTCTACAAATACGTGGGTCAAGTCAGTCAATAGTCAAATAAATAAAAGTCCTCTGTGGGTGCTTGTGGTGTCGTTGTTCGTGCGCTCTAACGATAAGTACAGAAGGCAATCATTTGCCTCCTCCAATTGTTATCCTAGGAGTTTGGCAGCCTCCATGCACAAGCCGTCGCAGCTAAAGCATGACCAAGTAGTACGACCAGTATCAGAGAAGTAGGGCTCATTTGTTCCGCTAAGAGAAACAAGTGCTCTTTTTTTATCAAACCTTGTTGTACGCTGTCTAAGATATTTTACGAAGTCAGCAAGAGGATTTGTGGAGGAGGCTGCACTTTGAAAGCGATGTAGAGTCATGCACTCCCAGTCCGCCGATTAGAAGCCTTGACCGCCGCATAGATGGAAGCACATCCTGCCGCAGTCGCGACACTCGGTGAAAGACTGTTCTCTAAAAGCGAGAATAGCAAGAACCACTGCTTCGACAGCTTTGCTTCTGGAACTGCACTTCCCTGATCAGTGATTGCTCGCCATCGGGGATGACGCGCGTGTCCCCTACATTAGCGCCAGAAGAACCAGATCGAGTCACATCGGTGTGCATAACTCTCGACGCCTCCTCTTGAATCAAGTGTCCATGTCCCAGTTTCTTCTGTAGAAGTCAAGACAGCGTCCATCAGGGGTTTTCAAAATGATCACTCGTTCCATGAACTTCCAGATTTCATCTTGATGCCTGTGAAACTTACCTTCTTTACTTTATCGTCCTTTTGATGGCACATGCCTAAATGCCTAGTTAGGAGTTCCAACCCAGTACTTATCTCAGTTCTTTTCCTGGAATAGATTTCTGCCGTCCCTCTGAATTAATGCAGTTTTTGTAGCGGCCGAAGCCAAAGCTCCGCTTCATATCATGCACGAATTGTCAGGCGCTGACCACAAAAGTAAGGGACATGAATCAGGCTAAGGAGGTATTCGCTGGCGATTTATTTAGACAAAAGGTTTCACGATGTCACAGCTTGCCCAACGAATGCTATCGCCGTTTAGGATTTGAAATTAGATTCGGCCACTCTAGAGAAGAGAGCAATCTGCAGATGTGTGAACGAGAGGTCAGTACAAGAGAATGCGGCCGAGGTAGGTTGAAATGCGCATTCGCTGCTGGTTCCGATCAGCTCATCTTTGTGTTCTATCTGCACAAGAAGGAATATAAAGAGTTCCGCTCTAGGCTCCTAAAGATGACGTGCCAAAACACGGAGCAGGGGCAGGTTTCGGGGAAAACGGAAGCGCATCCACAACAGGAACTCCAAGCGAGGTGAGGTTTTTAGGGGTTTTTGTGCGCACGCTTCCTGAATGTGTTCTGTTCGATGGGAAATGCTCTACTCGTATGAAAACAGGCTGCTGTCGTAGACTGTCGTAAAGTCGTAAAGTAGCAGGGGATGCCATCACTAGCCTTCTATCATTACCATGCTTTCAACATGGTTGCGACACTGGGGCTTGTAGTTTGGATTGCCGTTAGATTTTTCCGTGTGCTTGCACCTGACTGTGGTGCGAAGAGGTTCATCAGCTTTCGCAGTTTCCAATGCTTACCGGTGCTACTGAATCACCGGGAGCACTCTGCCATTCTAATCGAGAAGCATGCTCAGGTGAATGTGCGTCAACCGCTGATGCTGCTGCCGCCGCCGGTCGCCGCTGTAGAACATCAGGTCTGCATGCGTAAGCTCACTCCGATGCCGCGGGATCTTCCACCATCACATCAGGCGAAAACGGTTGACGTTCTGATTTTCCTTTATGCTTTCATCACCTTTGCCTAATGTGAAGAGCTCGACCTTCAAATCTTCCCTGGGATATCCGGCACAAGTTGAAATATGTATGAATACATTGATGTGCTGCCCCTGTCCCTGTAACTTTCAACGCTTGACAACTGGCGATTGTTTCGCTTTTATTTCAGTGTGGGAACCATGGCGCACTTACAGTACCTACTATTTGCCACAAATCACATTTCATTACACAGAACTTTGTCTTTAAGAAAATTAGAGTGAAGTGCCAAAATATTAGCTGCAATGAAGCGGCTGTATTTTAAAACCCATAGCCAGTCAGTCAGTCACGTCAGGGCGGTGATTGAAGAAACTGTTCGTCACCTTTCCCCAGACAATGCCGGATATCTGAACATTCCGGAGATCAGTTCTATTCCACCTGGATATTTTCTTACTTTCGACATGTAGCAGGTACCTGTTCTTCCGTTCTCTATTTTTTAGTTGAATTTGCGACAAAAATTAATTAGAATTAGCTGCTGTATAGCAGCACTTTGTGAAACTATCACAACCTGCAGGGCCCGCCATTGTGGCCTGGAAATAAAGAGCGTCAAATTTATAAGGACACCCCTATTTGGTAAATTTGGTTTCTTTACGGCAAATTTGCCGCGAATGAAGCTGCCTCTACTCAACTAACCGTGGTAGAAAACCACACATGAAAACGAGTCAGGAACCTCTTCCGAATACAACACTTTTTAAAAAGAAATTACTGGTTCTCCACTGTATCAAAATTATTAAGCTTGGGAGAAAGAAAAAACCACGAGACACTTCCATTTTGTTGCAATCAATAATCAACATTTACAAATTAATAATTAACAAGTCTACCATATCTGGAAACAAGTCCCGTATCAAAGAGGAAACAGTAATCGGGTTCCGAAAACACTTTGGACATGATCTGAAACCAAAGAGTGCAGGTCACACTCTCTGCGAACTTTATAGGTATTTAGAGAACGCATTGCTTGGAATTGTGTTAGGTTGCTTTTGGAAAGCGGCATATTAGAATAGGTTAACCGTTTTGTTTAGTGACTATCCATCTTTTATAAGCTCTGGCGCTCCTTTTGAAGTTCCTTTTCTATAACAAGAAGCCATCTATAGCGAATGGAGATCGGGATGTTTTTCTGTAAATACAATAATGCCGACCTCATACGTTTAAACGCAGAGTTTTGAGCAGGCTGAACCTATTGGTGATTCTGTTTTGAATGTCAAGAGTGTGTTTACCTTCGTAAAAGCTGATTTATGATATTTGAAGAACATAGCGTACGAAGTTTCTGAGAGTGTATAATAGTATAGTTTCACAGAGTTTCATTCAGGCTGAGCCTATTGATAATACAGAATTCTACATCATTGAAGCGGTATCTCGAAATGCCCAGATATTCGGAATTTTGAGGGATTGCATACAGCTGTGTCGAGCACCACGTCTGTATCCCAACTTTCACTGTCGCTAACGAGTAGCACTGAACGCCGACAAAACTTGGTCATAGTGGAGGACATCCTTGAAACGTTTACACCTTAAAACGTCTATTTGACCGTCGAGGCGCTTCGTTTTCAACCCTCCCCTAGAACGTCACTCGATTATGGGTGAGGTGCGACTTACAATTAATGCAGATGATGACGTTCTACTTTTGAACCAGCGGGGCAAAACATTGAGTTAACTGAACTGGTGGTCCTCTCCGAAGTCAAATTTTTGTTTCCTCCAGACAAGTTGCTAGGACAGCTGCGTTGGGCTGTTTTACGGGGTCCCAAACATCGCAGTGAGTGAGGACTACTAAGCAAAAAGAAGGTGCATATGAAAGTAGAGCTTAATGATATATGATTAAGTGATGATTGAGACAAGTATGGGAGATTGCTGGCGCGCCATCCAAGGCTTGAAATGTTGAACTCAGTATGGGCTACCTACTAGACGCAATTCTGATGCATAGTAACCACGTCGTTGATATGTTCACAATCCACGCGCTGCTTTAAAATTCCAAACGGTGCACGCAATTAATTAAGTAGGAACTACCTGTATGTATGTGCATGTCTTAGCTGTTTTAGTGAACTGATGCTTTACAGTTTCCTAGTTTCCACACTCCACGTGTGCCATCAACACAGTCAAACCCGTAGAGGTAGCTATCAAAAACCCCTTTCTCGAACATCATTTACAAAGAAAACCTAGTTGAAGCCTCGATCACAACGAATTCTGCAAATCCAAAGACGAGTGAACGCCTGTAGTTATACGATTTCTTTTGTTTGTTTTTTCGGTTGGTTTGCGAATGATTTTATAAGACTACCGTAATATGAAACGTGCGGAGTTCCTAAATTACGAATAGCCTCGGGAATTCGAAATTTGGGGAAAGAATGTCAACGCCTTTCAAAATATGACTGACTAACAGCTTGGTTAATAGCCTTCTAAATGATCACTTAAAAAGTCAGGGTTTTTCGTCGGGAAACAAAGGCATCCTCGTAATGGCGATCTATTAGAGGTGGCGGTCAAGTAAAGGTCTTACGTAAAAATATTAGGGTGCTTTAGTAGAGCATATCAGGACCAGCCGAAACGAAAGTGCACTCTCTTCTTTTTCTTCGAAGCCAGGAGAGCTACGTACTGTTTACAACGCAGAGAAATCTGCAGCACCGTGGTATCAGATGCTGCCGCTGATTGATAGCTCGGCTCTTCTGGGAGCTAGGAAAAGTGATTTAACTGATGTAGTTGTCATGTAGCCCGTAAAAAATTACTGAGGAGTGTGGTGGTCATCTTTGCAGCATCGCAGCACTTCATGTACTATGTAATAGGTCCAGAGGTGGTTCGGAACTTGATGATGAACACACCCTTTCAGATACGCTACGCGCTATTCGAGCCTCTGAACTGGATTTACGACAGCTGTCTTACAGATCAGGAGTTTGAGGAGAAAGTGCGTTCTTAACTTCATGAAAACGATTTATCCATCAACTTCCTCGATTAAACTTCTTTGAAAAGCCACACCAGAATCACGCTTGAGGTTCGAGAATGTGAGAAAGGGGAATGGGGGGAGCGTTGATCACGCTCTGAAAGAGGATTCCCATTTTTGAGCTGTTTGGGTGATTTTTGGTTCTTTTAATGAGTTATTTTTATTTTTATTATTTTTATAATTTATTATAATTTATTATAATTTATTTTATTTTATTTCTTACGGATGCCGATTCGAATGTGTTAGGTCTCACGCACAGCATTTTTGTTGAATGAGACATGTTAAGAACGTGAATTGGAATCCTATAGAGTTTTGAATGCTGAAGTGGTTTAAGCGCTTGCCCTACGGGGATTTTTTTGTTGCACTATTCGAATCGATCCTGCAGTCGTGAACGAAGGCTTGCCTTCACACAGAAATTACTTTTTCCTTCCTGGGGAAGGCAACATTAGGAGACCAAGAAATTGCACATCATAAGATGTCGAATCCGGGATATTACACAGTGAAAAACAAGCGCTTCAGCATTGTTCTTCGATATGGCTAGGGTGGTCGATTTCAAAACCGTCCTTTTTGCGGAATGAATTGTTTCCTATTCGAATGAGGAGAGAAGTAGAGCTGAGGTTATACCCCGTGAAACCTCCGTTTAATCTCCAAGTTCGATCTTCTTCCAACCTTGGCATTGTAAGTGTTTAGTCAGTTGCGCTTTGTGTTAAAAAGCCGAACAGGGTTTTTAAGTGGATCCTTATTTAGCGGGGCAAGACGTTTCCACTTCTCGTCGTCTTCGGAGGACTTTTATTTGAAATTCTGGGTGTTATACAGCTTAAAAACGTTTTTATAACGATCGTATGAGGAAGATCGACCTACTTTCTCATCCACTGCCGAAGACACGACGTTAACATTGATGCAACCCTGATCGAAATAACAAGGGAAGGGTCTGAAGCGTATGTCTGAACGGGGGGATCGAGTCATATAGGGAGAATCCTCACCCCTCAATTCGTTTGAAAATATGTTTATTTTTTGAAAAGTCGCTAATCCCAAATAGTAGGGGGGTCGCAATGGGATACGGCGCAGCACGCGTTTGGGTCTTGTACGCCCACGATGCCATGTCCACATGCGGCTCGGAGAGCAGTGGAAGTGCGGCTGCTTCGCGCGAGGAAGGTCGGAGGTTCGGTCTCTATGCGCTGCTGCACCTTTGCATTTTAACTGATTGGTTGAGATTTGGGGGATTCAGACGTCTATACCATTTTCAGACGTTTTCTACGCATTTTTCCACCTGTACACTGTGGTATTCAACATGGTGACAAATGTTCAGCTTCAGTGATGCGCAGGCAGAAAGTGCCTGTGTAGTGAATCGCGGTGTCATCCTCCATGGTTATGAGCACGCAACCCAAATCCAATTGAAGACGTACCCTTTCCTCCGAAACAAGAGTTCCACCTGGAAACGTTATCATACGCCCACTGCTTGCATGCCTCTCGACGTCCATCAGTTCATCTTGCGGACCCCAATCTTCCTCTTCTTCTTCCACCACTTCCTTCACGTGCTTCGAAATCCTTGAGTATGCTGACCTTCCGTTTGGCCAGCTTGATTTATTACCTCGAAGATTCCTTGTCTAAAGGTGGGCCACACTTCAGCGTGAGCAGGTGGATCACCACTCGAGCGTCGACGGACATTGTTGGAGTTAGGTTCTAGAAAACCTTCAGCAAACCTCTGATTTCCAGGTGACAGGCAGACATGAGGGAAAGAGTGTATCGATGCCGTTTAGCTTAATTTGTGGGATTCGCACACCTCGTTTCTCATTTGAACCACCTCCGACGTCACAACGTGGTCTCCTTTGAAAATCCGAGCAGGATGGTTTTTCCCGAAGCCTTTGGTCCATGTATGGAAACAGAGTATGAGGAGCCTGTAGCCTTTATACGCTACCCGTAAGGTGCCCAGTGGTGCTTCATGCACTTTGTACCTGCGAATCACTGGTGTTGAACAACAACAGTAACTCAACTCTTTATAGTACAGACTAGCAAAGATCAACCCAGTAAGGCATACAAAAATCAGCTAATGAGCTGAAAAAATTAAGACAGTGAAGAAATAAAGTAGTGGTTCAGACAGGGGGTCGCATCAACTTCCTCGGAAGGGAGGCGGATCAGCCGTATACTTAAAGGGGTAGGTAACATTCCAGTGCTTCATGAGGATGCTGGTAACAAATATGTTGAAGACGCTGAGAAGGCTAATGCTCTAGCCAATTTTTTTCGTTTTCGTTCGTTTTTCGTTCTTCCGTTTTCTGACCCAATAGCCAAAATTGCGATGGCAATTTTTCTATTTGACATACCTCAAATTGTGCATAGGAAATGTGCCTTAGCCTTATATAAACCTCTTGCAATGATCCCTAACGTGTTTTTACTGTTTATTGAAGTTCCCTCATTTTGGAAAGAAGCCATAATTACCGCATTCCAAAAAAAAACTCTTCTAACTAATTTTCGTCCAATTAGCATTACCGCACCACCGATCAAAGTTTTAGAGAAAATAGTAAGGGATAAATTAGTCTCATGGCTTAATAAGAATAACCTGATACCTTTGGAACAGCATGGCCTTACTGTTGGAGCATCAACTACCACCCAAATGGTTGAATGTGTTTATGACTGGCACACTGTCCTAAACAAAGGATGCTCTGTGGACGTCATTCATTTTGATTTTTCTAAAGCATTTGACAATGTACGTCATTCGAAACTACTTTCGAGATTGAAGAACATGGGTATAGGAGGTCCATTATTGATCTGGATCACTTCGTATCTAAAAAACAGAAAAATGACGGTGAAAGTAGGAAACTCCTTCTCTGAACGTTATGACTGCACCAGTGGAGTACCACAAGGAGGTACTCTTTCCCCATTACTGTTTCTCATTTACACCAGTGCATTACCAGCAAGGCTGAAAACTCATCCCTCAGTAAAAGTACAGTTGCTTGCAGACGACGTGAAAATATATGGAACTTACAACGCTTTAAACCAGTCAGAAATCTATAATGCTTTAATAAAATTTACATAAAAAATGATGGAGTGGGCTTCAGCGTGCGAAATTCCTATCAATCTTTCAAAAATGTCTACCTTTTATATGGGGAACTTTCTCATGATGGAATATAAATTCAATAATAATGTTTTGGGTACAGACAGTAATCTACGCCATCTTGGCGTTCATCTCGATACAGGACTACGTTTTGATAATCACATCATCTTCACCGTCAGAAGGTCTTTTCAATCATGTTTTCTATTTTGAAAAACACATACTGCAATAATCTTGCAGTATTGTTGAAGCTATATGAAATTAATGTGATTCCAATTATAGAATATATATATGGTTCTCAAATACGGAGTCCCCATACGAAAAACAGACAAATAAAACAAGAGAAAATGCAGAGAACTTTCACACGAATTTTAATGTTTAAATGTTTCCCAAGTGCAGATCAACTCTGAAGCATGCCCAACTACAAGGAGCGACTGAGATTTTCAACCTTCGTAGTCTTCTATATCGAAGGGTGGTTAATGACCATTTTGTTTTAAAATACTGAAGGGAGAACTTAAACTCAAAGCGAGTGAATATTGGATTTTCAGACTGACTTGATGCCGTATAAATACGCTATCAGTGCACTGTCAAAGAATTCATAGTAAACACGGTAATGGGCTGCTAAACTCATTGTCTTTTCGAGCAGCAAAATGGTTTGCAGTTAATTCCACGCAATGTTATAGAAGCACCTAACGTTCCAACATTTAAGAAGAGACTTAAAGAAATAGATCTGCTATCAACTCTTAACATTCCGAAACACCATCTGTACGGATCAATGAAGTTCAGAATGAGGAGTTCTTGATTTTCCTGGCATGTGAAGCACGACGACGTGGAATATTGCTCTTTATGGATTAAGCTTTCACGATTTCATATATTTACCTACTTTTAACAAAGTGTAATGCAGCAAGTGAATCGCCTATTTGGTCAGTTCGCATATCTCTATTCCATACTACATACTACTGTATCTATATTTTCTACATTTTCTACACACGACTATACACTACTTACTAAATATATGTTTTATATATCTATTCTACTCTCTCTCTCTCTCTCTATATATATATATATATATATATATATATATTCGGTAACTAACACCGTTCCGACTACATCACAATGGACGACACAGGACAACATCCTATTACAACGATAATAAATAAATAAATACTCTCTATGGTAACTCCCTCCACCACTGGAAGTTATTACCTGAAATCCTGAAAGCATCTTCACCATTTACGTGACTTACTGTTCACCGAAAGTGGAGGGCCGTTGGTACAATATAAATAGTGTGCATTATCCAATGTGAGGAGAACCTGGCCAGATGCGCTGTTAGTGCTGCGGTTGGTTCCTGCAACAGTTCCGCTCCCCCTCCTTTGCAGTGTAAGAACGAACAAAAGAGTGTGCGATCGAGTTTTCTATGCATGAAGATTATCACCTCACCGTTCATTCAAAAATAAATGAGCTTTGTGGCAAAACGCTTATCTGCGCATTATGTTCGTGTGGGCGTTATGAGACGGAAGAGTTCTTCGTTTCAAGTTTTTCGGTAACTTTCCAAGAAATAACCAACCATTTGATCTATCTTTAGCTTCTCTAAATTGTAATGTGAAATCGCCAAAAACTGTGCTCTCAAAACTCTTCAAAAAAAAATCCGCACCTATCTGTCTACCACTATTTTATTTATTTATTTAGTACACTACAGTATGCCATAAAACAACTAAACAAAACATGTTGTTGACGCAGAAGGGGATAATTAAGTTTGTGACTGAAAATTTCGTCTTATCTGGAAGTGACGATATGTGCTACCCGGCTGTTCTCTTGAAGTTTATCATGCGCTGCTAGCACTGAATTGATAATCATTGAAAAAAGTTCGAAAGATACAAACAGGTTCACGTTCACGTCAACACCGTTCAAGCTGTCACCACATCACCATCACCATCACATCACAACCTATATATAAAAGAGTTTGTCCGTCGAGTGATCTAACCTAGGTGAGATACGCCGCATCTTCTGGAAAAATTTGCTACATATTGAACGTGGGATGTTGCTGCAGCAGGGGAAATGTAGTCTTTTACTGCTTAGCACGAAAATGTGGATAGCTATCCTTCATAGGAAATGGACTATGACTGGCTCTTGTACTCCATAGCCATTCTTCTTTAATGCCTTTACTGGCAGAAAGCACGAGCTTCCTAGGACACAGAAAGTGCTACCTCCCTACCGCAGCCTATTCTGGCTTTGATCGTTCCGTTGTTGTACTTGGGGTAGAGATACAAAAACAGAGATTCTCCCGTAGTATACCGAAGGCAAAAACGTCATTGAACAGCCATAATCCGATTCACTTGCTATCCATGACTGGCCGCAGGACGCTCGACGGCATTCAAAAGGAAGCAGGGATTTATTTATTTATTTATTTTATTTATTTATAGTACGTGGATATTCACGCAGACAGAACCAGTTATCCGAAAAGACAATAAAAGATAAACACAACGACAAGAACAAAACATGCATGCATGATAGATGATTAGAAATACACAACTCTAATGAATCATCCTTTGATGTACCGGTCAATGAGCTTTTTCAGTTGTGAAATGGAACTCGGTAGACCATATTTTTTAAAAATTTTAGAAACTCGGAACCAGCTCTTTGGGTAAAAAAGGAAGCTCGCAGTCGTGACCTTGCCTTAGGAAAATGAATTTTTGTCCTACAACCACTCGTGTTTGAAGAAGATGTTGCGTAAAATTGGTCGGGACGTAAGATCACTCTTTCAGTGATCATTTTATAAATCACGAGCAAATCATTTCTCTTCCTGCGAAGTAGCAAACTAGAAAGATTGAAAATTTTGTTCCGAACATTTGAAGGTGGAATGGACGCGTAGTTATAACCGTAGAGTCGTATCCAAAGCTTTCGAGTGAAATTATTCTGCATCGCTTCTAGCCTGGCTTGGCTGCGTTTAGTAGGTGAATTGAACACAGTGGTCCCGTATTCGAGTATGGGGCGGGGATGCAGCGGAGGACCGCGCTTGCCGTCGCTTACCTCGCGTCGTCTCACAACGGAAGGGTCTGAAGCATATGTCTGAACGGGAAGAGCGAGTCATATAGGGAGAATCCCCTCAATTAGTATAAAAATGCGTTTCCTTTCTTCCAGTCGTTCAACCCAAAGAGTAAGGAGTCCTTGAGTCCTTTCCCGCGATGGCTCTGGGGAAATCGGAGCGCAGTGGATAGATACGTTGCTTCATGCGAGGGAGGTTGAGGGTTCGATTCCCCTGCTCTGTTGAACTTCTGCATTTCAACTGATTGGTTGAGATTTGAAGGATTTGACGTCTACACCATTTCAGAGTTTTGACGCAATTTTTCAACTTCATGCTGTGGTATTCAACATGATGATGTATAAATGCTCAACACCACTGATACACAGGTACAAAGTGCATGAAGCACCACTGGGCGACACAATGCGGGCAACGTATAAAGGCTAAGGCTCCTCAAAGTCTGTTTCCATACATGGAGCAGTGATCTCGGGAAGAGCCATCCTGCTCGGATTTTCAGAAGAGACCAGGATGTGACGTCGGAGGTGGTTAAAATGAGAAACGAGGTCTGCGGATCCCGCAAATTAACCTAAACGGCATAGACACACTCTTTCCCTCATGTCTGCCTGTCACCTGGAAATCAGAGGTCTGCTGAAGGTTTTCTAGAACCTAACACCAACAATGTCCGTCGACGGTCGAGTGGTGATTCACCTGCCCACGCTGAAGTGTGGCCCATCTTTAGACAAGGAGCCTTCGAGGGAAGAAATCAAGCTGGCCGAATGGATGGCCAGCATATTCAAGGACTTCGAAGCACGCCAATGTGAAGTTGATGAAGACGAACGGCTGGAAGTGGTGGAAGAAGAAGATTTAGATCCGCAAGATCGAACGTAGAGAGGCAAGCAAGCAGTGGACGTATGATAACGTTTTCGGGTGGAACGATTTCACCCACGTCCTTGTGCACGGCCTTCTTTTGACCTGCAAAAAAGGGACAACATCCTGAAGGTAAGTGTCGAAGCTGCGAGTTGCTGCGGATAGCTGAAGGAGAACAGATTTGTTATAATGACATTGAAGGTGGTGTCGCAGGTGCACCTGTGAGGAGCCTTTAGTTTTATACGCTGTCCGTATTGAGACCAGTGCTTCTGTTTCATGCACTTTGTGACTGTGCATCACTGGTGTTGAACGTTTATACACCACCATTATGTTGAGTAGCTTTCTCATTGACTTGTGGTTAAAAAACCGGTCAGTAATAAACAAGTGACAAGAAAGTTACTTTCCCCGGTGTACTGCAGAAAATGCGCAGAAAACATCTGAAAATGGTATAGACGTCAGAATCCCTTAAATCTCAACTAACCATATGAAATGCGAAAATGCAGCAGAGCAGGAAAATCGACCGACCTGCCACCCATGAAGCAACGTTATTATCCACTGCGCTCCGAACCACTTCCCGGCAAGAGCATCGCGGGTGTACAAGACCCACGAATTCCATTGTAACTACAAGGACCCCCCTTGTGTTTGACGACTTGGCAAAAAAATAAACCCATCGTATACTAATTAAGGGGTGGGGATTCTTCCTATATGACACTCGCTCTCCCCGTTCAGACATACACTTCAGACACTTTCCTTGTCAGATTGCATACACACAATTCGGCGCACTTTGAACGACGTGCGAAACTCAAATATCGCTTTTTATCATAAGGTCACACTTCCCTGGTTTTCGAAGAGGAGTGACACTAACTTGTTAAGAGAACTTGATAAAGAATGTTAGAATATTCGATATTCGAAGCCCTCGAATATTCGAATAAGCAAATATTCGAATACTGGCCTCTTTCGAATATTCGAATAAACGAATAATTCGAATATTGGACTTTCTCGAATATTCGAATAAACGAATAATTCGAATATTGGACTTTCTCGAATATTCGAATAAACGAATAATTCGAATATAGGACTTTTTCGAATAGTCGAATACTCGACTATTCGAAATTCTAAAAGGACAAAGGTATGCAAGAAGGACTTAGGAAGTAAGGAGGGACCAGTCGAGAGTTACCAATAAGGGAGAGGGCAGTAGGCAGTATCAGCAAGGAATTTACCTGGAAAAAGGACCTGTAGGCGGGACCAGGACGGGGAATCAACAAGAAGGGAGCCATACGGAAAACAAGGAAACTGCCATATACCTTTTCATGCTTGACAGCGGGGACTGCGCGCGCTTCTGTCTAGGAAAGGGTTCGGCCTCCCATGGAACTGCAAGTTGAGACCAGGATCATTAGAAAGAGCTCGGAATGCTGATTATGAATATGGGTGTCAAAATTGCAAAATGAAATTCCTGAGCGAGTTACGGCCTGCTGAAATCTCACCACAGGCTGGCTCTGCCACACATTTGGCGCGAGAGTGGTGAGTCATCAGGGCTCCTTAAGGAGGGACCGCCAGCTGCGGCGGTGGCGCAGGAGTAGTGCTAGTGTTGGTTCAGTTCTCGTTGCTGTGGTTTTTTTTTTGCAAATCGTAGTTTGTCTCCGAAATGACCTTTTGTTCTGAATTATGACACTGTTTGATTAAATAGCTAGGAAAACTACCATACACTTTTGCAAAAATTCTTGATGGCAAAGAACTGCTGTGGTGACATTTTTATTTACTATTTTGCACAAATAGAGTTCAAATCATATATTGAATGACTCTGTTTCTAACAGCCTTGGACCTTCATTGAACAAAGCAAAAAAATGTGTGAAGCAAAAAAGTAAGTAGATTGTATGATGAGCAAGAAAATTTAGGATCAGATGTGTCTACTGATGACGAGTCCGATTGGGACCATTGCGATGACGAGGGCGAAGAAAACTCTCAAGCACCACCCATGAGAACGTTATTCACTTTGACACCCATATTCCTGCTGGGGCCACGTCGCTGATTCAACCTCTAGATGTTTTTTTTTCTTCGGCCCGATGAAAAACGTTACGAAAAGGGTCAGGTCGTTTGCCATGACAAATAGCGTGGAGCTCAATATGACCCAGAGGGACAAGCTGCAGGTTGTATCGCAGACTTACCGTATGTTTTGTGCCCCTAGGTTTCCATACTTTTTGAAATACTCGTGGCATAAGGCAGGTTACATTGATGATAACCCAGGTGTGTTTGTCACTCCTGGTGAATATTGGTTTGATCTTGCTACAATTGTTGCTTGTTGTAGAGAGCCTGCATGTATAAGCTGTGCAATGTGTGAACAACATGTCTGCTTCACACATTTCTTCGCTTTGTTCCATGGATGCTAAGCGTGTTAGAACCACCTCACGTTGTTCAATATGAGATCTGGACTTTATTTGTGCAAAATAGTAAATAAAAATGTCACCCTGGCAGTTTTTCGCCATCAAGCATTTTTGCCAAAGTGTATGGTAGTTTTCCCGGCTATTTAATCAAACAGTGTCATAATTCAGAACAAAAGGTCATTTCAAAGATAAATTATAATTTGCAAAAAAAGACAGCACGGGAGCCGAACCAACGACGTTGCTCTCGATGATTGGGAGCACTACACCTGCGCCTCCGCCGCAGCTGTCGTGCCGTTCTTACGGAGCACCGATGACTCATCACTCTGCGTCAGCTGTGTCACACAGCTAGCCCTTTGGTGAGACTCCTCGATTTCGGCAGGTCATAACTCGCTCAGGAATTTCATTTCGCAATTTTGACATCCATATTCGTAATCAGCATTCCGAGCTCTTTCTAATGACCCTGGTCTCAGCTTGAAGTTCCATGGGAGGTCGGAGCCTTTCCCTAGTGAGCTTCTGGATTCGGAAAACGGGTCTCCTGAGCTTCTGGATTAGAAGACGGGCCACTACATCGCGCAACAAGCGTCATGATTCTGAATAGGTGTCACCGACGTCTGCCGTGAGCATGGGAGGACCACTAACGGGGAGGTGGAGAAGGGCAGTAAGGGGGCGGACCTCTAGGGTGGTCCAGGAGGGCGACAAGGAAGGAAAGGAACAATCTGCAGGGGGGGGGGGCAGGGCGGGGAAACCAGCAAGAAGAGACCAATAGGGGGTCAATAGTGGAAATAAAGAAGTGGGTCAGCAGTTCGGACCAGTGAGGTGGGGTACTAAAGAGGGGGAAGGAAGACCAGTAAAGGCGGACCAGCAATTAGATCTCGTAAGAAGAAAAGAGTCAGGGGAACCTGGTTTCGCCAAAAGGCTTGTTGGCATATGCGCGTACACCTCGCTGACTCTTCGTGTTCCTCTAGTCCACCTTCTCCCGCATTCTTGCCAGCATTTTGTGCAAGACGCCAATCAATCTGCCAACGAGAGACTCCTGATACTCCAAGAAGTTTTCTCGAATGTTTGCAGAGTTTTTACTCTCTTTTTTCAGTGGGCCGCGATTTACGAGGCCTACAATCGCTTCCAGCACGTTCCCTCGAAACCCGTCCCACCGCCATCGCCGCAGACGCAGCCGCCACCAACGAGTTGTGGGAGAAGGCACTCATTCGATAAGTACGTTCATTTGCGTCTTCTCCGAAGCCCACGCATTTTCCTTTCCCTTTGCTGGTTTCGAATGTCTCGCCTAGATTCCCTTTGACTTGGTTCTATTGATTTGTCTATCTCGTGCTTCATTCAGTGCCCACAGAGCAGAAGAGGTCGTTAGCTGCTAGTAGCTGGCGAAAAAGGCACTTTCATCGCTCATTTAACGCCAACCTGTTCACGTTATTCTGCTGTTGCTGCGTCACAGAAAGAACCGGTAGCCACGCTGTTTTCGAGTGCTTGTCTCACTTTTCTAAGCCGCTGATTTGCCTTTACCTATCACCGCAGATGTGCTTTCTGTTTCTGTTTTCCGAATTCCGATATTCATTTGAGCTCTCCCGCTGCGTGTTTCGCTTTCAGACCGAGAAGACGGGAACGAAGTGAACATTAGTGCTGCAACGGACGCTATAGATTAGAAAGCCTCCAGACAGTTGTGATCGGAATATTGTTTAAAAAGTCAAGTCAAGTCAAGAATTATTGCCCTAGAAATAGGTAACATTATTATGATACTAGAGCATTAATTACAGGTGAGTGCGAAGGGAAAATTAATGTCCCAACCAATGCAGGTGTTGGGTTGCTAAGAATTGCACTCAACGTTTGCACGATCATACATATCACGTTCTATCAATTACGAAGCGATTTGAGGTGTGTGTAACGCAGTCGGAGGAGGTGCCGGCTGTCTTGGCTTTTGCGTCTTTTGGATATAACTCGCCTAAAAATCAATTATTTCAAAAACCAAAGACACGTTTGAGCTTAGGAGCTCGAGCTCTAACGTTTGGTATAATTAGTTCGTGGGTAGCCATGAAAATGTTTGAAATTGAAAACTTGCGCTCCATTGCGAAGGGCGGCCGCGAACGAGTCGCCCGTCGCAAACCGTCGGAAGCCATCGCACGCTCACAATTCGTCTAATTTTGGGTTTATTAAAGAAACTGTTGGCTCCATTTGAATCATCTGGCCCACGGGGCTCTCTCGGAGCATTCCTGGAATGATAAAGCACTGGCGACGGACGCCAAGACACTCCGAAAAATGGAAGTCCTGGGAAGTAAACTGCTGCAATCGCAAAAAGCCTGTTCCAGTCATTTTTTGCCACGCATTGAGAAAATGCAGTGGACTGCTAAAGCTGTATATACATTTGTGTAGATCTCGAGAAGACGAGTCGGACGGTGCCAACCGTTTCTCAAAAACCTAAATCTAGAGCAGTTAGAGCTAGAAACTAGAGGAGATTACTAGAAAAAGACAACTCGTTCGTAGTAATGAAGCACGATTTCGAAAATAAAATTAAAATTTAGGACAACTCGGGTAATTTTTGACATTTCTCAAAGAACCTAAAATTAGAGGGATTGTGAGCATGCAACGGTTTCCGACGGTTTGCTACGGACGACCCGTCCGCGGCCGCCCTTCGCAATGAAGTGCAAGTTTTCAATTTCGAATATTTTCGTGACTCTCTACCACGGGTGTGTGTAAATGAAATCCGAAATTTCGTAAATCGTAAATCGTAATTACGAAAAAAATCGTCGTAAATCGTAAATCGTAAACCGTAAATCGTAAGAGGTGCCTGACTTATAGTGCATCTGAATACCTGCTTTTCTTTTATTATATTAAGGCTAATCGAAGGGAAATATTTTTATTGAGTCGTTTTCAGTTCAAGCTGGACACATCTCTGATTAAACTGGAAGCCATTAAAATCTTTCAAATCGGGCTAGACAATCGGTTTTAGGACAATCAAAATAAAGTACTTGTTCAAAAACGCTATCTACTAGGGCACCTATCCACGGTGCGCAGACAAAAAGCTTGCACTGCTCGGACGACCAGCTTGCATACAAAACTATGGCTGTGAAGCAACAACCTCAACAAGCCAGAGTCAATCATTTCATCACTGACCAACTCGACAAAAACAGCATTTGAACAAAAAATCCAACAAGCGTACTGAGTGAACAGATGGCACATTCCTATCGTATGGCACACCTGGAGTTCAAAGCCTTTCCTCATTCTGAACTGTACCAAAGAGCGTTTTCGTAGCAGACGAGAAGAAATTGTGTGACAATTAAACCAGTATGATCACTTTTTCTTTTTGGACATTCATTATAGTCTGATTTTTAAACTATAAATTATAAAAAAGGTATCTTATGTGACATTCTTTGGATGTAGAGTAGAGAAGAAGAGTGTTGCTTGAATTGAAAAGGGTTCAACTGATTCATAGATGCAAGGTGCATTTTAAACAGAAAGGAAAGTCCCATGGTACAGAGGTCGGACGAACGACTGTCGCGCGATTCAGAATAGAAGTTCTTGACTCGGATTCTATCACGGCCAACCAACTTTTTCATATTTCGTCGGACGCTGACTTGGTACCGGGCTTGTCTGGGAAGGATAAAACACTGACCTTTACATCGGCTGGGCACCGCAAGCCATTCTATAGGTCATGCCCATAGTCAAGTGACCTCTACGATGCCCCATAGAGGTAGAATGTGTGGCGCGTCGTAAACAGGAACTGACTAGCGCCGTGCTTTAGTCTTCATCGTTTTTGAAGGCATCCACAACTTCTGGAATGAAAGAACGTCCTTTGACGATGCCAGGCAAGTACTTTCGGCATTTACTTCGCCCGCATGTTTCCTTGTACTTGTTAGATTTCGGAAAGTCCAAAATGTTACACCACTAATCAATGACCGCTTGTATTCGCCAGTCCTGCTCTCCACTAGACTTGTAAAATCAAGCCATTGAAAAAGGAGACCAAAAGTGTCAAACCACCTCACTTTTTTCTTCAAAAAACCAAAAGTTTTGTTTGGGTTGCACCTTGTATGCAAATACATAAAAAAAACATCATCTTTTGCCTGGACTCAGCTTACACGACAAAAACGTTTTGTCAAATCATGGAGGATATTCTAACCTCGTTCCCGGGAAACAGCGAAAAAAATCGTAGCTAGAGGTGATCGCATTAGGACACTTGAACCGATTCGGTCCACTTGGCGAGAAATCTCCTTCATCTGCCAACTTGTTTCAAGCGCATGAATAGCACTACCTTTACATTCCATGATTGTAATTGCTTATTTTGTTTGGTTGGTTCGTTTTGTCTAACTAGTTTAATCGTTTCCCTTCGTTCTGTCCTTGCGTTCCTTCTCTTGTTGTTGAGCTATGTGATCACTTAAATTTAGCGTGTCCTTCATGGGCGCATAAATAAATAAATAAATAAATACATTCCACACCATGACTTGCTGAGATAATCACGTCGAAACATGAGTGTTTTATCTTTCGAGCAATTCAGCAGTTATTCCACATCTCGCCTGCAATATCCCTTGATGGCTTTGGATCACTTCCACTCGTGTGCATAAAAAAAGCCTGTTAAAAAAGTGCTGAAAAAGTCACAAGTTGACTAGGCGGTGGTTGCAGCATAGAATATGGTTCAGAAGGCGATCATATTCCTTTCGGTACAAGGTGAATTTGCATCTTTTTCTGTGGACTGGAATGTAATGTTCTCAGGCAATTGCAATCAGACGTTGTGCTAGAGTGCGACCAGAAAGAGGGCTAGTCCAGTTTCATCGCCAGGATTTTATATTTCTAATCATTCACAGTCCTTGCTTCTTTTCTAGTATAGCTCTGATACCAAGTCGGCAGCCCTTGTAAAGGTGAAAAGTGGGGTAAGCAGATGAGTCGAACTCGAGCGGCCTTTACATAAAGCTGCGTTTTTCTGCCACAGTGCCATAGCAGAACATAGAAGAGTAGCTAGAAAATAGCAATGAGCTATGGGAGAAGACTTTAAAAGCGGGTACATCGTTATAACCCAAATTGTATCACGTTATGTGGACGCCTGCCATATCTGTACCAAAGATCAGATTTACGAAAATTTACGATTTACGTGAATGTCCAAAATGTCGTAAATCGTAAATCGTTAAAAAAATTGCCAAAAATCACCGTAAATCGTAAAATCGTAAATCGTAATTACGCTCACCCCTGCTCTCTACGAGCTATTTACACCAAACGATAGAGCCCGAGCTCCTGAGCTCAAATATTTCCCTCGTATTTCAAATAGTTTAGGCGAGTTATACCCGAAAAAGGCAAAAACAGCAAAAGTGCGGTTTTTTCGACGTCTATTCAAAAGACGTGCCCGGTACTGTAGAATGCGTGGCGCATCCCAAAGGGATTGGGTAGCGCCGTCCTTTATCCGTTATTTTATTATCAACTATGAAAAGCTATGTAGAGTTTTTTGCTGTTTGAGTACAACGAAGCAAAGGTTTCAGTGGAGACTACGCCATGCTCTCGCCCGCACGAAGGTTGCACCAGTGTTTACGTGGTCTATGGTGTAAATTTCATCTCCATGAAGCTATGAAATGGAACATCCTTTTAAAACTAGATTTTGTGAAACATTCGTCTTGGGGGTATTCTTTCTTCTTTTTCTTTTCTTTTGATTAATAAGGCTACTTGTCAAGCTCTGCGACAAAACTAGTGTTTCGAGCTTGGACTTCCGCAGTCATGTCATCTTCCTATCCGGAAAAATCTTCTACATACGTTGTGGATGCTGTTTAAAGCATATGTATGAGTATATATTGTGTATTATAGAACAAAAATCATTTCACTTTCGACATTCACTTAACCAGAGCATCCGACCGTCTTCTTTTCTTCTTCCGACCTTCTTTCTTTCATTATAGTAAAAAAATGGTGGAAAAGTGCTTAATCTACAGGAACTTAAATAAAATCAATAACACCGAATAGCCGATACCATTTACAGTCCGATGGTAAGAATACATGTTGTAATCCTCCTCACCCCCTCCCCGCCATTACTCACCTATCTGTGTGTCGGCAGAGAAACGGAGTGAAAGTCAAACACTCGCGCTCGTTACGCAGAGCCTATAAAAGGTCTTCTGAAGTCCAAGGATTGCGTCACATTTTATGTATCGGAACACATGTTGAACAACGTCTATGACACTTTTGGTGCTAAGTTCCGCCGCACGTGTCACGACGTTGCCACTACGTCTGCGACACGTCTTCTGAATCTCAGTGGTCTGCACATGATCCCATAAATACCCTGACGTGTATGCTATGCTCGCTCAGTATATCGCAAACATCGTTGATCCGCCGCCAACTTATAAGTTTCCCAGCCATCGTCCATTGTTAAGCTCAAGGAAAGACAGGATGGCATTCGCTGCCCTGCCGAAGGCATCCCTTGACCTTGAGCCTGCCGTTGCCGGCAAAAGTGAGCTATGGGTTAACTGAAGAATTTGGAATAGGCTGGTGCGAAAAGAACCTTGGTTTTCATGATGTATGATTTCTGGATAAGTTTTTCAAGAGATGTTCAATTCAAACTAGGCCGAAATGCTTCAGATACAACTCGCGATATCAATGATGCGATTGGCCGGGAACCGTTAACGAGTGTGTTGCACAAAGGAAGCTCCAAAATCCTACCATAAGCCGACTCTCCATTAGCCTTTCACGACACGCGCGATTTTCAGGTGACTGTCGTGTGGGACAGCGCGCATTTTTCTCGCGCGCTGATTGTTTCTATTGTTTTATTTGTATTCTTTATTAGATGTGAAGGGACGACAGTAAGAAATGAAGTTTCCCATGGACCATCTTGACCGTAGCTATTAGTGGACTCATTGATTAAAGCTGTACTATTGAATGTGTGATAATTTGTCATGAACTATTTTTATGATGGTGTCCGACGACATCGACGGACACTGTCCCACGCTGCAAAAAAAATATCGTGAAAGGGTTAAGAGTTGATACTGACTGTTAGGAGGATGTCTAGTTTCGATCAAAACTCATGTGCCAGGCAGGACTCAAACCTGCGCCTCCCGCTTTACGGGCAGCGATGCTACGACTTACACCGCTGGCTTCTTAATCGAACGGAACATCCACGATATTTTCCATCATGCTTATGTCTAGTTGATCAAAACTCTTGCGATAGGGCAGTAGAGAAGATAGATGCTGTTAGACATCCTTTTGACAGCTTCTATTTTCTATACCCGCCGCTCTAGGCTCAAACAGATTGTTATAGATTATGGTGGCTTTTTGGTGCACATTTGAATGGTGACGCGATAGAAGCTGCATGAGTTGGGCTACGAAAGTCTCTACCGTCAGCCATACTCAGCAGAACTCTCGCCCACCACTTTCCAACATCTAGACAACCCCTGCCCGAGAAATGCTTCAAAAACCGCTTCTGATTGGCAAAGGTGTGTTGATTGTAATGGTTTTTAGCTCGATCGATAAAGTTTATTATGAACGAGAGTTATGGTTTTTCAAAGTTAAAAAGTTCTTCCTAGGTTCAGACTCGAAGACATTGCTTATAAAATGTAACTCTATTAAATGTGTCATGTTACTCATGGTGTGTGTAAATCAAAGTGTTGCGCAAATTGGTCAGCTGAAAGAATTTTTCAAATCATTTCTTTTATATACCCCAAGCACACTGTTAGAAGCGGCTATGTGTAAAAAAACACCATGCCACATGGAAAAGACGGTCTGAATCGCATAACGCTTCAAATACCTTCGCTGCATTTAAGTGCGTCTGGATGTACAGGGAGTATTAGATGGTGTCACCGTTTTCAACCTCCCTGTGTACAACTGGGATTCACGTGGCGCTTTCAAGAACCAACGGCTCCCACAGGGACCTTCGTCGAAATTAGACCTCTCCGCGCTGGGGCAAGTTAGGCCTTCCCCCATCCATGACTGGTGAATCTGTAACATCGAAGTTTTCAGCAGAGGGTAAAAGATCGGACGGTCTTTCGGTAAAATCGGAACAAATACATGTGTATCTCTTGAAGTAGAAAGTAGGCAACAGCCTTAGATAAGATAGTGGTTACAGCGAAGTTTGGTTTCGATCAAAACTCTAGCGTTAGGCGGGACCTGAACCGGCAACCCTGCATATCAAGGATGCTACGCTACGCTATTGCACCACCACCGCTTTTTGAACTAAATCCAATGAGTGACTTATTTCAGTTGAAAAGCTACGCGATTGGCACGATTTGGCTTGTTGCCAAATATTTTATTTTTTAGCAGTTCCCCATTCGGAGTAGTCTTTTTATCCCATTCTTATACTTAATCCATCATAATCCTAGAGCATGGTACTACGGTGTATTCTCCTACTACTAAGAGAGATGTCGCCAGATTGGAAGCTGTGCAAAACAGTTTTACAAGAAAGCTCTGGATCAGAGTACATGGGTGTGACTATAACAACATTCCTCCGGCGTCTGGAAGGAACAAATTCTTCAATTTACGCACTCTTGCTTGTCGCCGAAGAAAGTTTGACTTGGTAACGGTTTATAAGATGATAAAAGGCATGGTGGGTCTTCCCCTTAACGAATTCTATTCAATGTCTCATTCTAACACAAGAGGCGCTCAGTGGAAGATCCTAGTTTCTAGGGCTAGCAGCAACATAAGATCTTCTTTTCTCACAAATCGAGCTGGCAATGAGTTCCTGAAATTCTCCAAGAAAAATGGATTACCAAATTCTATAGGGCAATGCAAAATCCTCATTGACAGGTATCTGCAGAAAGTTCCTTAGCAGTTTAGTTTTGTCTATTATGGTGTTGTACTAATTGCATCCTCCTATTTTCTACTCGTATCCTCTGCGTTTTGGGTTGATTTCTGTTGTTGTGTTTTTTTGCGTGGATTACTACGTACAATAAATAAATAAATAAATAAATAAATAATCCTTCTAGCTCTAAGGTTACTTCATAGTTGATTGTCGTGCTTCTTGCCACACGTGATTTGCAAGCGTGCGATGCCTGTCTAATTCTCTTCAATTTCAGGTCAATCGGATTCGCGAAGCGTACGTTCAATCGAACAGCGAATTACTTTGTGCAGAGACTCAGAGACAGAGTGGGTCGCCTTGAGCATACAATGCTTGGTATCGTATTCTTTTCCGTTGAATACTTCATGTCATGAAACTCTGCAACATCTCTGACATCTCTGCGGTAGAATATGCATCAAACTTCCCTGATCCGGATTACGCGGTACGTGAAAATATAGTCCGATAGAGAACAATAATTGGTGAGGTTTTACTCCGAAAATTGGACTTTTTTCGAAGAAAGAGGAAAGTGCTCGAAGATAACGTTCTTCATTTCTACTCCGCTGCCTTCTTTTTAATGATGAGATCTTTGAATGCCTGTTTAGTGAAGTTCTGCTCTCCAACTGCGAAAGAAGGCAATCGACGCCTTCAACACATCATGAGACGCGCCTTGCATTAGGCCTCTTGAATTGTTGGAAGAGGACTTGACATATGTTTGCGACATCAGAACAGGAGACCTATGTAACCTCTTTAAGTTCCAGAAATTTCTGAGAAGTCATCTTCGTGATGTGTGGGCACGCGTTCTCGTGCAGCAAGCGAACTTTGTCCAGCCTGTGCTGTTCCTTGCGCATCTTGTCGGCCAGTCTCTGCATTTGGGTAGCGTAGACCTCGGCAGTGACAGTCGTGCTGTTAGGCAGCAGCTCGAAATGGTAGATCCCATAAACTTCCCACCAGACGGTCAGCCTGACTTTCCTCGCATGAAATTCACCTTTTACGAAAGATTTCGGCACTTCATCACGTTGGCACCACGCACGTTTACGAGCGTGGTTGACGTAGAGGACCCATTTTTCGTCTCCTGTGACGATGGTGTCCAGCCAGTTGAAGGTGCGACCTTGGGAGAGCAGCTGAGTGCATCTGTCCAGACGTCTTCGCCCGTTGTCGTCGGTCAGTTCGTGTGAGAGCCACTGACCGAGCTTTTAACCATTCCAAGATCGCAGTCCATTGTCCACGGTGGATCAGATTAGCCAAGTGTAGCAGCAAAATAACGCACACCTTCATATGGATGCTGCTCCGCCAGTTTCCTCAGTTCGTCCAAAGATATTGTTGTCAGTCGGCGAGAGCGAGGCTCATCTTCGAAACTAATGTTCCCCTTCTGAGGCGTTCGAACCAGCTATACACAGACCGTACAGAAGCTGCAGAGCCGAATACACGAGACAAGCCTCGTTAGGCTTCTGCAGCGGAGTGCCCAGATTCAAACTCGTAAAGGAGTGCGGGTCTAAGATGGGTAAGCAGTTCGGCCATAGTACAGTGAAATAGGCAAGGAGGACGGAGCTGGATATGTTGTGCAGATACAGTAGGATAGGGTCTTTGTATAGCACTTATGTTGAAATCTTCAGAACATTCTAGAAAAAATCTGGGACATTGCGAAGATTTCTGCAGATACTTTCTGGACACCCTAATACATTGCACCCATGCATATTTGTAAATCACCAGTCAACTTCTTGCCATCTTTAGTCTTTTTCTTGGGACGTTTTTTCAAACGCCCATCTAAAGATGGTTGAGAACACAAATAAGATGGGCGCTTCAGATCTCTGTTTTGAAAACGTTTTCACCTAGATTGCTGTCATTACTGCAAGGAAGGTTTCCTAAAGTTGTTGGTACCTTCCACGTGTATCTATTTATGGAAGCTTGATTTTAAACGCCTTTCTAGTTTGGCGGTTCTAACTAACTGCGTTCTTTGTAGTTTCTTTGAGGCAACTTCTAAATAAGAAGGATTGTTTGCCATCCAGCCCTACATAGCGCCTTCATGATCACACGAACGTCGGAGGTGCTTTGTAGGCTGATCGCCATTGAGCTATCCATTCTCCTCGAATGGTAAATGAATATGAGCACGATTGGCACTCGCTGTGTTCTAGTTTGCCTAGTGTTGTTGTCATCCACGCAACACCTTGATAGCTTACTACACTACAGTGAATTCAGAGTTCATATACGATTCTGCCAGTAGTTCTTCAGTTAGGACGGAATTGAGAACAAAGATTAACGCAAGTCGTGGGTCTGCTTCTGACTGTCTTGAATCAGGCAGGCCGATCCAGACAAGGCGTCTGAAAGATCTTGCCGTAAAAACCAGATCCCCTGCTACATTCTCGAGGTGTCCGATGGCCTTCTTCAGGTTTTGCCTCAACTGTTCTTCCACTCGACCGAAGTGGTGACCCAATCCACTGCAGGACGATGGCGTTAGTTACGGTAACAGCGGACCTCCACCGGTTCGCCAGAGTCGGCAGATTTCCACTAGTGCCGTGGGTACTAAGCGGGCTCATGCCTGCTGCTCACCTGCAAGGTATTTTACTAGATCGTTGCATATGAAATGGCCGATTTTGCTACTTCGACTTCTGCTCGAATTTTTGTGGCTTTGAATCAAGGGAGCCTTTTTGGACAGGATCGTGACATGCGACGAAGAATGGATCCCTTATGGCAACCGCTGTCGCTCTGCACAATGGTAGGGCAAGAATGAGAGTCCCAAGATGCCGAAACCACGTCTCCATCCAAAGAAGACCATGGTAACCGTATGGTGGACAATGGCCGTTACAATTTCTTGGAGGCTGCAGAGACTATCTCAGAGGAGAAGTACTGTGCCGAAATTGAAGTGATGCACCAGAAGCTGACTGAAAAGCAGCCGACTTTGGTCCATCGAAGAGGCGCAATCCTACCTACTGCATGACAACGCGCCTCCGCACGTTCAAAAATTGCTGTCCAAAAACTGGATGAATTGGATTACGAAACTCTGTCACACTCAGCATATTCACAAGATCTGACCCCTAATGATTATCATTTTTCAAGCGTTCAGATTGTTAGGTGAATGATAAGAAATTCAGCAACCGAGATGTCGAAAATGACCACTTATGTTTTATTAATTGTCGTAGTTCTGGTTTTTACAAGGTGGAATATCCAAGCCACCATCGCGTTGGGAAGAGTGTGTTAATTGTAATGGTGCTTATTACGATTAACGAAATTGCTTCCAAGCAAACTTATGATCTGTCAAAGCTTTCAGACAAAATCAGCCATTTCATATGCAACGACCTAATAAAACGGATAAGGTGGATCAGCCAGACCACGGAGTTCCTTTCCTTGCCGCGGCAGCGGAACAGAGCACAGAAACCGTGTTTATGTCAATGTTCCACGAGCATGTACAAGCTCGGAGGGGCACCAGCCCGCTAAGCACCGTGCCACACTCACGGACCACGTCGAAGGTAGAGAAAGGCGCGCTGTAGGCTTTATTCTTCTTAAGGTCTGTTCATAGTCCGGGACGGGAGCGGCGATGGGAGGGCAAGCGGAGCTTCTCGGGGCAAAGCGTGCATATCAATTTTTCCTGGGCGATCGCTCGGCACCAAGCTCCGCGTCATGCTTTCGGTTGTCAGCACGATGTCTGATGGCCATGAGAAGCTTTCCTTCAGAACGTGATCTTAATCGGGCTTCTTCTGGTTCACTATGCAGTAGGCTGAAGGAGGGACGGGCTTATAGCCGAACCTTGGTGAATATTCGCAGAGACGCCTACTTTCCTTGCGGCTCCGTGAGCAATAACAACTGCGATGAACAATTACGGCGCCGCTAGATGGTAGCCTTTACCAGAAATGGCAACAAGCGTGCTGTTAACATCCACACAGTACTTTCGTCGCTACCGTCTCCGATGGTCTCTACGTGTCTCGTCTTGGTGTCTTCTTCAAATAAAAAGCCGCGTTATCCCGATTTCAGGGTAGCCAGAGCAAATGGAACGTTTGCCCCAAACATCTGCGATGGCTGTTCGTTGATTTTGTGAAGAGAAACGGCTAGCCTACGCAATGGATCAAATTTCATGAGCTCGCGGCGAGCCTTCTACTCTTGTACCACATCCTCTTCTAGGCCGTATATTTCACTCGCAGAGTAGCGGAGCAGCTCTTTATCAATGATAATCGCAAGGCAAAACTATGAGGGGCAAACTCAAAGTAAAAGTCAAAGTGAGTCAATTAGTACTGAGGCACCATTTGCAGGGAGGCGCTCTCTGGCATGTTCCTAAACTATGACCCCTGCGGTACTCCATCCGTCTCAGCTCTCAGCTCGAATGAACTAAGCATACTTGTAAAACTGGAGAGCTTCGCTACCGAAATACATGCGATATGATAATAATCTAACTATAACAATGCACAGTACAATAAAAGTGCAAGATTCAAGTCACTTTCTCTAATCCTTAAGTGGCTGACATCGAGGTTGTAAGCTCCACTCTTAAGAGCTTCCGACCACCCTCACTTCGCATTAAAGATCATCAAAGAAAGAACAAATAGAGGAAAAAAGACAAGAAATAAACAACAAGACCACAACAGATATAACGAAATTCTTAACTGTTTAAGCAGCAATGAAAATAACCTTCACATTATGGATTTTTATAGACTCCTTAAAAGTCTTTCGAAAAGAAATATAATAAGACTATTAGAATTATGTCTTGATCCACTCTTTTTAAAACATCTTAAATAAAAAGCAAAACTTGTACCGGTCTGACAACCCCGCGTGGCACTCCCACGGAACCCTTCAAAGGAGACTCCTCTTTGTACTTCTGTTAGACCGCCCATGTACTCAGATATAGGTCTAAAGACAACATAGTAACTAAAACAAATAACTATTTCACCTCTGATGTTTTCTACAAGTTTAAAAACGGGAGCAATCAATATATAATTAAAGATTTTGGCAACCAGCATAAGGGATTGCGTTGTAATGTCAACTGTACCGTATGTAACATTACTTCATTTGATGACAATATAATTTCTAGCGTAACTAAATTTAAGATCAACACTTTGTAAACAACAACTTTTTCTTGTTGCACCAAGAATGTAGTCTATTGCGTCACATGTAAAAAATGTAACATCCAATACGTAGGCATCACTACAAGAAGTCTAAAAGAGAGAATAAGAGAGCATATGTATTACATAAATAATAAAAAGAAATTTAATGTTTCATATACTCACCTTCATAACTGTAAGTCGGAATTTTACGTTAGTATTTTAGATTCACTAGAGAACAACAGAGACAAAAATACATTACTCAATAAGGAACTTTTATGGATAACACTACTCAACACTGCATATCCGCTTGGACTTAATGACAATATAAAAGGGTATGGTAATATAACAAACATTGCTAATCCTCTAAAGCATAAAGCTAACCACCCTTACTTCGCATTAAAGATCATCAAAGAAAGAACAAATAGAGGAAAAAAGACAAGAAAAAAACAACAAGACCACAGCAGATATAACGAAATTCTTAACTATTTAAGCAGCAATGAAAATAACCTTCACATTATGGATTTTTATAGACTCCTTAAAAGTCTTTCGAAAAGAAATATAATAAGACTAATAGAATTATGCCTTGATCCACTCTTTTTAAAACATCTTAAATAAAAAGCAAAACTTGTTCTATATTGCTTACTGACAACATCAAAATATAACTACATTCATAATAACAATAATATGATGAAAAAAGATTGTTTTTATGTTGTAGTCCCTTACATACACACTAAATTAGATGTTGTCAACTTTAATAAAATATTTAATAGCATCTACTCCATCGAATTTCTGAAGAATTTACAATCAAACAGACTACCTTTTAGAGTAGTCTACAAATACGATCCTCCAATATCAACCAAAATTTTTAATTACAATAAGTTTCTTAAGTCACTAGATAACATTAACATTTCTCATATCTTATCTAGCCCTTGTCTGTCTAATATATTAAACGATAAAAAATTTGTCGATAAGTATCATAGAAGTATCATAATCATATTATAACAGGTAACTTAGAAATCATAAAAGATATAGCACTAAGAGAATTACTTAGTAAAGGCAATAAATATAGGGTAGTTAAAAAATTGGACAGAGAAGAAATGAATTTCATATATAACCAGGCTATTGATGCTATTATCGAAAAAATCAAAAATAAATATAAATTTAATGCTATTATTATAAATCAAATTAGAGAACATTTTATTTTACAATATAGAAACAAAGTTAAGCCTGTACTAAATAATAATCAAGAAATATCTGAAATTGTCCCATATAATCAAATAAAGTACTACCAAAATTACTTTATTTTTTGCCCACTAGACAAAGCTTCTAACAACTACGGTATAATTTGTAAAAAATACTACTTACAAGTAACTATGAAAGAACTAGGAGTAGTCATTAACGCGTACAATTTGCTCTTGACAACTAAAGACCGAAACAACAAAGTATACAATCACATGCCCAATATCAGTGAATCTGATACCCGACACAACCTTTTCAATGTGAATAACGGTTTAAGAATCAACAACGACACCGCAATTCCGATAATCTACTGCCTACCCAAAATGCACAAGGGCCTAATAAGTTTTAGATTTATAACAGGCGCATCCAAGATTAGCATGAAAAACCTTGCCTTACAATTACAATGTATATTCACATTTATTAAGAATCATTTCATTAACTATTGTAACGTAGTAGCTAACCGAAACAGATCTATGAAAATATATTGGGCAATTAATAATACAAATATTACCTATGAACTAAACGCATTACAAGATAACCATTTGAAACTCTATTCAGCAGACTTCAAAGATATGTTTACTAACCTACCTCATAAGACTGTCTTAGATAAAATTGCAGTTTTACTCAAAATCTGTTTTAAAAATGCTAATAAAAATTTCGTAGCTTGTAATGGCTACAAGACATTTTACACTAATGAAACAAATTTGAATTCTCAATATAAAATATTTAATATGCAAGACGTTATGGATCAGGTCAATTTCTTACTTAAAAATAGCTATGTAGTATTTAGCTCAACTATCTTCAAACAAAGGTGTTCCTCAAGGAGGCAGCTTTAGTCCACTACTTGCAGATATCACAATGTCTATGTTGGAATACGAATTCGCTAAAGCGTTTGTGGCTAGTAGTAATAGCATATTTATACCATACATGTATATGGATGATCTACTAATAGTCCATAACTTAGACGAAAAGCATGTGGACGATATTTTAAAGCTCGTCTATAAAGATACTCTGGAATTGAAAAAGACGCATATTAATGAACATCACTATAATTATTTGGACATTACATTAAGAATTGTCAATAATAGGATAGAAACAAGAATGTACAATAAAACATAGGATTTCAACTTTAAAGTTCTAAGGTTTCCACATTTTACTTCAGCGGTCTCCATAATTATCAAAAAAGCTATAATTTTGTCGGAAACGTTATGAATAGCAAACACTTGTTCTGATCTAAAGTATTTTCTAGAAAAAATTATTGAACTGAAAAATATTTTAAAGCATAATGAATACGCAGAAGAGTTCATTATTTCAAACACAATTAAATGTTTATATAAACACAGATTTATATATTATAAGTTCAAACTTCATCAAGTCAAAGACAATCTAGCTATATTTTTACGGAAAATATTTGACGAATAAAATTATACTTAAATTAAATACCTTCCAAATCTTTTGTTTGCTGAAACTGTGTATTTAAGTCAAAATAATATAAATTATTATTATTAGTGATAAAGAAATACTTAACAATGATAACGATACCGTTTTGTTTTATTGTTGGTTTTATTGCACTCTGCTTTCGACACTGAGTGTGAGACTTGAAACCTTCCTCAATGATACAACCAGTTTTACCATACTTGAATTATAAATGAGAATGAGTATGGATATCATTATATATATATCAGTTGACTGACACACACCTCCTTATTTGTGAATGTTCCACTACGGAGTGCGGTAATAGCTAAAGTAAGTCTTTCAATTTTAGAACTGATGTTAATAATAGTAACTGTACTAGTTAAGATAGTTATAATATTTATGTAAAAAATAATAATAAATAAAATAAAAATAATTAGGCGCTATGTGACAACGGAGGGGTTGGTGAAATTGAAAAAAATATATGCCTAGGTAGACATTTATGTAAGCAATACAAAATCACTTACCATTTAACCGGAATGGTGTCGGCTCCATGTTGCCCGGGGGGGGGGGGGGGGGGTCGCCCGAGTAACTTAAAGCATGAGGACAGATACTCCTCTTTTTCAATTTGCTTCCAAATTTTGGGCAAGGGAAGGGACTCCGGGGTGTAGGCAATTCAAACACGGGTGCGTAACTCGGCCACACTCCGGAGTCCCTTCCCTTGCCCAAATCTGAATCCCCCTCGCTCTCATCCCCCTCGGCGCGCCTCCCCTTCCTCTCGAATCCACCACTCTCGCTCTCATCCCCCTCGGCGCGCCTCCCCCTTCTCCCTCCCTCCTACATCATACACAAAAAAACTCTACAAAACTCTAAACAAAAAAAAACATAAAAACTCACCGCGGCCGTGTAACGCGTGCGCCCGCATATTGGTTGCGGGGCCACTCGCCCCCGCGAGCGCGGTTCCGAACGTGGTAGGTTAGACTCCAGACGGAAGAGTCCGGCTTTTCTGTGCTCTCCTCCGCTGTCGCGGAGGAGAGCACGGATTGGGCTAGGGAAGGGACTCCGGGGTGTGGCGAGTCACCAGACGCGAAACAAAGCACCGTGCGCCGAGACTGCGGTCGCGGGGGGCGAGATGCCCGGAAACCGGTGAAGTGGTCCGCTTGGAATGGTTTTTCGTCGCGCCGTCTCGCGCACTCCACGCCTCCGTTCTCTCTCCTCGTGCAATATCATCACGCTGCAGGACCCACGTCCGATAGTAGGAGCACGCCCTTTAAATTGCCGCCGAAGTTCCCGGTAAAGTGACGTGGGTGAGTGTTTTTTTCATTTCCCTTATTGTTTCCGTGAATTATTTTCTGTCAACGAATCACCTAGGATGTGCTGAGTCGCATCCTATCTGATTCGTTGAATTTCGCTAACCCCTCTGTCGTCACATAGCGCCAATAATTATATATAATAAATCATAATTAAATAAAAATTATGGTTTATAACTACGATGTGTATATTTAGATTGATGTGAACTTCAATAGTCGTGGTTGTTATTTTATAATAATTTGTAAAAGTCATTATTAGATACATTTATTGTAATAATTATACAATAAATTATAATCATAAGTTATAATTCTACATATAATTATATAGTCATAACTATAATGGTTACATATAATTATACTTTTTATATGAATAAGCCTTTCAATTAATCCCTTTCAACTTATGAGAACGTGTTTTTCTACTTCTTTCAGTAATATCTTTTTGTTTAACTCAAATTTTTCTACTCCTCCTTTGTCTTCATTTTTAAACACAATTTTCTCAAGTAATGTCTTATTCCTAGTTCTATCGTATTCATTCTTTCTCTTGTTTTCTACATTTAATCTCTCTTCCTTTTCATTCTCCTATCTCTTTTCACACACAAACAGATTTTAAAGATATCTTAAAATATGATTTTAAAGATATCTTAAAATATGCTCATTTCTTCACTGAAGAGCCACGGGAGGAGCATTACACAAAGGTTCGTCTGAAGATAGTGGCGAAACAACCTTTTTAATATTTTCTATGTTACGTAATATTTATTTTATATTTAAAAAAAGAATTTACACATTTCTTTACTTCTTGGAACCTCTATTTTTTCTTTGTTTTGTATTAAAAGAACTGACTTGAACCGACTTTCTATCAAGGCCTTCAGGTTAACTGGTTCCATGCTGATAGCAGCGACCGACTGATATGCGAGTGGGTGCTGATCGGTCTCACGACGTGTGAAGGTTGCGTTCGATCAAACAGTGGTGATGTAATGGCGTAGAGCGTTCTCAACCAGTTAACAGGAGGTGCGGCTTCCAGTCTCGCCTGACGCTAGAGTTTTGATCACAACGGAAATAGAAATAAAATTCATTCCAGAATATGCTAGTGTTCCCATTAGCGTCCTCTTTGAAAGCGGATCAGCATGATATAAGGAAAGAAATGAAAATTGGACACTTTTCTGAAGTCTATAAAAAGTCAGAATTTTTGGGCGAAAAGCGATTATCATAAAGCCGTATACTGCCAAACTTTTATGATATTTCCGTGGTTCGTTTTTCTCCGACTACTACGATGAGGGCGTGTGGATCGCATTCGGAGGAGGTGCCGACTACGGCTATCGCGGACACTCGATACCAGGTTGGCCCAGATTTCCCGATTTCCCAGGCCAACCAAAGATCCCATCCTCAAGGGTCGCTGAAAAGCTATCAGGTTTGTCTGGGAAGGATGCAGGATACAAGGCACTGGCATGATCATCGGTTGGCTACAGCAGGTATACGCATCTATATCAATTCCACCAAATCTCGTAGAGGTTGAATGCGTGGCGCATCCAAAAGGGATTGGGCAGTGTCGCCGCGTATCCTTTTATTCCTAACGACGATGGTGTGCAATATCTGTACTAATGTCCCTCAGAAACAGTAATCAGTTCCACACTTTTTGTGTTTTCCTGGATAATCGAAATGAATGCTTCTCTTTATAAAAGCAAAACCAAGTGTAGGGAGTGTGTATTTCTCCAGTGCATCAAAAGTCCCATTGCTAAACCATCCTACTATCACTCATTCGTTTTGGTTTACACGAAGCACATGATTGTTGCAGCAACGGGGTGAGAAGCCGTTTCACTATTTAACATTGCTCACATCAATTACTCACGACTCAACTCTACCCCAATCAGCGCCTCGAAAATATTCAATTCGATTACCAGCTCAACTCTATCACGTTGCTTTTTAATTGTTTCCTAATTTTTTCTGTGTTCCGTCAGCCGTTCACTCGAAATATATCTGTGTCTTTTTACCCGTAACTCACTCTTTGATTCTCTAAAATTTATTTATTTTTATTTCGGCAGCATTGTGCGCCATATCGAAAGTATAATAGAAATATTGATATATGTACATAGCGGAGCAGCTGTCGTGAAAATAATTGAGCTTCAGCTCTTTTTCTCACGAAATCACTTCCTTCACTATAGAATAGAGCAAGAAAGGACCGAAGGGACGTTCGAAGCGCTGAACTTAATCTTCGTTAAAAATAAATGAGAAAAAGAAGTGGAATACTTAATCCAGAGGGAGAGAATTTCCTATGCCGTGTCAAAGTTAGCCAAATTATGGCCGGGCTGTTCAAAGGTTCTCGGAGGTTCTCCAGGCTGCCGAGATGATCAAGCGCTTTGAACAGCCCGGCCATAATTTGGCGAACTTTGACACGGAACACGGCATAGGAAGTTCTCTCCCTCCGGATTGAGTGTTCCCGTTGGTGACCGCGCGGCGGGCGCGTCAGTTCGCGTCGGGAAATCCCTTCAGCCCGACTCGCACTCGACACGCACTCGGCGCTTACACCGAGGGCGCCTGTCGATGCCGCGTCGCACCTCCTCACCAGAAGCGCTTGCCCTTCACGTGGGCCGTCCGTGTTCCAGCTGATGCACTGCTTTTCGGGGCGGCGCCTCTTCCCTGGCCACTTCTGCGCAACTCTTTGATCGCTGGTGGAACTGCTCACTTAGTTCCACCTATGAGCGAAGAAAAGTACTGTCAGTTTTCGCAGCTTGTATTCAAGGAGCCACGTCTCGACTCAGATACATCTTTTTCATCCCATCTAAAGTAGGAGTCGTTTTGTTCCTCTCATAAAACATAATGGATTAAGATAAGCGGCAGCGTCAGTCAATCCCTTCGTGGGATGCCACACGTATTCTTCTTCTATGGAATATCGAGGGGGAAGTGTGAATACGTGTGTAGGCTACACAATGACTTGCGGTGACCCGCCGTTTGAACGGTCAGGGCTTGTTCTTTCCAGACAGGTATGATACCAGTTCATTAACCTCGAAGGATGGTAGGCTTGGTTGACATGGACTGGGCCCGAACCAAGAACAATCGATTCGAGGGTGCACACGGCAGTAGAAGCCTCTTCTGGATGCCCTACCTCAAGCAATTGGTCATTCTTTCTCAAGGTTATGAAGATCTGGGTTCCATGTACTTTGGACTTTGCTAAAGCCTTTGACAGAGTCTCGCACAAAAAAAACCATTAGGAAAATATTTGAAATAGGGATACATCCTAGGACCGTTTCTTGGATCAGATCGTTCCTAACTAACAGCACATCTACCGATGGAGTTAACTCGAAATTTTCGACGTCAAGACAAGTTCTTAGTGAGGCTCCTCAATGAGGCGTCCTTTCGCCAGTGCTTTGCAATATTTTTATCTACGGATTGCCCGATCTTCTGACAGGTAACGGAGTAAAATGCAGTGCCTTTGCTGACGATTTCAAGCCGCATCTTCCTGCACAATCAACGCAAACAAGGATATTTGCAAAAGGGTGTGGGTAATGTGCATCAATGGTCAATAAATTGGAGACTCCCATCATCGAAGGAGAAAACGAGAGTCCTCCATATTGGTCGGACTAGAATAAATCTTAAGTATAGCATTCAAGGCAGACAACTTGAGGAGGCCCAAGAAGTCACTCATCTTGGATTTTTGTTAAGAGAGAACTACTCATTTGATGAGCACTGTATGAGAAGTTACCGTAACCATGCACAGGATCTTTAGAGACCTTACAACTAAGAATCCGCGCGTTCTTCTGGAAGCATACAAAACATATGTCGGACCACTGTTAGAGCACGGGACGGTAATTTTTAGCCCACATAAACTGAACGCTATAAAAGCCTTGGATAAGGTTCAAAACAATTTTACCCGAAAAAAATTTGTAAGGAGTGTAGGATTTAGTTATGATAGAGTGCCATGTAGTAAAGCTCACTATTTCAACTTAGTTAGGAATTGAGACCTTAACCTGTAGAAGAAAGAAGTTTGACCTTATCATGCTAGTTAAAATTTTATCCGGTCAATCTGGTCTGAAGTCACGTAAGCCACTTGAACTGAGAACGTCAATCACAATCGGGTGGATCTTGTTAATTGCGTATCAGAAAATCCAAGCGAACCATCATGCAAAGATTTTTTGTTAATAGAACTGGGATTGAGTTCGAGAAGCCGAGAAGAGTACACAACATACATCTAGATTTGAAGATTCTGACATTTCGCTCTCATAAATAAGTAACTGCCATCTGTATAAATTCTTGATTTTTTTTTTGCCAAATGTTGCACGTATACTTGTTAGTTACGTTCTCGTTGTTGCTGTTGCTCTTTTTCTGATTGCCGATACCACTATGAACACACCGGCTTGATGTGTAATAATAATAATAATAATAATAATAATAATAATAATAATAATAATAATAATAATAATAATAATAATAGTAATAATAATACACTTAATTCTTAATTTGGCATGTTTTGCGCGATGATTCTCGAAGGACACAGAAGCGGTATATATCTGCTTTTTGACGGACCGATTGTTGCAAGAGCACCTGCACGATCAGTGATAACACTTTCTCAGAATTATTTTGGAGATGTGGAATGAGTGAGACCACTGCATACGGATTGTGTCATGATGAATAGAGGGTGTTGTTCACTGCACGAACTTCCATCATCCTTTAACCCAGTTAAGGTTTTCCTTTCTGTCATTCTGTAGAAACTATCCCTGCTTGTATTTTGACCACTGCCCACATTGTGGTGCACAAACCTTCCAGTTTTCGAGCTACTTTTTCTATCCTTGGTGCTGGTTGTGGTCACCTGACCGCTGTGAACGTCTTGTGTTCAGCTCCTTTCGCTTTTGATTAAATTGCAACAAGCAAGCTGACGTGGCGGGAAAACCGTAATTTCCATGATGTAGGAAATGAAGCAACAGTTTCTTTTGATAAGCAAAGTTTGGTAAAATGGAGGGCAAAATGCATTGAATGTTTACCAAAATGTTTCAGTTTAGTGTGTATTTATTTTGCGGGGCAAGCACTGCAATGCTGGGATTTTGCTTAATCCCAGCATTCGAAATGCGTCACAGTCCTGAGTGTTTTGGTGGTTTTCATCGTGAATGCATTTTATCTCCACCACGCGTTTTTTGCTTATATGTATATTCGTGCCAATTAATTCCATATTCAAAATGTGCTACATCAACGAAAGAAGCCAAAGAAACCTATCAATGTATGCATAGCTAACTAATTTCGGATGCTACTTGTTAGAGATTCTTTGTACTCTTTCTCACTTTTCTTGAACTCTGACTTGATGCTCTGAACTCTGATATTGAGCATGCCACTATAATTTTTTATGGCGGTTTAGATATCACCAAGTGAATTAAGGTTCGCAACATCAGTAGCATTCGTATCCGTTCATTTTTGTTCATCTATGTATATTTATTTTTGTGTCGAGGTTGCGTGGTGTCAAAGTTGGAAAAGACACCAGCTGACACATGCACCCCGAATCGAAGTCTTTTCTTCGGGTTCTACATAACTAAAGAAGCACTGGGCTACCACAAATTTTTTGAAAGGTGAAACCCTGACTTGTATATTGGCAGACTAACTGTGCATTCTACTGGCCTACAGAATATCCCGTAGAAATAAAAAGCGTGTCGCAATGGACATTTTTTATTGGGTTGTCCGGAAAGTTCTCAACGTTTTGTGTTACTACATATTTTTCGTTCGTCTATTATTAAATAGAAACTCAACTTGCACTACCCATTAATGCTAATTTCTGTACAAATTTTTCGCCCCATCTGATTAAATAATTTAAGTTTCAACGTTGTTTCATATGTCTGTTCTTGGCGGGGTTGTCGAAGTGTGTCGAAGGAGCAATTTCGAACGATACCTCAGCTTAACTTCAAAGTGGGGCAATCCGCAGCCGAGACAGCCCAACAAATCACTCAGGTGTGGGGGCCTAATAGTGTTGGAGAAAGCACTGTGCGTCAGCGTTTCAGTAATTTTCGGACTGGAGATTTCAGATTCGAAGGCGACCCCCTAGCGGTCGGCCTAAAGCAATGCTGGTTTCGCATGATAACAGGAAACGTTCTGGACAGTGTTGGACGCCGACGAACCCCTTAGGCGTTTCCGGAACTCGACCCTCCACCAAAAAAGGTAATGGTCACTGTGTGGTGGTCGGCGGATCCATTACAACTTTTTGGCACCAGGCCAAACGATCACAGCAGAGTCCTACTGTAAGGAAATCGACGATATGCACCGAGAATTGTGTCAACTTCGGCCACCACTGGTCAACAGAAAAGGCCCCATTCTTCTGCACGATAACGCCCGCCCCCATTTCACAAATCACTATTCGAAAATTGATCGAATTAAGGGTTGAAGTTCTGACTCTCCCGCCACATTCTCCAGACCTCTAACCAACCGACTACCACCTTTTCAAGCACATTCAGAACTTTCTCGCTGGTAAATCCTTCACCTATCAGGATCAAGCCAAATCAACTTTCGTGGATTTTGTCGAATCTCGACCACCCAATTTTTCCGCTGATGGAATAAGTCGACAGGTGGCTCGTTAGCAAAAGTCTGCTGATTCGAAATGTGCTTACCTGACTAAATCCGACTAGATTTGAGCAAGTTATGGTAGTTCAAAGTGGAGCACTCAAAACGCTGAGAACTTTCTGGACAACCTATTACAATGTAGACCGGCGTTAATCAATTCCTTTGTGAGATGTGCCAGCACGCTTCTGCGAGATATCGCGGAAGCTAACTGAATGGATATCTCACCTATGCAAGCGCCTATGGCGGCCAGTCGGTAGAACATTCAGTGTTTTGTCGTCTCCAGGCAGCCTTGCACCAAGTTTTATAGACTGAAGAGCCAAATGGCCCGGTGCTAGCGGGGCTGACAATGAATCGGTCTGAGGTGCGCGCGAGAGCCGGCCTCTCCACTGATTTCGCTACACACCCAGAATTCACAAGCTCTACGAAGTTATCGGCTCGCATACAAGCCCCATTGTTTTGGCTATACAGTATTGCGTCATTTTTGAACATTCAGGAGTATTTCAAGGTGCCTCCTTTCGCGCTTCCCCTTCATTTGTAAATCCTTGTACTTTAACTGAGGTGTGGAGGAACAGATGTGGACGAACAACCAAACTTAAACAGGCGCCTACTCATTTCAAGGTGCCTCCTTTCGCGCTTCCCCTTCATTTGTAAATCCTTGTACTTTTACTGAGGTGTGGAGGAACAGATGTGGACGAACAACCAAACTTAAACAGGCGCCTACTCTATCTTTTCTAATCAGGTAGATTCAAACACCGATCCAATTTTCGATCCGTTCATGTGTGTGTGTCTAACCCCACCTGTCTGACAGCAAAAACCACACCAAAAAGGAACGGAAATCAGAGTTCTTCCATTCGTTTTCATGTGGCTCAAGCGAGTCGAGGCGGCTTTTTTAAACAAATCCTCATATTATCACTGCTATGAGGGTGGGGTTGAATGGGCGTGTGAAGTGCAGCTGGAGGAGCTGCCGACCCATCGCGTACTCCGAATCAAGGCTTAATGTTCGGGGGGACTCTTCAGGCCAAACTTACCACGTGTTTGGATAGGTGATTTGGTGCCAAGCTTGTCTAGAAGGTGGAAATGCCGACTTTTCCTCAGCTCACCAGTGTCTAAGCCAAATGCGCATTCAAGTTGCCTCCACATACGAAGAAGTGGAATGTGTGGTATGTATTGTATTGCATTATTTAGCTCACATCAAACCGATTTTGCTAAAATTTTTTGCTTCGAACTTCTTTGCCGTAACGAATTTTACAGTAAAAAATTCAGGTCGATTGATATCGATTAACGTACGAAAAGTACAATTTTTAAGTGTCCCTATACTTTCTGGTCGCAGTGTATGCTACGCGGGGATTGATTAACGTCGCACTTTTTCCTTATTATCGTAATGAGGGTAGAATTTGAGCAATTTATAAAGCGTCCGAAAGCAATTAAGCCTCTTTCTACTGCGGCAATCTCGTCATTACTCTAACCTAACGCTGGCGAAGCTTCTGCTGCGATATGCCGTCCCTCACTTTTTGCGGGACATAGCCACTACTTTTCAATCATAGAACCAAGTGCGAGCAAAGGATTTTAAGCTGTCAGTAAGCTAACTAGCAGGTAGTAGTAATGCTCAACAAAACGAAAGGGAAGAAGCTGATTGCTTGCGCTGTTACCTTAATTGCATGACAACAATATCTACAGGGTAAACAAAAATAACGTGGACAAGGTTTTTTCGTCATAATTATAAAACAACCAACCAACAATTCGAGAAAACGTCAACTAAATTACAACAGTACAAACATTAGGGTACGTCATGTTCAAGTGGTTTCGTAGTGGCCTTCCTTGGAGCGGATGCAGAGAGCCAAACGTTTCGCGAATTTTTCCACGATGAGCCGCAGGTCGTACCTGGGAACAAATTCTGTTTACGGATGAGAAGCTGTTCACCGTGGAGCAGGCGCACAATCGCCAAAATGGTAGGATGTGGTCTACAGAGGCTCAAAGCACCTCTGCTATCGTCCAAATCCCACAATCTGTCATGGTTTGGGGCGGAATCTGCGCCAGCGGCAAGACTCCTGGTTTTCGTGGACAAAGAAGTGGAAATCGACGAAGATGTGTACCAGCGAGACATTCTTGAGTCCGTAGTTCCTCCTTGGGCCCACCAGCATTTCGGTGATGCCCATTGGACGTTCCAACAGGACTCTGCATCCGTACATAGTGCGAAAAGTACGCAGGCGTGGTGCAAGGTTAATTTTGCACTTCATCACGCCTTCGGAATGGCCGCCGTATTCTCCGGATTTAATCCGATGGACTACAGTGTGTGGGCATTTTAAAGGCTAGGGTCGGCGTCAAACGCCACCGCAGTCTCGAGTCCCTGAAGGAATCCTTGCACCAGGAGTGGGAACGGTTGTCTCTTGATGACCTGCGGCCTATCGCGGAAAAATTCGCGAAGCGTTTGGCCCTCTGCATCCGCTCCAAGGAAGGCCATGCCGGGGAGGTTGTATTGTTGTAATTTAGTCGTCGTTTTCTCGAATTGTTGGTTGTTTTATGATTATGATAAAAATCTTGTCCACGTTATTTTGGTTCACCCTGTACGTTCCTGCAAGTGCTGTTTAACCAGATCCGGCACATAATAAGGCACACGCTTCACTAAGCGCACCAGTCTGTGGATCAATAACAGATACTCACTTCCAGTGAAAGATTAACGTCCAGTGGTGGCAAACCCCACGGTCTTCAGGAGTGGGCAGCTTTCTCTTTCGGTTGCGTACCACTTGCTTTTGGTCATTTGTTTGCTCGATACGTGCAAATTGGCGAAAATACGCGGCCCAAACACTTCCGGGAGGACCCATTTATGGTTGGCCGCGTCCTGCTAGTGTTTCGTCTGGGTTTTTCCATCATACCGGCACTAACAGCTTGTAAGCGCTGGGTGATTCGCTCTCACTACCGAGGTGTTTTGGAAGTCAACTTCATTCGCCGCAGAGCCACCTTCTCTCAACCCTTGGGAACTTCCGAAAATTGGGAGAATTGACGGGCTTCGAAGCTCTTCACCGAGACAATATCACGCAATAAGGCGCCAATCCTGTTCCGTCGAGCGGCACGTCTCCTTCGATGGGTTGGGGAGAACCAGTCCCATCGTTCTTTCGCTCAGTACAATTCCTGAACACATTGCGCGAGTTTTCGTACCCATTCTCTCGCACTGCTCCTCGAATAACCATTTCCGCTGTGAAAGTGTTCGTCCAGCCCTCCGACTATCAGCCGCCGGCGACAGGACGTCTCTTTAAGGGAGGTGCGGTCCTTCCTTCAGCAAAGGGAACAGGGCTTCCCAGTTTCCAAGACGTTGAACGTTCCTCCATTATTCGAATACAGATCTCTTCTTGCAACGATCTGCTGTAACTGTGGGCTCTTGCCTTGGTGCTTAATATCTACAATAGCATGTGCGAAAATAGCTATTCTTCTTCAATTCACGTTTCGAGACGGTTAAAGCTTCCCTTCATGTAACCTGATCCCACAGTTGCTGGCGAAGCTAGTTAAATGAATGATTAATGCCTTAATATAATAATTAATGCTTCCTTATTGCACACGAGGATTCTGCAGGAATTTGTCAACAGTTGTTACTGAGTTTACTATGTCTATCAGAAACACTGTTTTATTTCTGTTTTAACCTTTATCTTTAACACTGTTCCAATACCATTACTTAGACTGTTTTAGTGAAACAGCAATGGCGTTTTTCAATCTAGGCCTTCGACATGAAGTCACTAGAAAGATTTCTAAAGTTTGGTTCGATTGGTTAAGTGCCGAACTGAGCAGAACGCTTCTTTCTCAATGGATAGTAAGCGCTATACATATATGATATTTATTAGGTTGTCCCATGGTGGCGATGTCCGTTCCTCCACGTGGTGCCACTGGAAACTGTTCGCTTTTGCGAGCCGAGCTGAACACGGACACTCGAATGCAGGCGACAGGCCCTAGTGACAGGCCGGCCTACGAACAGCCCATGTCACATCATATGGTTGATGGTGCTGAATGTTTCACGAGATAATGCTACGGCGTCCGCGGGAGCCGACGCGCACTCGCAAAGCCCGGCGAGTGTGAAAAGTATGCGAGGGTCCCTGATGCGAGGACGGCATCGGGGGCAACTGAGCTAGTCCGAAAGTCCCGCAACGTAAGCAGGACCTGCGTGGCAACGCTGAATGTGTGTACGTTGTCGGGCCGCTCCTTTGAGTTGGCAGATGCACTGGAGCGAAGGAAGATTGACTTGTGTGCGGTGCAGGAGACGAGGTGGTCCTGTAGCAAGTCAAGGGACATAGGCCGAGGCTACAAAGCCGTTCTGTGTGGCAGTCCCAGGACCACCAGCGGTGTTGGCATAATCGTCTCAGAACGGTTCCGAGACGCGATTGCAAGCGTGGAACGTTTCAATGACCGCTTGATGAAGGTCGTAATCGCTGCAGAACGGCGGCGGTATCATCTTTTCTCTGCATATGCTCCACAGACTGGATGCTCTGAGCGAGCCAAGGATGAGTTTTGGAGCCTGCTGGATGAGAAGACAGCAGAAGTGCCGTCACAAGACGTAATCCTTGTCGCAGGTGACCTTAACGGGCACGTTGGCGCTGCGAAAGACTGGTACAGCTGTCATGGTGGTTTCGGTTTTGGTTCACGTAACGCCGATGGTGAGCGTATCCTCGAGTACGCGGAGTCGCACGACCTCACCATCGTGAACACCAGATTCCGAAAACGTGAATCCCACCTTATCTCATTCTACAGCGGGAATTCTAAAACGCAGATCGACTTTGTCCTTGTGCGAAATCGTGACCAAGGGCTTGTCACGGACGTGAAGGTCGTGCCGTATGAAACGGTCGCCACACAACACCGCCCACTGATCTGCACTATGAAGATCACACCACCGATGTTTAAGCAGGTCGAACGGAGCGGTCCGTCAAGAATTAAGTGGTGGCGACTGAAAGAGAATGAAGCAGCTGTTACCTCGCGCATTCGGTTGCCGACGGTCACGACCGTCGACGAGACATGGCAAATAGCAACCGACGCGATTCTCAATGCTGCGCGTTCCGAACTCGGCACTACGAAACCGGGACGGCGTAAGGTCGATAAGCAGACATGGCTGTGGACTAACGAAGCTAAGGAAAAAGTCCGAGAGAAGAAGAGATTGTACTACGCATTCCTCGGCGATAAGACAGCCGATAAATGGCGTCTGTATCAGGAAGCCAAGAAAGCCGCTAAGAAGGCGGTAGCCGTTGCAAGAGCCACTCATTACGATGATGTCAACGGGAAGCTTGAGTCGCGCGATGGCGAGCGATTTCTTTATCGACTCGCGAAGGTACGCCATCGCCAGACTGAGGATGTTGAGAAGTTCTTTGGCATCAACGATGAGAACGGTCATCTACTCATGGACCGCAAGATGGTTTTGAACCGATGGCGCACCTACTTCGAGGAAGTCTCGACAGTAGAGTTTGCTCATCCAAGCATTCCATCTTCTCCTCCTGTATACGGTCCCGTTCAGAAAATCACCTTAGAGGAGGTAGAAGCGGCTTTGAAGAAGATGAAGCCGGGCAAGGCAACGGGCCCCGATGATTTGGCGGCCGACTTATGGAAGTCGAAATCCTGGTACCCAACGAAGTGGCTGGCGACTTTCTTCAACCAGGTTATTGCGGAGAAGAAAGTGCCCGATATCTGGCAGAGAAGCACGACGATTCCGATTTGGAAAAAGAAGGGCAGTCCAGCAGACTGCACAAACTACCGTCCAATCCGATTGCTTTCGCATAGCATGAAGATCATCGAGCGGATTGTCGACGGGCGCATTCGTGATACCGTCCAGCTCTCTACCAACCAGTGCGGCTTCGTAGCTGGTTGTGGCACAGTCGATGCCATACACGCCGTTCGTCTTCTGATAGAAAAACACCGCGAGAAACAGAAGCCGGTGCATCTTGCCTTCCTGGATTTGGAGAAGGCCTTTGATCGCGTTCCGCGGAAGTGATATGGTATGCCTTACGGAAACATGGAGTCCCCAAAGAGCTCATAGAGTGGGTACGAATACTGTACTCTTGTCCAAAGAGTCGAGTGCAAGCTGCAGCAGGCACGTCGATGGAGTTTCCCATCTCTACCGGAGTACATCAAGGGTCTGCGCTCTCCCCACTACTCTTCGTCGTCGTTATGGATGCCATATCGCGTGATCTTCAGCAGCCAGTCCCTTGGACGTTGCTTTATGCTGATGATGTAATGTTTGCTAGCGAAGACAAGATTGAACTCCAGCGGCAGGTACAAGCTTGGTGCGATCGCTTGGAGAGATTTGGACTCAAACTGAATGTCAAGAAGACCGAGTATATGACGACTGATGAAGACGAGTCCAGCTCCATTAAGGTAAATGGCATTGAGCTGCCACGTACTTCGGTATTCAAGTACTTGGGATCAGCAATCGCGTCCGATGGCGGTTTACTCGTTGAAGCCAACTCACGCGTGAGTGCAGCGTGGTCCAAATGGCGCTCTCCGACGGGAGTGCTCTGCGACAAGAAGATACCAGAGCGCCTCAAGTCGAAGATCTACAGAGCAGTCGTTCGGCCTGTAGCTATTTACGGAGCTGAGTGCTGGCCCGTTACCAAAGAAATTGAAAGGCGCCTCAGCGTAATGGAAACGAAGATGCTGCGGTGGACGGCCGGAGTTACGCGTTTGGATCGAGTACGCAACGACTCCATACGGCAGAGGTTCGGTGTCACCCCGATATTTGAGAAGATGCGCGAAGCTCGTCTGCGATGGTACGGCCACGCCCTTCGCGCAAAAGGTGACACTGTCCGGAAGACTGGTCTTAACCTTGATGTGCCCGGTAGGCGGCCACGAGGGAGACCAAAACAGCGGTGGCTTGATACGCTGCATCAGGACTTGAAGTTGGCTGGGTTGCACCCTGATCAGGCATTTGATCGGGAGAAATGGCGCCAACATTCCAGGAAAGCGGACCCGGCAACTAAGTGGGTCAAACGCTGAAGAAGAAGAAGAAGAAGAAGAGGTTGTCCCATAACTCGCCGCATTTTCAACGATTCATTGCGGATTTTGCCGGCGTTCTCTTGCATAGCGCTACACAGCTTTCGAAAGAACGATTTGCTCTATCAGACCATGTATTGCATTTCTTTTTTCATCATGAATTTTAACAATTTTTAGGTCGTTAAAGTGAAAAGTGAAAAAGTGAAAAGTAGCCATTTGCGCACTTGTTCTCTTCGGTTAGGTTTGGAATTTCTTGCTCAGTTTTTATAGCATTTGGAAGACAATGTTCTGTGCTACAAGAATACATGTTGGTCCTATTTGCTCACTTCTCCTTTATTAATTTTTAGGTCTTCAAATTGGGAAGACCGACTTTTCCGTCCGAACTTTTGCCGACAGCTCCTGCTCTGAGGCGAACTCTTTTGCTTGGTGTTATATGTCGTTCGGAAGAAGATGTCTTGCTCAATAAGAATTTGTGTCGCGTTTATTGGCTCAGGCTGACTTCTGTCGAATTTCAACAACTCAACAAGGATGAGTTGTTGGTGAAGATGGTTTTTCTCTTTTTGGAATTCTGCTGATATTCGACAGAAATCAGCATGAGCCAATAAACGCGACAGAAATTCTTGTTGAGCAAGATGGCGTCTTCCGAACGACATATAACAACAAGCAAAAAAATCCACCCAAGAGCAGGAGCTACCGGCAAAAATTCGGACGGAAAAGTCAGACGTCTCAATTTGATGACCTAAAGATCAATAAAGGACAAATGTGCAAATAGCATGAACAAGTATTCTTGTGGCGCAGAACATTGTCTTCCAAATGCTATAAAAAACTGGACAAAAAAATCCAAACCTAAGCGGAGAGAAGCGACTGCGCAGATGTCCACTTTTTCACTTTTCACTTAAACGACCTAAAAATTGACAAAATTCAGGACGAAAAAAATGCAATACATGTTCCGATACAGCAAATGATTCTTTTTCGAAAGCTATATAGCGCTATGTAAGAGACCGCCGGCGAAATCCGCAATGAATCGTTGGAAAAAAACGGCGGGGACTTATTGGACAACCTAATATGTAGGGGGCAGAAGCCCACTAGAGATACACTTATGTAGAACGTGGCAGGGAAGGCAGAGGCCGATTCAATCTCTTCCTAAATGTTTAAATTTTATCAGAAGCTAAGAATCATTTCCGCACATCAACTGGTAAACGGTGGCATGTGCATTTAAGGAATGTTCTGTATGAACGTATCTTAAATGTGCTCTCAGCTATCCCGAAGGTGAGATCTTCACCATTCTTTCGTAGAAAGCACGCAACAGACGTGAGGCGGGCGTGGAAGTTCCTTCGCCTGGTTAGGTTGGGGTGGATTACGGAGAAGCGAAGCACAGGATCGAAGGAGAAATGTGTGGGTCGTGCTTTGGAAAGAAGCAGTGTAGAAATGGAGGGCTCTGTCAGTATTTGTCAAAAAAGCACCAAGAGCACCAAGAGATGAAAAATGTTCACTCTTTCCTCTGTAGAGGAACCAAGCACCACTGCCTTTAAGGGAGGGTGTCATGAGCTTTCCCAACATCATCAAGAGAGACGATAGAAGCAAGTCTAGGCAAAGTGATAATTATTAAGCGTTTAGAGTTGTGCAGGAGTTTTTAGTCACCCCTCCTAAAGCAAGGAGCAGCCAGACGCATCTGAGCACCCTCGGCTTGAATAAATAATAAAATAATAATGAAGACCGTCTGTGCCTGTTCTCAGCAGAAGATTGCTGCGATTCGGTCCCACGCTCTTTGCGAAAAATAACAAGCTACAAAGTATATTGTAAAGTTGTTTGTCGTATTTTCTCCTGGGGGTTCAGTAAGCACACCGATGCGCGCTATACTTTTATACGTTTGCACATTTCCGCTTCCAATGCTTGTCCGTCTGTAGAAACTGTTCTACGCTCATTCAGTGATGACTAACGATAAATACTGCTTGAATTAGGGCAGCATACAGCGAAATTCCTTCATATTCGCTAAGGTTGTTATTTCTTCGATAAAAACTCCGCCGTCTGGAGGAGCTTGAACCACTCCCACCTTACGATGGATTAAAACGGGGAGACACAAGGTGCGGCACTCAAATCCGGTCAAATTTAGATTCCGATTTCCTGCCATATTATAAATCCGCCAGTGGTCGCGATTTGCGTCCTTGAAAGCCAAAAGCCCCCAGCAAACAGGCACAACCCCAGAGTGGCCTCTATATTGAGTACAAGTGTGGAATGCTAACGAAAAAATGCGTTTTTCGAAACCATTCGTGCTGAGCTTTCGCCAACTGAGATAATCCAATCTTCGGGAACCTGCGATCGGCCATTTACGATGTTGTGGCCAGGTATAATCTTTCTGAGGAGTCTGAGGAAGGTTCCGGAAACCGGGCGAGGAAAAGCCATTGGCGGGAACGCGTGTCAAGAACTGCGGCAGTCGCGGAGAAGGCTTAGACGCTGATTCTGGATCTTTCTTTTTTTCAAAGAAGTTCATCTGCGAGTTTTGCAGACTGCAATGAACCCTGGATGGTAACTGCAGCCTCCTCAGAGAGGCCAAACGTCTTTAAGCTGGGCGGCGCACCGGCACATACCTGCCGTTTTGTCCAAATCTGATATCAACTGATATTAAGCCGATATGCTGGACACGTTCCGGGTCCGGATTCATCAACGACTTACCCCAATTCAACAGAGAAAACTCGGCTAAAATCCCTGATAGCGCGGCGAAATGCTTCACCATATCGCTTGATAAGCCGCGCTACCAGGGATTTCGGCTGTATTTTCTCTGTTAAATTGCTGTAAGTCGTTGATGAATCTAACCCTTGGTCCAAGGAATTTTGGTGTCCGGATAGCCCGGATTTGAATCCTCTGGACTATTCTGTTTGAAGCATAGTCGAAAGGGTTGCTTACAAGACGAGGCACCCTGATGGCACATCTATTCTCACCGCTCTTGAAGCGGCATTCACAAATATGGACAGCGCTCTTTAAAGAGAGTGGGCGAGCGCTTCAGGTCAAGGATAGGGTGTCATTGCGACTGGTGGAGGACATATTGAGCAATTTTACTCTTGAGATATCCCCATATTTGCGTGTAAAGGAATTTTCTATTTCATTTGTATTTTGTGTTAACAAGCTTATTTGAAGGAGAAAATTTACTTTGTCCGGATTTAAACGTAATACCTTGTATGTATGTTGGGTCATACAGCGCAGGTGATGTGGTCTTGTGGGCATCGTACACGGGCAATGGGGCTTGAGTGGTTCGGATCGCGTTAACTACAGCGGCTTTGGCCGCATCCTTCTATAGCAGCTTGTAACCTCAGCAAACAGAATGAGCTTGACCAATCCCATTTTCATATCATGCCTATATCGTCTTCTTAGTCCGCGACTGTTCACATGATGGCGTTATTTTGGGCTGTTCAGCGCATTTCTGGACCTATCGAAAGCAGCACGACGGACGATAGGTCTCGGACTGAAGATTTATCACAGTCGACTCATGTACACTGCTGAGCTGTGCCTGGTGGCGCTGCGTGCCCTCTTGCAGACTGGTGCCTCGCATGGTGCACCTTGATCCATATAACTTCCCTTCTCCATGCGAATCCAACTAGTTTATTTGTACTAATCGCTTCTAAATGTAGTTGTTTTTAAGAGGCGTGGTCAAGTGTTATTATTCAGCGCCAGGTCAAGTGGTATTATTAGCTAAAAAGTGAGGTTGATCGATGGGAAAGCAAGAGCTGCAGCAGTGCTTGCCTCAATCGCAAATGCCAGGCCCGCTCCACTCTGCAAGTCGTTACCCGCCCGCCACTTGTGACGACTCCTAATTTCAGGTCGAGCTATTCAGATGTTCCGTGGCGACGCCTATTCACGAAGGGGAAGTTGTTGACTATGCGTACTTCGACCGCGCTCACAGGATCGATCGGGAGCCATTGGGGGAATTCCCTCGGACACGATGGACAATTGGTTCCACCCACGGGGAGAAGTCATCAGTCGCTACGACTTGCCTCGTCTCCCTGCTCGTCCCGCCGGGGCGGTGGTTCCCCTATCCAAGGCGGAATCGACGCCTGCGCTATTGATTCGCTAACTGAAGGTCACTCCGTTGGGTAATCATCACTGCGTGGTAATCCCACATTCATCGGATACAGCCCCACACCAACAACCGTATCCATTGTGTACGCATCGGCAAGCCCCGAGTGTTTGATACCACGGGCATGAGGTCCTCTCATCCGAATACGTTTAGTCCATTCCGCCTCCCTGTTGGATTCCCGTGACGATGGGCCCGCGACGTAACCACACAATAGGACGAAAAAACACGAGCACCCAATTGCATCGGTTAAATTGGGATTTCTGCTGCGTTAATGATTTTTTACGCAATTTACGACCACGATCAGAACAGGTTTCGTGCCCTCAAAACGATCACTTGGAAAGGTCGTGCCGAGTTCTCCTCGTAGCGAACGGTCGCTGTCGGCCTTTGGAACTCTTCTTCCCTTCACATTCGCTCCATTCCTGTCTCTCATCCACAGGCGTCACCGAAATTCAATAGAACCCGGCGAAAAAGGATCCCGCGAAGCGGTGGTGCCGATCAATCTGCCTCCCCATAGGGAGACAGAGCCTAATTTGTTTCATAGACCAGTTCAAATGCCTTCCTCTGTGTTCATTCGCCTTACTGCCCCTTCGTGTGGTTCTTCTAATCGGGTTATTTTGTTGTCATTACCTGCAGCCGCTGTTGCTATCTCGGTATACTCAGAAATTCAGCTTACCCCTAGATAACGACGTTGCGAGACGTTTGCTTCCTTTTGTTTGTTTTGCCTCAAATATCTACCTTGTTGTCATGCGTTTCACTGCACGCACATTTTTTCCTAATCACAGGTCTCAACAGAAAATATCTTTGACAACTTGTAGCACTTCATCCTCTTCCGTAGTGTGAGATCAATAACGAGCTCACTGCCCTGTACTTTCCTTTGTGCACGACAGAGAAAAGGATATTTATGACTTTCAGAGCTGTGCGTTCCTGTAACGCCTCAACTTTTTTCTAATGCTCTCGGTATCCAAAGACAATCTCGTCGACCCTCCCAAAGCTATTACAAAATTTCTACCATAAAGGCATTCTTAATCTCTTCTTGTTGCACTGTTGTCCAGGGCCATATTTTGCTATAACTTGCAGATGATTCGGGTCGCTCGGCGATGTTAAAATTGTAAAGCTTAATACATTCCAAATTTCGACTTCTACTCATGAATTCAAACCTCCAGGTATCACATATAGTATGAAAAAGATATCTGGAATTGAAGAATGGCTTACGATCGATAAGCTCTGTCAATCACATGGTTTTCTGATTTTTTCGCTTTTTCGATTATCTTTGCTTCTTCGGCCCCTTTTGTTAGTCATATTGTTTCAAACGCAGCGATCCTGTCGACTCCCTTCTACCTCTACTCATTTTAAGTCAGTCTACAACATGCCCTAAAACAATGTTTAACAATCAGGAATATGCTCAAAATTGTGCTCATATTTGCATCTTGTACATCGTTGACAGCGCCAACAAGAAGCTTGTTCACGATTGACACCGCACAGTCGTTCCACGTCCTGAATAACAACGGTTTCCATGCGCTCAGGGTTGTTGATTTCTGACCAGATGTTTATAGGGAAGCTTAAGTCTCATCGTCAGTTTTCTGTTATCTCGCCACCGCAGTGAGTGTCGTCCATTGTTTAGGCCAACTGCCCATTCGGAGTCCACCGCTATCCCGTAGAAGTAGAATCCCAAGCAGGCGCAGGATGATTAATGCTTAACTTTATTCCTTTCCTGTTTACTTAGTGGCATAATGGTTGGCATCGCGACGAACGATTTCCGTGCTTTTATTCAAGCTTATGTGCAACCGGTTGTCCTGCATTGCATTACTATGAAGAAGGAACTGGAGTGGATAAAAGTCATAACTATATCCTTGGATTTCAATTTGTAAGACATTTGAGAAGAAAGAAATTTAGGAAATATTCAGGATTGGGATTACGATATTAAAAGACTTACAATGCAGCTTCAAAAGTAAGCATAAGGGCCTTCAGGCGCGCTATAATTATCTCGATTGGCTCCCGTTGTGCAGTTCAGTTGTTCATGTTCCAGGCCAATGTAGACGCCACACTGTGCTACTGCAATTCTTTCAGACAGTGGCTATCCCAAGCGGTTCTTTTCATAAGCCGGCTAAAGGAGCGGGTGGAGACAGGCGTTAGTTGTTAATCCCTATTTGTGTCCGTCACACATAGCAGTTTCAATGCTTGCATATCTTGTACCATATGCTTTGGTGGCCACTCGGTGCAAGGGTCAGTGTTTTGTCCTTGCGCGGCGCGTCCGGTACCGATTCGCCGATCCGCGAGGGGTAGTTGGAACACATGTTTCCCATGAGTTGAATACTAACCTGTATCGCCCCTCCTAATCACAATCCAGATTTGCAATCAGAAAATTTCAGGAACAAGCGTAGGCGAACGTACAAAGCATGACTTCTTCAAGAGGGCTGACCCTCTCTCCGTCTTCGTCACAGCAGAAGGCACGAAGTTTTTGCAAAAAACGTCGAGAACAGATGTTGAACAAGTCACTGAATGTAACGATGGAATATTACCCGGTAGTCGTTTTCCGCCGTTTCCTTTTTTGATGTCTAGTGCAGGCAGTGTGCTCTTGCTCAATGGATACCGGACATTTGGGTAGAGTCCCTCGAAATCACTGACGGAACGTGTGTGTCCAACGTTGCCATAAGTTGTAACAATAGGTTGTGCAACTAGTCGTTGCCTCGTGCGGACACCTGTCCCCTGGCGATTCACCGTCGTAACCTGATGACAATAATGCTGAGTCAGCTGCAGGGCTCTCGCTCGAGTGTCCAGGATTAAGCCCGTCGCGCTCATCGCTGTGTCATCCCGAATGGCAGCTTCGCCGACCCGATGTGACTCTGCTTGATTTGTCTTCCGCTAAGAGAGCAGATCGGATTACGGCCGCTCCCATTTTCACCCACAACGACACCTCCATCTAGTCTTGGTCTCTGAGCCGCAGCAGCTCTGATGCCATATCATGATTTGGCCGACCATCTGTCCCCCCCCCACTTCCTTCCTCTTTTTTGAATATTCTTTGATTAAGTCGTGCTTTTTTAGAAACTCGCTCCAACAATTTCACTGTTTCCCAGACATGGCTTGATTTAGTAAATGGGAATTTTCTCGCCCTGCGGAAACAACTTGGCACTTTCGAAAGCATACCCATAACAGAACTGTTTATATCAAAAGGATTAGCTTTTTCAAATGAACTGCATATCTTCTGCGAGCGCCTTGTTTCCTTAATTTCGGAATGATTTCTAACTTTCCGACAAATCCTGCACGTGCCGAAATGTCATCGATTCTTGGCGTCGTTGTACTTCTTTAACCTGTTATTGTCATTGTGGATAAACTGTGCACATCCAGAAGATGTGTGAAAATTGAAAATTTGCGTTTCGATCTCTTCCAAACTACTATTATCCTGAAACTAGAAGAAGCCAAGTGATCTAAAACGCAGGCTCAACAAGCTTACTTTAAATAGTAGGATAATGTGCGCTGGGGCAGCGCAGTTGGACGAGCTGTCGTTTGTCGCTGCCTTCACGAACTGGGGTCCTTGATTCGTACCCTGCCCAGGCCAACAACGCTCCTCGATCCTTCCGTAACTGGTGAAATGGTACACACCAGCTTTGCCTGAGAGGGCTAGAACGCTTCCTTGTCCATCGACTGGTCATGAAACAGGCTAAATACGCTGAGGGTATGATCGACGCTTCAGTGAGGCGGCATGCCGCAGAACTTGACTCCGGTCTAGCACGTACTACTTTACCAACGGAGGACGAATACTGTCGGATGCTCAAAGCTTAGTGAAGATCAATTTGTGCTACCAATATAAAAAGTAAGTGGAAGTGTTAGCGCTAGATGATAAGCCAGGGTCAGCGGTTGTAGTTTTCACGTGGCGTTCAAGCCTCAGCACCTGCCAGATGTAAAATGATGGCCGCAACAGATTAAAACAGCAATATTTGTTGGCCACCTCCCTGCTCCCCATCTCAAGTGTCCAAAGTTCGTTTCAGCAAATGCACCTCCCTGCACTTCGCTAGCTAGATGTGCGCATTCAAAAGATCAACACCCCTTTCATATTTTCACCGCTGCCGGTTTCCTTTTCGAAAGATTACATGTTGTCCAACTAATAAGGTCGATGCAGCTTTGGGGTCGTATTTATGACCTTGCTGCTTTTGCTCAGTTGCCCCTAGGATATGTATATAGGGTAGAACGTACTCCAGGTGACACGTTTGCAGGAAAGACTGCGGTCAACATAAGCAGTTGAGCTATAGACTGGTGGCAACCATATTCTTCTTATTGGGATACGCCTAGCTCACAGCTACCGACCATCTCGAAGGCACTTTTGATGGACCGATATTTATCCACAAAGTGATTCATGATGGCTAGCCGATGGCCAACTCGAAGTCGTCTATCCTGAAGGCATAAAGGCTTGTTTGGCCTGAGCTTGAGTAGTAGTTGTTGTTCCACGCGCTCCGCGTCGAATATGCTATGCACTCATTTCCTTTATTCCCCAAATGTTTCGCAGTTTGACTAGACACCAGCAACCTTCAAGTCCATATGTAACGTACCACACCAGAGCTGCTTCCGACGTCCTCTAGGCCGTTTTGCGGACCCTTCCAACTCATCCTATCTTGTGGACGTTGTCTTCTTTCCCACGAAGAACGTGGCCGTACCATCGCAGGCGACTTTCGCGCATCTTGTAAGCCGTTGACGCGGCACCGAACTTCTGCCGAGGCGCGTTTCTACATACTTCCCTGGTCAGAGGCAAACACTCAGCGATGTATTAAGTTGTCACATAAGTTCTGTCCGATTTTCAACGGCAACTTTGCGGTGTGGTATCTCAGCAGAAAATAAAGTTTATTAATCAAAGTAAGAACCGTTACAATCAATGCACTTCTGCCAACGATAAACAAGAGCGTTAATTCCATTTCGAAAGAAATATGAATTTCTAGAAGCAATGAAACACTCGAAGGCAATTTCGATATTTGCTACATTAGTAAAGTTTTTATCCTTGAGGAAACCATCGAGATGCTTGAAAAGATGAAAGTCCGTTGGAGCTAGGTCTGGTGAATAAGCGGGATGCGGGAGAACTTCATATCTCAACTGGTTTAATTTTTGGGTGGTCAGATGCGAGTCAAGTGGACGGACGTTGTCCGGAAGAAGGATCGGTCCTCTTCGATTCACCAGTGCAGGACGCATTTCAAGCAACTTTTGGTGAACCACGTCTAATTCACGACAGTACCTCTCTGCCGTGATGGTTTCACCAGGCTTCAAGAAGTCGTAGTGGATAATACCAGTTGCAGCCCACCAGACAGTGAGCATGACCTTCGTCGGATGGAGGCCAGGTTTGGGAAAGTGTTTCGGCGGTTCTTCCTTATCCAGCCATTGCGCTGATCTTCTTCGATTGTCGTACATACTAGTGAGCAGTGCAATGGCGGCCACGTTTACGGCCACTGCTTCCCTTCTGCTTTCTAGCCCCGGATGAATTCCGATCCTCGCCGGCGAAGACTCGCAGCTGCTTTATTGACGTGCACGAACGCTGTTGACCGAGTTCGATAGCTGGCTGCCGATGTTTGGCTTCAGCGAAAGGCCATTTTGTGCCTTGTTTTGCACTCGTCTTCCGTCCACAAGGAAATTCACCAAAACAGCTGCAAGCCCTCGGCTCGCTCTCTCACATCTCACCCAGTGCTGCTGCCCAGCCAACAAATTTCTGAACTATGTGCTGCAAGAGCTATGATACCGCAACCCTACTCCCGCAAAACTCCAAACACTTGTCCCCCTAAGTGATCATAAATGTCTACGAGGGATCGGTTACACTGGAGCTATATGGCCGTGCGAACACCGCTCGAAACCCTGCTCTGCTTTTCATCAGTTTCCGTTTCCACGTATGCACGCATCCATTGCCCAACCACTACTGCATTTCATTAGACGTCAGTATTAGGATTTTCTGTTTAACAAACAGAAAATCCGAAAGCGATGGTCCTTTTGAGAGTGGAGGTCAGGAGGTAGTATGATAATTCTATTCAAACCGATTTTCACTCCAGAATAAAGACCTTTACACGTGAGGCGGCCACATACTAACCTACATGCTAGCTGTCCTGCAGAAATCTGGTTCATTGAGAGCCCAGCTTAATTGAAAAGCGCCCAATCAAAAACGCCTTCTTTAAGAATCGCTTATGAGATCTCCTAAAAGTTACTCTTCATTGACTTAACTTATGTCAGAAGAACACACTCAGTAATAACGTGAATACCCAGTTCGTACCTCTATTCACACTCTCCACCTCACTAATAGTGAGTGCATATGGACATTGGGGACATGGACAAGTATTTTCGTGCAAACGCAATGTGCATTTACTGTGCACATTCGGTGGCAAATCTTCAATTGCCTCTAGTCCTCTGACCGTCTGGAAGATCTACAAAGCAGCGGATTGCTATGTTGCCCTCGAGTTATGCTTCTAATCGAATGCTCTTGCATGTGTGCTCGCGGAAGCATTGACTCTTCTTTTTTTGGAATACATGGGCTGGGATTGCTCGATTTTGGCTTTACGTTTAAAGTGATTATTTGGCGCACTGTATTGGCGCTTTGTCCAGCCTAGACAGGTCAGCCAACAATCACATGCTCTGCCAAATGGAACGTTTCGTTGCTCTAACCATAAGCCAACATCGAGCCTAAGGCCGAATTGCGAAGTGCGCAGGAGCATGACCAGAAATATCCATTATGTTGCTTCTTCACAAGTTACTCCTCCACTTCTTGCATTGATTAACACTGCTGTTATCAAAGATCACATGTCGCAAAACTGGCGAAAATTAGGTGAGCCGGCCACTTGGTGTGTTTCGCAGACGCCTGCCGGACGAGAGCCGTCATCCGCTGAATTCTGCGGGATGCCAAGAGAACAACACCATAGCGCCCACGAATGCGTTGGTCAGACTTCTTTGTGAAACCCTGAACGAAAGATATGACGCTCTTCGTGTCTCTTGGGAGGAAACGATACATTGGAGCACCCTGGCACGCGGCAGGGACGAACGGGAGTGCTTTTAGTGCTCGCTCGAACAACTCGGTGATCAGCAGGATGGCAGGTGATAAGGATAAAGGATGGCGTTACTCAATCTTTTTTGGGATGCGCCACGCCACGCATTCTATTTTTGTGAGGTGGAAGCGATTTGTAAGCGATTTGTGGCCTATTCGTTCGAAAAGCAGTTCGATGTAGGCTCGAATCCCTCTCGAGGCCTCCTGTTCTAGCCAAACATGCTCAGTCTCACGGTAGTGATTACGACTTGCTCTTGTATTTCAGTGCAACTCGGCTCCTTGTAATGGTTCTAAGAGTGCTACTGAAGAAATTAGAGAGCGATATTGCGCGCATTTTCGTAAGTTTCATAAAATGGCTTAAGAACAGGTCTTATGGTTAGAAACAATAGCGATCGTTCTCGCTAAATTGCAGTAACTGCAGCTGAAAACATCACTTAAAGTAGAGGGCGATAATCTGCGTTGTGCTGCCATCGTTATAAGCAAAGGAACTCTACTTTTAAACATATGTCAAGCGTTTGTGATAATTTGCTCATGACCACTTCTGCGAGGGAACTCTGAAAGCCGCTTCGTAGAAGGGCTATTGATCGCCTTGGCTTATGAATTGCGGCTCAACTCCTATTTTAAGGACTTATCTGATTGAACCAATACGCGTTCAAATTGTCCCCTCGACATCCCGTGCGTGGCGTAATTAGTATGCGTGGCGCATTCCAAAGACATTTATGAATGCTGACCTCTATTTTTTGTCCTCTCTTACCCTTTTAAGGATATCTGTCGGCAGTCTGAGCTGTCATTGCCCACTGAAATGGCTTTCGTGCTTTGCTCTCATCCCATACTTATACCATTTTACAGTAAGTGGCATTCTTCCGATTTTGATACAGTACCTTCTAGAAACTCATCAGTTGTGGGCGCGTGGTATAGCAGTTGGGGGAGGCGCCCATCGTCGCGTGTACCCGATACCAGAATCTTGGTTCGGATTTTCGGCTAGGCCAAACAAACGTTCCATCCCTCCGGGGTCGATGAACTGGTAGCAGATTTTTCTAGGACGATAAAACATTGAACTGCTCATCGGCAAGTCATTGTATAGGCCAAATACGCATTCAAGTCGCCTCTACAAAATCTAAAAGTAGAATGCGTGGCGCATCTCATTGAGGTGCTGATTAACGGCGTCCTTTATCCCTTACATTTTAATTAAATGCATCCCTGAGAAAACCTGAGATAGCAGCTGTTCTTCAGAAAACGGGACAGTGCTGATTTGCTCGGGATCTGAGTTTCCATATGTGCAGATCCACGTATCCGCGCTCACTGTCGCAAACCGGGAAAGCGTGCAACATTTTTGGACGAAAAAAGGAAGCGACAATGACGAGCACCGTTTTCCAACGTCATGTGTTCAGCGGGTGTATGGTTGTGACTAATTTAAACCAATGAACATAAGCGAATCCCTTCTCTCGACTAGCCTATCGACGCGCTTTTTCACATTCCAAAAATAGTGCGCTCTGCTCAAATATTATTCCGTTTCCTCCTTCACAGAACATTGTAAACCAACGGATCCAACGATTTGAAAGGGAAAAACGGATTAAAATCTAAGCCTATGAGAAGCATTGCATTGGCCAGCTGCTGTTCTCTAGTAACCGCACCTTTACGCCTAAGGCGTCCACATGCGACGGGAGCTGTCGGCAAGCTGGAGCGTTAGTTCATCATTCGGTTGTCCATCCAAAATATGCTGCTGCACAGACCCGGGGCAGACATAACTCCAACGCCGCGCGAACCCCCCTGGCGTCGCGCACGGTGCGCGACGAATTTGGAAGAGTTGTCGCGGTCCGATGCTTCCGACGGCTAGAAACGCTTCCTACAGGGAAATGCGGCACGCCTTTGCCTTATTTCAACGTTTCTTGGAGATGGTATATGAATGTATTTCAATAGAACGATCAGCGACAGTTTATACAGGAATCTTGGTCAAATGGATGGTTTCTAGCGTGAGTATCTGCCATCTACAACCTTTTCGGTCAATTTTTACCCGTGATTATGGTTATACTACGGAAAAAGGTCACTGCCACCCATTCTCGGATCAATTGTCGTACTGCAGACTGTTGCCTGCCACATTCTGTGGGATCTTAAGTTCCTTGCTAGAAATGTGGTCTGCGAGCTTAAACACTGAGAACATTTCGTGCTCTGCGGCTAACCATGCGTCAGTGACGTTTTGCGTCAGTGACGTGAGCGCATGTCCGCGTTTCAGCGCCGCGACGTCGCACGCGGCCAGCGCGCGACGTCGCGTTGGAGTTAGGTCCTGGAGCCGCACAGACCAGGTGCAGGTTTAGGCTTCATACGTAGCACCGACAGAGTTGTTTAGAACGTCTGCTGTGCCTTGTTTGGTAACACCGACTTTCCATGTCTTCGCTAATTTTCGTATCCACGTAATCTGCTGATCCCCACACAGGCTCATTTCACGTCTACGCGAACCATTTTTTCAACTCCCTTATTGTAAGTGATGATATTCCAGACTTGCACTGAAAGGATTATATTTGTGGTTCCAAATAGATTAAGCATTCAACATACCGCGCCCCACTTACCCACTGCATTTTACCTTGAAATTTAAAAATCGTGGTCTAAACCTAATCGACGACGTTTACATTCAGAAATCGGGGTAAAGAGGAGGTGGGACATTTTCACACATCTGCCGGAGAAGGACTGCAAACCCATAAACATGAGCACGAATTTGGATGAGAAGGCTTCAAAATTTCATTCGATTTTCGTGATGGTACTTAATACAAAAATAGTTGCTCAGACCTAGAGGCTCGCAACGGCTTTATGCTGCTGAGGGATGCGCCACGCATTTTACTTCTGCGGGATTTCATAGAGGCGATTTGAGTGCGTATTTGGCCACGCAATGATTTGCCGGGCACAGCACCGATGAGAAAGTGAGCCCTCCATTCTTCACAGACGTCTAGTACCAATTCATCGATTCGGAAGGGATGAAAGACTTACAAATAGGTGGAGTAGGCAGGAAACCCGGACCAAGAATGCGTATCAGGTGCACGCGACAGGCTCTAGTCTGAACGACGTGAACTAACCGCCCTTGTATATAACAGTGATGGTGGGAGTTTTAAGGAACATTTCTCCTGTTTTCGAACACCTTATGTGGTTGTCAGTGAGTTACTACGGCCCCCTCCCGTTATAGCGCCTCCGGATAAGACTCGACTCTCGATATAACGTAGATTTTCTCCGACTCCGGCCAGCTTACCTTTGCGCCAATACAAATCAACTCCGCTTAAGACGCGTCGGATCAACGCTACTCCCGTTATAGCGCGGTTCTATGAGGAACTCTGCGTTCAAAATGACTCCCGTTACAACGCGAAGAGGGCTAAGCTCCGCTCCCATACGGAAAATGAAGACGAGCAAGGTGCTGATAGGGTCTGCGATCAGACCTACCTCTCTACTGCTTCGCTCGTAATCGCAACCAGCACCTGTGCGACAATGAATTAGATGCATGTAGACATTTTTCACGCGCGCGCTGCCCACAAAAGTGTCCACAGTCAGAGATATGTCGAGCACAGTATAAGACTCCTGATAGTCGTTAGAAGCTGCCGTCAACTGGAGGATTTCCTCTATCAGAAGCGACAGAAGATCTGGATTAAATTTAGATTAGTCAAAACAATATCCTACACATTTACTAGAGCAGCTGCTATAGAGGCTATGTGCAGTCACATAATGTTCTGTTGCGACAGAACTCTCGCGCCATGCAGGCTTGTACCCGTACCCTCTCCCTTCCGCACAGGATTACAGCAACAGCGCTGTTTGATCACATGCAACACCCAGTAACGTGGGAGAGTGCTGAGAGGATACAGCGGATGCGGCGCGCGATCTAGCAGCGCTGATAGCGTAATGGGCTAACGTCCTGCCTGGAATGTAGAGGGCGCGGATCCATGTCCCGCCTGGCGCGAATTTTTATGGCGGCAGAAGATATTGTAACATCAGGCTACACAGTTTTGTTGTTGGTCTCTTCTAACTCTCCTCTGGTATTCGTTACTGTTCACATATATCTGTCACACTTAGACGTATAGCAAAGAGTATCCCTGGGACAGGACTTCGTTAATATTCTAAAGATGTTCTGTGCCTTCACACTCTCCCCAGCATCAAATATTTCATTACTACAGCCATATTTAGCCATTGTAGGCGATTCTAAATAAATCTACCCGCTAAAGGAGTCTAAAAAAGTTCAGCTCTGGTTAGGACGCGCCTCCGTTTTAACGCGGATTTTCTCCGATGACATCGAACGCGTTATAACGAGGGGGGGGGGGGGGGCGTATTTGAAGAGCATTAAAATATTCGATCGTGGAAAAGTTCTCGTCAAAACGCTGCATTACTCACTGTTCGCGTCAAAGTAGGTAAGGATGCGAAACCCCCATTAAGAGGGTCGCTTTACTGCAGCTCTTGCATGACAAAGGAAACTAAAGCGAACCAGTGAGCTGAAGCGGAGCGTCGCAGAATCCTGCAACGAAGGCATTGGTGAGGATCGTGATCACATACTCATTTATATATTGTAAGATTCGTTCATTTATTGGATTATCATACTATATAATAATCTGCTAGGCGATGAGTCACACTATCGATCGACGCGATGAGTTATAAAATAGGGGAAATTACGAGGCACAAATTAAGGCAAGAAAATAGCGGAAAATACCAAGACGTCTTCTACGTGCCTGGCGACTCGGTAGACGTGTCGAACACGTCGGCGACCGTGCATGGCGAGCCGTAGACGTATCGAACACGTCGGTGACCGTGCATGGCGAGCCGTAGACGTGCCGAACACGTCGTCAACTTCAGCCCTGGGGGTAATCGAGGTCGCTGAACATGATTATGAAGTTCGGTTTTGAAGTGTAGATCACCATCAATCGATATCGATTAAATTATCGATTTTTTATGGATGTCGTCCAAGCGGTCCGAAACTTCAGCCGGGAGGGTAATTGAGGTCGCTGAACATGATTATGAAGTTCGTTTTTGAAGCGTAGATCACTATCAGTCGATATCGATCAAAGTATCGATTATTTACGGATGTCGTCCAAGCGGTCCGAAACTTCAGCCCTGGGGTAATCGAGGTCGCTGAACACGATCATGAAGTTTGTTTTTGAAGTGTCGATTGCCATCAACCGATATTGAACAAATTACAGAAGACGTGCCGAACACGTCGCCCACGTGCCTGGGGATTCAGAAGGCGTGCCGAAGACGTTGTCCGACGTCCCTGGGGGTTCAGAAGACGTGCCGAACATGTCGTCCGCTAAGGAAGATCATTGAGGGGGACCAGTAGTAATGGGACGAGTTCTATTAAGAGGGAGTAATGAGTGACCACCAAATCGCTTTATGTATAAAAGAGGAAGGGTTTTTGATCCGAAGTTGGCCCCTTGGACTTTGTGAACTTCTTTCCGTAAGTTTGAGGGATATTTGGTAATTGTCCAATACTGTTGTTTACCATCGACGTCCCACTGCCAGACGGGTGGTGGCACACATATGACGAGGTCTCGAAAGACGTTTCTATTGTTTTTGGCTATATGTCAAGACCAAGGAACACTCATATGAAGAGGTTTCGCAAGACGCGTCTGTGGGTCATATCTCATTGTCCCTTCCCAGCTCTGCTGTGTGGCGCATTTGCGTTATTTTGCCTAATCATACTATAATCATACTATACAATAATCCGCTAAGCGATGAGTCACACTGTCGATCGACGACCGCTAAGCGATGAGTCACACTATCGATCGGCGATGAGTCATAAAATAGGGGAAATTACGGGGCACAAATTAAGGCAAGAAATTAGCGGAAAATACCCAGACGGCTTCTACGCGCCTGGCGACTCAGTAGACGAGCTGAACACGTCGCCAAACGTGCCTGGCGACTCGGTAAACGTGCCGAACAGGTCGGCGACCGTGCATGGTGAGCCGTAGACGTGCCGAAGACGTCGGTAACCGTGCCTGGACATTTAGATGATCATCGACGGAAAGCCTTCACAGCAGGGGAGACAATCGATATCGATCGATATTATCGATTTTTTGTGGATGTCGTTCAAGCGGCACGAAACTTCAGCGCTGGGGCTAATCGAGCTCATTGAACACGAATCGGAAGTCGACCAATCAATATCGATCAATATTATCGGTTTTCTGTGGGTGTCGTTCAAGCGGTACGAAACTTCAGCCGTGAGGCTAATCGAGGTCCTTACCGGCGGTTTTCTCCCAGATTTAACCGATCAGGGTGGAGAGGGGGGGGGGGGGTGGGAGACACGCCGGTGGTTTTCTTCCAGATTTAACCGATCGGGATGGGAGGGGGTGGGAGACACGCGGGTATTATGGCCGAAGGAGTGCTCCACATCAGGTGGAAAGTTTCAATGTGGAGACCAGTATCGATCGATATTATCGATTGCCTGGCCGGTGGTTTTCTCCCAGATTTAACCGATTCGGGATGGGAGACACGCGGGTACTGTGGCCGAAGGAGTGCTCCACAACAATCTGAGGACGAAAGCACTGATTAACGCAAATACAGTACCGGACATGCCGCTGCGTCCAACAAGCAAAAGCGGCGCAAAAGATGAGAAGCGGCGCAAAAGGGCGCCGGAGAGCGCCGTTTTCCGCTCGCCGCGCGCCGCGTCTGAGGCAAGTCGCGTTAGTGCGCGGCGTCCTCAACTTCTGGACGTTAGACTGAATGAAGGAGCTTATCCATGCGTTCGGACGAGCATGGCCTACTGTTTAGAACTAACTTCCGGCATGGCGCGCGCTCTGAACAATGCATGTAGGCCGGCAGAATCAATCGAGTGGGCGCGACCACTCGTAGAGTGACGTTAGGCTGATGGGCTGATGGAAGGAGCCTATCCATGCGTTCGGAAGAGCATGGCCTACTGTTTGGAACTAACTGCCGGCATGGCGCGCGCTCTGAACAATGCATGTAGGCCGGCAGAATCAATCGAGTGGGAGCGACAACCTGTACAGCAAGCGACAGCTTGAACAGTGAGCGCATGGGGAGTTTTAACGAAAATTCCTAGCCTGCCTTCCCACTCAGGCATTGCTCTCGGACTGTCCAGCTTGCATCTGGAGTGCGCCGTAAACAATGCATATAGAATCGAACCTATCAATCGAGTGGGCCGACCGCTCGCAAATTGCACGCGCGGGCGTGTTTGAAGCGCGATAACTCTGTCAAGTGTGAACCCTTCCGGCCACAGCTTTTAGATTTTGTAGCCAGTAAAAAGTTCTAGCAGCTGGCCGAAGCACAGCGAAGTAGCCTAATAACTGACAAAGTTACGGTGGTGCAAAGATGCAGGTCAGGCTTGTGTGACACGATTTTTTCCCAATTCAGTCGACCCCTGCGGAAAGACGCGGAGAGCTAGCATCTTACAAATACGCAGGCTAGCAGAACGCTTAAGGTTCTTTAAGAAAGCATGCTTACAACTCCCTAGCTTGTTAAATTGACTTAGTACCAGCTGCCGCTTTAGAGCGGCGGACGGCAACAGTAAAGATTCTTCCGCCGTTATTCCTTCCATTTTTGAGTTTTCAGCACTTGCAATGACACTGCTCTGTTCAGCTCGATGAGCTCTATCGAACGGTGTCAATCTCGACCAATTTTGGAGATATCGCGTCTTCGACAATTTTGCATCGGGGGTGAGGCGGCAGCGGAGGAGGACCGATGACGTCACCGAAAACCAATATTTTGGAATCTGGCCAAGTTGGACACCGTTCGATAGCGCTTTTGATGGAGAATGGAACAATTTTACGTAGAGTGGCGAGAACTGTGATGTGAGCGAGTAAGAGCGAGGAGAGCATGATCATTGTTGTGATAAATTGTGCGCGCTGCGTCTTCTGAGCGCGATAGCTCTGTAAAGTGTGAACCTTTCCGGTTGCAGCTTGCGGGTTTTGTAGGAAGCAAAATGTTCTAGTAGTGTGCCAAAATACGGTAATGTAGATTATGAATGGACAAAGTTACGGTGGTGCAAAGATGCAGGTCAGGCTCGTGTGACACGATTTTTTCCAAATTCAGTCGACCCTTGCGGAAAGACGCAGAGAGCTAGCATCTTACAAACACGCAGGCGGACAGAACGCTTAAGGTTCTTTACGAAAACGTGCTCACAGCTCCCTAGCTTATTAAATTGCCTTAGTACCAACTGCCGTTTTAGAGCGGCGGATTTAGCGGTTGAAGTTTCCTGCCCTCTTACTCACCCATATTTGGGTTTTCGATACCACCAATAACACTATTAACTTCACCGCGAAAAGCTCTATCGAATGGTAACCAACTTGGCCCATTCGGAAAAATCGATTTTCGATGACGTCATCGTCCCTCTGCCGCGGCCTTGAGTGGCCTTGTCCTCGGTGCGAAACCGCCAAAAAATCGATTTTTCCAAAATCGGTCGTAATTGATACCGTTCGATAGTGCTTTTCATGCTGAACAGAAAAGTACCATTGCGAGTGTTGAATGCTCAAATCTTGGCGAGTAAGAGCGCAAGAAACTCTACCGCTATCTTTCGACGCTTTAAACTGGCAGCTGTGCCTAAAACAGTTTAGGCAGCTGAGGCGTTCTGAGCACATCATCGTAAGGTACCTTAGGCGCCCTGTTAGCCCACGCATTTTAAGCGCGTTAGCTAGCTGCGTTTTCCCGCAGTGGTTCACCGAAATCGGAAAAAATGCGTCACACAACCCGCATCTGCATCTTCGCATCTCTGTAACATTGCCTCTTCTTAAGCTACGCCCCTTCTACTTTGGCCTACTACTAGAACATTTTACTGCCTATAAGACCCACGAGTTGCAGCCGAAACGACTCGAACCTGACCGAGTTACTGCGCTATGAACACGCCCGCATGTGCAATTTAGCACAATAACGGTCGATGTTCTCTATGCTTTTACTCGCCCAGATTACGGTATTCGCTACTCGTAGCAGCGCTGTTCAACTCAGCACGAAAAGCTCTATCGAATCAACCAACTTGGCCCGGTTCGGAAACATCGGTTTTCAATGACATCATTACCCTCTGCTGCGACCTAGAGCGGCGCCCTCTTCTTCGCCGCGATTATCAAAAAATCGATTTTTCCAAAACTGGCCGAGATTGACACCGTTCGATAGAGCTCATCGAGCTGAACAGAACAGTGTCATTGCAAGTGCCGAAAACGCAAAAATGGAAGGAATAAGGGCGGAAGAATCTTTACTGTTGCCGTCCGCCGCTCTAAAGCGGCAGCTGGTACTAAGTCAATTTAATAAGCTAGGGAGTTGTAAGCACGCTTTCTTAAAGAACCTTAAGCGTTCTGCTCGCCTGCATATTTGTAAGATGCTTGCTCTCCGCGTCTTTCCGCAGGGGTCGACTGAATTTGGAAAAAATCGTGTCACACGAGCCTGACCTGCATCTTTGCACCACCGTAGCTTTGTCAGTTCTTAGGCTACTTCGCTGAGCTTCGGCGAGCTGCTAGAGCTTTTTACTGGCTACAAAATCCACAAGCTGTAGCCGGAAGGGTTCACACTTGACAGAGTTATCGCGCTTCAAACACGCCCGCGCGTGCAATTTGCAAGCGGTCGGCCCACTCGATTGATAGGTTCGATTCTATATGCATTGTTCACGGCGCACTCCAGATGCAAGCTGGACAGTCCTAGAGCAGCTCCTGAGTAGGGCGGCTAGGGATTTCTGATAAAACTCCTTAAACTCTCACTCTATAAGCTTCCGCGCCCACTCGATTGATAGGTTCGATTCTATATGCATTGTTCACGGCGCACTCCAGATGCAAGCTGGACAGTCCTAGAGCAGCTCCTGAGTAGGGCGGCTAGGGATTTCTGATAAAACTCCTCAAACTCTCACTCTAAAAGCTTCCGCGCTTACTCGATTGATAGGTTCGATTCTATATGCATTGTTCACGGCGCACTCCAGATGCAAGCTGGACAGTCCTAGAGCAGCTCCTGAGTAGGGCGGCTAAGGATTTCTGATAAAACTCCCTAAACGAGCACTCTACAAGCTTCCGCGCCCACTCGATTGATAGGTTCGATTCTATATGCATTGTTTACGGCGCACTCCAGATGCAAGCTGGACAGTCCGAGAGCAATGCCTGAGTGGGAAGGCAGGCTAGGAATTTTCGTTAAAACTCCCCATGCGCTCACTGTTCAAGCTGTCGCTTGCTGTACAGGTTGTCGCTCCCACTCGATTGATTCTGCCGGCCTACATGCATTGTTCAGAGCGCGCGCCATGCCGGCAGTTAGTTCCAAACAGTAGGCCATGCTCTTCCGAACGCATGGATAGGCTCCTTCCATCAGCCCATCAGCCTAACGTCACTCTGCGAGTGGTCGCGCCCACTCGATTGATTCTGCCGGCCTACATGCATTGTTCAGAGCGCGCGCCATGCCGGAAGTTAGTTCTAAACAGTAGGCCATGCTCGTCCGAACGCATGGATAAGCTCCTTCATTCAGTCTAACGTCCAGAAGTTGAGGACGCCGCGCACTAACGCGACTTGCCTCAGACGCGGCGCGTGGCGAGCGGAAAACGGCGCTCTCCGGCGCCCTTTTGCGCCGCTTCTCATCTTTTGCGCCGCTTTTGCTTGTTGGACGCAGCGGCATGTCCGGTACTGTAAATTACGTTTCTGAACTGTCTGAAGATAGTGCCGACGTTGAAGAGATGTTGAGGATGGAGCGAGGGAGAGCTGGACGGCTTCATATCGAAGAACTACGCACCTGATCTTAAAGAAGGTAGACCAAGGTTCGAAATTATTAAGGTTTTCAAATACCTCTTTTTACTGCTAAGGTGCCGAGAAGGCTGCACAAGCAGAGCAGCTGCTTGAAGTGAGTGATCTTGGCTTAGTGACTGTCTAAGGTAGCGCGAAGCGCGCAAGTGCGAGACACGCCGACAGGCGTGTCGGAGCACTTGTTCCAAAAATATTATCCAGGTTTGCTATTGCATGTTCAACTACCTACGGCACTGATGCCGCGATTCTAAAAATTTAAAGGCAAATTGTATGTTGTCCAAATGCACAGATATGACCCTAACATTAGATAACAGTTAACGAGACTTCAAATTCCCTTGTTTTTGTGTTGCATCCCTGAGGACACACTTATCTGGACCTCTGATGTCTCCACTTGCTGTTCTCTGTGTTAACAGAGACCTTCACTTCCTCGTGCGGAAGAGGGGGCGGAATATACAGAATTATTAGTCGAGTAAATCGGCATCACGAACGAAGACGGCGACGGGCTGGTGGCGACGGGAAGTAGGGTGGCGTCGGTTGGAACTCCGGGGCTCGGCGACCCCTGTGGGTCTCCGCAGCGGTCTTATACGCGCCCAATTTCCCGCCGTGCTCACTGCTTGACCTCCCTTGGCGAGCTACCACCGCGTCTACGTGGGTGGTCATCAGCTTTCTACTAGCCGACAATGGGCGCGCTGCTCTAGATTACCACCGTGATCGGCCAGCCATAACATTTTGGAGGCTGTAACCAACATCTTTTGCATAACTTTTTCCCTAATGCTGACGTTTCTTTTCCTTTTCTAACATGGGCGCGTGTAACGTAGTCGGGGGAGTGTTTGATTTTTTTTTGTTCATATGTTTCTAACGCACGAAAAGCGGATTAACGAGGTTTTCACTTACCAGCTCTAAGCTGGCTATATGTTTAGCAGCGCGATAAAATTAAGGAAATTAGACCGCACTCAGTGCGTCAAGAAAGTGCTCAGCACAGCTTTATTTTACATATCATAAATTAGGTCAGTGTCTTGCATAATCGAGACGAGAATGCGTGGCAGACATTGAAGAGCTCCTTGCAGAGGAAGCAGGGAGAGAAGAGAAATACCTAGTAGTTGCGATCTTCATGGCCCATCAGAGGAACAGATCTGCTCTAGATAGGAAACGAACTCGCCCTCATCTCGCATAGCTGCAGAGAGCCATTTCTTGGTTAGACTGCTGAGCACTGCTGGCTGACTCGCGATGTAAGGTGACAAAGCGAAGTGGTGCAGAACCCGAAGTTGCATCCGTGCGTGCGGTAAACTTGACGTACTCAGGACAATTCGCGTTTGAAACCGTGAATCAACCGGTTTGAAATCCGTTGGTTAGTAACCGACCATAAAAGAGTTTGAAACCGTCCATGAAAGGGTTTGGAACCGAGCATAAAAGGGCGACCACGCCCCTCGCTGCGCAATAGCAACATGTGCTACGGGAGGCGTGGTGTCCTTTCGTGCTCGGTTGAAACCCTTTCATGGTCAGTTACTAACCAACGGGTTTCAAACCGGTTGGTTCACGGTTTCAAACACAAATTTGTCTGAGTAGGCAGTGCCCCCGTCAAGGTGTAAAAACATATGATGCAATATTATTGTACAGAGGGCGCTTGGTAACGCAGTCGGCCGTCGCCTACCACGCTAATCGAGGTCCTCAGTTCGATGACTAGGCTAGCCAAGTTTTCCATCTATCCGAAGAACCTGTGTCGCTTACTAAAGCCATTATCACAAGGAAAATTGGGAAGCCCTGCAAGCAAACATGCCTCGAAAATCACAGATTTTGGAAAGTTGTAGTCCCAAAAATGAGTAAAACGACCTGCATCAAATCTTATAGCGCTGTTAGCACCTAGAACGGAATCCGGCAATGTTAGGATATATCACGATTATAAAAATTCTCGAAGCTGGTGCTGTGGTATGCTGCAAATCACGGCGAAATTTATTTATAAGCAATTGTTAGTATTAAGTGTTCGCTTCTGTGAAACCACCACTTCCGCTTCCTACTGTGCAGAATGAGTGGCTCCATTTCTTCCATGCTGCTGCGTTTTCGTTCTGCTTTCGATTTTCAAATTGAATTTCATTCGCCTCGAAGCCTAAATTCTGTTTGCAGCTTGCAGCATACGCTTGGCGGTGTTCCTTTACTTCTGCTCTACTTTTGCGCTCCATCGTTCATTTCGCTACTGCTCGGTTCCATCCGGAAGTTCCTGCTCATCGCTCCTTCTGATTTAGAGTGATTCTGTCACTAATATGTGCTGATGCCACGTGAGAACATCGACGAGGCGACCAGAGAGAACTGGAGTCGACGATTCTCGAAGACAGTGTTCACCAGTCTGGTGCCGTTCCGTAAGGCGGTAACGAGCGACGAGAGCAAGTCACCAACTACTCAGCTGAGGGCGCGACGACGTGCTAGCGCCGCTCCAGAGGTGCTGCTCACCACGACCACCGGTAGTCCCGAAATCAGCGCTGTGCATAAGCAGAGGCAGCGGCGACGGAGTGCCGACCGGATATACGCACTCAAGAGCAATCAGGTACACCCACTGCATTTCGTTTCAGGCTGCATGAAGCTATTGAGCAGCTCCACTCGACCGAATTCGTACTGTGGCGGCAGCATGCGTGAATATTTGCCACCACTTGCTGAAATGGCCCATTTTGTGGATTAGCTGGACTGGAGAATTAAAGCATTCCTGCTCGAAGCTTGACCAACGCTAGGTCTTCAATGTCAAATCTTGAAATCCTAGAATTTGGAAGATCCAGCTTACTTTTTCTGCGACGACCGTGCAATCCTGGTGATCAATGATCTAAGTGATCGTCACCTGATAGGTTTTTCTTGTGAATAGCAAACAGATGGTTGGCAATTGCTAGAAACTTGCACTGATGGACTTTACTACCTATCAGTACCATTTATTTTGATATTACGCTATAACTATTTCTACTGTTTCATGGGGATTTATTTTTGAGAAGACTTGAAGCAAGAGAGCTTCAAGGCAGCTCTGTTTGACCAAATGTTAATCATTCTTAGTGCTGTATTCGTCTCTCATCGAGGGCAATAATCAAGTCAAGTGAAGGAACACTGCAACTGCGAACAGTGGAGTCCGAGCAAGTGGTAAAACAGGTCAACATCTGTTCTTCGGCGGAATTATTGGAAATCCAGCTGCCTCACATTATACTTTACAGCCAGCGCTTCGGTGCGCGTCGGAAACAGATAAACGCATGCTTGCCAAAGGCATATCTCACCAGTCGCGATGACCAGCTCACGCAGTGATGATAGATGACCTGTGGTGGATAATAAAAGATGAAGGTCGGTGCTGGTCATTCCTTTTACGGACACGCCACGCACCCTACTCCTAAGAGATATCGTGGAGGCAATTTGAATGTATATTTGGCTTATGCGATGACCTACGACCGTTGAACAACTCGGTGTTTGATCCTTTCGAGACAAGTCTAGTACCTGTTCACCGACTCCGAAGGGATGGAAAGTTCGATTAGCCGGGGCGGGAAAACGGAACCAAGAACCTTGGACCGGAGTGCACGCGACAGTCGGCGCCTCCTCCGACTGCGCCACATGTAGAAGGCAAGAAAAGTATGTAGCATGAAGATAAAAATACAAAAAGGAATCGCGCCTGACATCACGGGAGCACGTCACTAGAACAAACTCAAACAGATTGGTCTGAAAATTTCCGTTAAGTCATTAAGCAAGACTTAAACTAAAAACGCCGTTAATTCGCCAAATTCGTTAAATCGTCAACAGTGAAACCTTGTGGTTAGACCGTGGGAGGAGGCTTATTTGATATAGGCAGGTGTTAGAGCCCCGAAAAGATCCGAAGCAGGGATGTGCGGAATTTCCGTCCGGTTTCTGGTCACTTTGAGTCCTTCCGTTCAATTTCAGGTTCCGCTTGTTTGGACCGGAAGACGAAACGGAAGAGACTACTCACCCGCCATGAGTCAGAATTCAGTGTTGCCTATTTTGCATTGGCTATTCACTTCTTGAATTTAAACAGAAGGCAGATTAGGAAAAGCGGCGGTGCATCACTTTCTTTACAGTTGTCTTCGAAAAGATGCTGGAACCCTGCTTTGATGTGGAGCAGAGTGATAACCAAATTAAATTCTTACTCGCTAGGAGGCAAGGCTCAGGCCAGATATTATACTCTATGAAGTGTTGCTGCGGCAAGGCGCATAGCTCGTCAGCTCGAGTGTACATGTCCGAAAGGTGCACACACTGTTTAAGTGATCATGAAATTATTACCCACAGCCTGTTATTTACGCTTAAAGCGTGTCGAAGCAAGGATCTTGGCATACATTTCTCCGTTTTCTCATCCACTCCACTGCGTTGTCTGCATGGTGTGCGGTACAAAGCATTTTTTCTAATTACCTAAAATTACTCGTAAAACTTGACGCAAAACTATTGAATCGAGGAGCACCTACGAACTGTAGATTTCTATCAGAAAAGGAGTTTCTCGGCTCAATTGAAGTGGGGATCCATGAGAAGTGTGGACACGTGGATCTAGCCACGAATTAAGAGTCATCCGCTAGTCACCTTCGATCTCAATACTGAATCGTGTGCACATCCTTAGAACGGAAGGGCTCGTTGCTGCTGGGGCATCCCTTTGGAAACAAGGTATCCGTTATAGCAACGCTGTAAAAGGTTTATGAGTGTTGGAATGAAGAAACTACCTCGTCAATCGAAAAGCTATGCATCTCCACAACCCTAGCACTATTTTGAAGCATCAATGTCGGGTCAGAATTCTGTAAGTAATTTTTGATTGCTCACATTCCTTGCCAAATGGATGATTCAGCAACATTGATTAAGTGTGAATATTCAAAATGGATGAGTGATGAAATCTGAACATACATATATCATCAAAATATGTAGTTGCCCTTTCCCGCTTAAAATACTTCTTTTTACTTACAATAACCATTTTTGAGTCATAGCGTAGATCCTGAATTAGGAAAAACTTCATTATCTTGTATCAGTGACAGAAGTGTAATCCTATTAAGGCTGCAATTATAAAGGTACTTTATTGTCATAACTTGTTGAGGAAGAATGGCACCTGCTTTCTGTAGAGGTTCTTTAACGGCAGTATCCCTGATCAGAGGTGCGGGCACATCGGCGACCTCAGGATTCATCTCGTGATCCCTCTATAGCTTCTGCGTCTTCCAAAACCAAACAGGTATTGATGGAAGGATAATGCATTACGCACTCCATCCTCTGCCTGAAAAGAGAGTGTTCTTGCAACAACCCTGGTGAAGCAGTCGCCAGTGTATCGGAAACCGGAGAGCGTGGCGAGCTGTTCTTTCGTTTGTTTGTATGACTAAGACGGGTTTGTGTGGAGTCTTTGAGGGTGGTGCTGACAGACACTTTGAAGAGCTGAGTCATGTCCTTTCCCATCGATCGTCATCCATACGAACCCCTGGAACCTGAAAGCTGGTGGGAACCCCCGAATTTCGCTTCTCACTCGATCGATGGCGCGACTTTTTACACTCTGACCAGCGATGTGCCGGAATCGACCGACTCGTGCATCATCCGGGCGTGATGCACTTCATCAGGCTCAAATGACGGCTTAGCCTTTATACCACTTCTCCAGGCCATAAAACTCTTTAGAGAGCTAGTCTTCTCCAAAAGCAAAGAGATTCGGGATTGCCATTTGCTCGAGTCTTTTCTGCTATTGCAACAAATACTTTTCTGCTATTCAACGAATATCTTTCCTCCAAGGTCTAGAGTAGTCTATTATGTGCAGTAGTATTCTCACTGATGGGTGCTCTACACTGCTCTGCCTCGCGCTATAATAACATCTTTATCGTCCTTGACCGTCAAACATTTTCAAACTTTTCTTTGCTGGAAATGATACGCTGCTCGTCTTCCCATTCTAACTAGAAACGAATGCGTGAATTGACTTCTGCAGCTGAAAATGTTGATTGACCGACCACACTTACCTGCCGGTTTATGAGATCTCTCGTCTGGCTGAATCATAGGACGAGATGAAAACCAGGGATGTGCGGAATTTCCGTTCCTGTATTCCGAATTCCGGTTGCCGGCCATTTGGGCTCTTTCGTTCCGTTCCGTGCTCCGCCTGTTTTGAGCCGGAGGCGGAGACGGAAATGGGCACTGTTCCACACTGGCTTCTATTGAACACAGTCAGCTTATCAATTAAAAAGAGTTCTCCTTCAATTGTGAGAGAAATACTGTTGATAACTCCAGTATTAAAATTCTTGGAATTGGTTAGGCTACAAAAAAAAAAAACACTCAAAATGGCAACGGCTGGGTGCAGGGCAAAATTAGTGTGCCACAAAGGCTATACATGCATTGCATGCAAGAAAATGCACTCAACATTTGAATGATTATGAAATCCTTGATGCATTAGTTACAACTAGCTCACAAAAGCTTTGTAAGCACATCGCGCAGTATCATAAGACAAAGGGTTCAGCGAAGGTTGTGCCATGCGGTTGTCTGCTCCAAGATTACATCAGTGATCCTGATCAAAGGTGCAAATTTCAATTTTTAATTTCGTTAGGTGTGATACTCTTCCATAGTGAGTTTTGCGATTCATTTTTTAATGAAGCATCACGAATATCTACCATGAGCTGTTGTTTTGATTGACTGTGGTGACTTGTTGAAATCAGACACAAAACAATTGCTTCGAGAACCACCTTGGAACTGTGTCACCTCGGATGTAGGGTTTCTAGGATGGCACAGACTGAATATTCCTGAGGAAATGTGGACCCACCATGACTAGTCAGTCATCCAGTTATCATCTTATTGTTAGATCCCGGAATGAATTCTGAGTACTAGCTTTGGTGACTGCTCATGTTGAGTATGCAGTTACATATCTGTGCAGCCATCACGTCGTTCATGATGCCACAGGTTTCCAAAAATGTTGAGAGGAATCTCTTTCCTGGTCGGAAAATGTTCTAGGTGGGTGCTCTAGTTTTAGACCTTACCCGAGTCGGTTCTTTTTCTTAATGCGGATCTGTAAGTAACCTCAAGTGGTTAAATCGGTTAGGTCTACCGTTCAAAAAATATTAGCATCAAAAACGTCAGCGAAAAACTCGTCGCAGGATCTAAATATGGAAAGACTGCATGCTGAAGTAGTGAGAAATAGTGAAATACGCCCCTGAATTTGTTTTCGTTGATTGCTCAGCCATAGCTAAAAGGTTATCATAACAATATTATGAATTCTTGCTTCGTTATGTTATGTGATGAGGATGAGCATTAATATGTGGAAGATTCTGCTGCTCGCCAAGTTCCGAACAAGAAAAAGTGCAATAGAAGCCGCTTCTGACGCCGTTTCAGATGCACTTTTGAAAAAATGGCGAACATGTGTCATTTCCGTTTCTGCGTTTCGTATTCCGGTTTCCGGTCATTTTTGAGCGTTTCCGTTCCGTGTTTCGTCTTCCGCTTTTTCCAGAAAAATTTCCGCACATCCCTGATGAAAACGCTTTCGTACATCCGTTCTTCCTCTCACCTGCTCCGCGACTTTTGCAAAGTGGTTACTCCAAGCCATAGAGGCAGAGCGAGCAAACTGACTTGTCCTATTATCTATCTCAACACTAAATCAGAACCTTACCTCGTGAACTATTTACTTCACGTTATATCAGCTTCATCATTCCGGGGTCGGTGAATGGGTACCGGACTTGCTGACAAGGATAAACCACAGTGTTGTCATCGACTGACCACAGCAAGTCATTGTATTGCCAAATACGCATTCAAATCGCTTTCATGACATTCCATACAAGTATAGCAGATTGCTTGGCGCTTCGCAAAAAGGATTGAACATGCCGTCGTTTACCCTTCTAGGCTTTACATTACCCAGCATAAAGATACGTGATAGCACAGTCGCAGTCGGCGCCGACCAGTGTGCTCTCTACTAATCGAGGTTCTTGATTCCAGCCCCGCCCATGCCAACCAAGCCTTTCTTCCTTTCATGGTCGCTTAGTTGAAGCCGCACTTATCTGATTGGAATAAAACATTGATTTATCCATCGTTTGGCTGCCGCAACTCGTTGTCTATGTCAAATACGCGCACAAACTGCCTCCCCGATATCCCGTAGAATTAGAAAGCGTGACACATTCCAAAAAGACACTGATAAACTCAACAATTATCCTTTATCCTATTTTTTAAGTTACTTAAACATTGATTGCTACGTGCTGCCGCAGTTGGCAGAAGTATTGGCTCTCACATGCATTCCAAATCCATCGCTCGTTTTGCCTCCAAGCCAACCCAGTCTTCCATAGAATTGTTTGCGCGTTCCAGTTTCAGTTTGATTACAGCCGAGCTTTATCCTTAATCTTCACGACTTTTGAAGCTGCTTGAGCCTAAATTACAAGTCATCATGCCACTTTTGCGCAGCTCGCATGCAAACCGCCTGCTTGGCATGTGTTAGATCAGTGAGTCGGCTTGCCATCGGTGTAATGCCATGGCAAACTCTGCTCCTCAGGCACTTATCACAACGGCTCCTCTTCCTCCTGTCTGGTCGGAATCGCATCGCATCTTACATTATCACAGCCGTCGGAGCTCAGTTGTCTATTAGAGAATTATTCGCTCCTCGTCAATCGACAACATCACCACGCTCGATGTTTGATGTCGGTCTGAACTTCTGCTCAGTAATTTTGTACGGCTGTAAATCCACCCTTACGTATCCTTTTGGGGAATTCACATTCCTACGCTTCTCACTGTTACAAAAACTGTTCCCATGGGAAGCTGACGTCAGTGCATTTCTGCTAAAAGTGCACTACATAGTGTTGAATTAAAATAACCTATTCACGTTCAGTATGAGTCATTGAACAATAGTTATCACCTTTTCTATGCCGTCATTCGATTTCTTCATTACTTCTCACTCCAAGGGAATGATGGGAAAATTTTCAAGGCGTTTTCCAAATGAATCCAAAATGAGTGCACTAAGATGGCTATATGTGTGTTAGCGCCTAATAAAACATTCACTACTGTTTCCGGATACTACAGTAGGTATGTAAAGCGGAGAGCAGCGCGAACCAAAACCGATATTTCCATTTTCAGGTCGACTTTCGTCATACGTTTCCTTCTCAAATCATTACAAGCTGCTACCAATGCCAATTTAAGGGTCACATCAGAGTAACAGCACAGTTCTAGCAGGTCAACCGGAAAGCAGTTGGGCCTGGTTTTCGCTTTCCCAGCTTTTTCATTTCAGTCAACGGCACAATTAACCTGTGATAATCATGCGTCTGGATATCACTCTCTTGCTTTCCGTGCTGGGTACACATTCTCCAATGTTTCCGGAGTTACGCCACAAGGAATTCAACTCGTACTATTTAACGTCCTTTTAAAGGTGAAGGTGAGACTGGGACAGTACGCTGGGAAGGACACCATCAGCTGTGCAGAGAGGCTTTCTTGAAAGAGGCATCTGGTTTTAATTGTGCGAGTACTCCCTTTTGACAAGTAGGTTGGAAATCGATCCACTTGCCGCTCTTGCAACAAAAAAAAAATGAATGTCCGACTCATCCCCATCACCAGCTCATAAGAGTGTGGAAACACTGGAAACAACGTGCCTGGTCGGGAGGAGTCAGCTGATGAAGGATCTATCGAGCGGAAAGCTTCCTTGATCAAGCAGAATGAATGCTCCTGAGACAGCGTAGCGGATGCGATCGAAAAATCTCTTCTATTTCCCTAACATTGACTACGGACTTCCTAAAGTAGCGTTACAGCTTCTTATTGGCCACCACCTCCGATCGTTCGGGTCACTCAGGAATGTGGAGATCCATAGATCTCCTGAAGAGAGAGAACCACTGCTCGTTGTGATGTGATTGCTGTCGGTGAAGTACTGCTACCCGGACACCGTTCGCATATGGTAGTTTGGAGTGGACGGTTATCCATTACCGAGAGAAAAACACCATATAACGAGCAGGCAGCTCTCCTGTGCTGTGGTGCATTTGGGAGAGAGGTGATTCATCGGCATGTATAGGGACCATAATATTGTGTTGTTCTGATGGGATAACTGCACTTCTAGTGAAAGTGTCCCATTATTTGCTGACTGATCTACGTATGCGCTAAACCACGGAGTTACGTCAACGAATGCAAATGGAGAGGTTTTTGTGGGTGGCTTACTCGAACTGCATGCGTTGGCTTACGGTTAGTGTTCGATCAAAATGAATGTGCTTTTAGATATCTACACCTCGGCGACGGTCTGGTACAGGGATGCGCAGATTAACCGCTAACCACTACCGGGTTTCTGGGGCTTTGGCCTATCCATTTTGTTGCTCGTTATGCAGTGTGATAGCGAACAACATTGCTACTTCTTTAACACATTCGCGACGGTGTCCACTCATCAATAAGCTATTCTTCTGCGCCTTCCAGGTTTGTTGTGAAATTATTTATTACTACGGCCGACTCAGACTTGCTCCATGGTGGCCAGCTGAGTCGGTCTTCTTGCGTTGGCGGAGTATCGGCCTTGAAGAAGACGAGTTAGTCGAAACGTCGGCCGTAGTAATAAATAATTTTACAACAAGCCTGGAAGGCACAGAAGAATAGCCTATTGATAAGAATAATGCTCAGGTTTCAAGAACGTCGAACTTGGAGAATACTAAATGAGGTGTCCACTCATTTGAATGGACGAAGATGTTTTTGGGAATAACTTCCTTTATTCATGTTCTTGTTCAGTGTTCTCCTCAAATTCGCAAATTATGGTAACAAGTCAATGTTCGGCTTGCGAATGCAGAAAAATGGTCCGCTTTCTCGTAACAAACAAGACAAGAACTTTTCCCATTACGGAAAGCGCACATACTTCGAGACGAGAATTAATGCACAAACTTCAGATGAAACATGAATTGAACACTTGGATGAAACAACCTAGGCTTTGACTTATTATGACAATAAACAGACATTCAACAGGAACACTTCCTATCATTGGATACCACCTCAAACAAACGTATTTTTCACAACTGGAGCAGCGCGTATGGACTCTCCTTCTTTCTTCTTGGCAATATCTCTTCCCAGGCTACTGCTCAGTTTTTTATAGCAACCTCTGCAGTTCTTCTGGGCTTTTCTTAAGTCGGCAGTAACGTTCTCTAGCGCTGTTTTTTGTTGTTGTTGTTGTTTTTTGTGGGGTTCACACAAATGAGTGGACACACGCGCGTACCAAAAAAGCAGCCGGCCGTCGCGCGCAGTGGACGCGAAAGCTCTCTCTTCGTGAATGTGTTAATATACTGCGAGGTGGTGAAAATTCATGTATAAGTTCTAAATAATCGCAGAAGTGGTCGTGAACGACGACTGTTGACCCTAAAATTTAGAAAGTTCATATTTGTCTGTAAAGGACACGAAACCGGCTTTTCCATCGCCTGGCAACTGAAAGGTATTGTGTTGGGCAAATGCGCATTTAAAGAGCCTCCAAAAGAAGGATGCCTGGCGCGTTCCACGAAGGGAAAGATTAGCACCGTTCTTTATCCTAAACCTTCATTGTAACGCGAAAGAGTTGATTGGATTTGGCGATGGTATCCCTTCAGTGAAACGTTTCGCAAGCCGTTAAAAAGATTCTAAAGCGTGACAACATGTACTAGCAAGAGAAATAAAGCAAGAGAATTAAATAAATTTAATACGGATAAAGTCAATTCTTGAGTCATATTTGTAGTAACAACTTCTCTAAGGGATTTTTCCTTCCATCGACAGTGGAACTGTACGTATTTCGGTTTCAATACGGCCTTCTTTCTAAACAACGCCAATGGGTTGAATCTCATAAATAATTGAAAACTAATCCTACACCCATGGTGCGTTTTAGGACGCAAAATGTATTTATATCTGTCTCGATATACAGGGACCGGATTCATCAACGACTTGCAGCAATTTAACAGAGAAAATGCAGCCGAGATCCCTGATAACGCTGCGAAATGTTTCACCATATCGCTTGATAAGCCGCGGTATCGGGGATTTCGGCTGCATTTTCTCTGTTGAATTGCTGTAAGTCGTTGATGAATCCGGCCCCAGGTTGTCCGAACTTTTTTCTACCAGGCAGTGGGAATTGATAGATCAGTCGACGATAGGACCCTAGTCACGATCACTATGTATCACCACCACCACATATGCATAAAACAGTTTCTCGGTCCGGTTAATGTGTGGACGCCTCAGCGTATCTTGCGCGGACAAGACATTGGTTCAATGGGGACGGATGCCTTCCAACGTCGAGATTCAGGAGACGTGCCGAAGACGTTGTCCAACGTGCATAGAGATCCAGAAGTCTAAAGGGGAATCACTAAGGGGGGGGGGGCAGTAAAGAGGACCTGTAAGAGGAAAGAGCGGACCAGTAAAGGGGTGGACCAGTAAAGGGGGACTAGCAAGAACGTAACGAGTAAAGGGTGACCTATTGGGGGCAGCTATGTAGTAAGGGGTGGACCAGTAAAGGGGACCGGTAATGGGGGGAGGCAGTAAGGGGGAGGATCAGTAGAGGGATGTACTAATAAAATAGACCAGTAAGGGGAAATGTCGTCGTCGTTGTGGGTCGGGATTCAGAAGACGGCCAATCTATTATATCGATCGATTTCATCGATTTTCTGTCGGATATAACCGATCAACGTGAGAGTTGCGTGATTATGATCGCCGTCGGAGGGACTTCACTGCAGATGGAGGGCAATCAATATCGATCGATATTATCGATTTCCTTTTCTCCCAGATTTAACCGATCGGTTTGGGAGACACGCGGGCGTTATGGCCGACGGAAGCGCTTCACAGCAGAAGGGAAGTTTCGATCGGGAAACCAATATTGATCAATGTTGTTGATTTTAGTTTGAAAGTGAGGTTCCTTGGTGTGTTTGTCTGTCGATTACGGTCAGGCAATTTGTCACTGCTTTCTGTCCAGCATAGAATAGAAGCGGCGGGAATCCTCCGTTCTGGCAAACGGCTTTTCGTCGCGTGAAAAATCGATTTTACCTATTTCAATCTATAGTTGACCATTTGAGGTAGGAATCAATCGAGGAAGATGGCCAGTGAACAGGATTCACAGCAACAACAAAAAACTAATACTAAAACGTAGAGGGGACACCCTACCTGTTATGCTTTTAACAGTGGTCGTTGTGGCCGCTACATAGGCCGGCTGACTGGCGATTGAAGATTAATGTTGGAATGTGGCAGGTTTTTCTATGTGGGTTTGGCCTCTGCATTCGCATGGAGTGGACAGTCGACAGAAAACCCATTGTTTTCTACCCTAACCATATAGACTTCGTTGCAACCCATCCTTCCGAGCGGATTAAAGATTTGGTTTTTATGGGATGAATCGACTTAAAGTTAACTCAGAGAGCACAAACGGAGAGATACGTTTATGGACTGCGTCCAATGAGCTCTCAAAATCCCTTAAATTGTCACTAAGGTTTTGCCTTCACTGTATTTTGAGAACTCGGTGTTGAAAAGGATAAAACTAGCTTTTATTTCATTATGCTAGCCATAAGTTTTTACTTCGTTCTTGGAAATAGTTTTCGCGTCAACTTATCCGCTGTCCGGATTTTAAAATTTTATTGCTCACTCGTCCCTGGTCCAAAAACTGTTGGATTTTAAGCGCTATGTCTCGCACTTGTGCAACAGGATTCAAGGGTTGAAAATTATTCACGTTCAAATAACCACTGTTTTCTACCCTAGGGAAATGGTCTATTTAGGTTTGAGTCGAACATATCGTTGAGTCGTGCATTGGTAACCCTTACAAGGTGTTAATCTCCTTTCCATGTTCCCTTCTTGCACAGTGTCAATTCCTGTTCTTCCTGTGACTAAATGTGCTCAGCTTGTTTCGTTGGCTTCGTTGCGAGCTTGAGAACTGCCACCCTTGGTATTCCTAATGTTGTCATCTCCATTAGAACACATTGTACCCAAAGGGTGGAAGGTTATATGAATCTAGTGAACTCCGCAAAGTTTTCAATTGACGGCTGTGATCCTTGTCTTTAGACAACCTCTCCTAACAGTGCGCTCGATTAGGAAATTGGGTCATTCACCTCTAATTTTCGGTTATGCGGGTGACCACGAGGTGGTCGGTGATACACGAAGATGGTTTGAACTTCGTTCTGTATTCGATTCAAGAGACAGATGCTCTTTCAAGAGTGCATTCTCCTCGATGCCTTTCAGGAAACTACTGCACACAGATGCCTTTGTTTAGTTCAGACTTTTATGAATATCAGAATCGATTCTTATTGTAAGGATGGTAGTGACATCCCACTAGCGGATGTCTACAAAAGGAGAAGCAGATTATGGTGAAAATGCTGGCCATTCTAAGACTGCCCGATGCCTTTCCACGTAAGGTTTCCGATTTCGGGCTTGCTTTAATTCGTTTCAGAAGTTCAGCAATAGCTAAGGCATGGTTGCATGTGAATCTAGCGTGAATTTTGGCGACCAGGGGACTTTCTTCTCTGAAGACCCTCTTCCCTTCGTTCTTACAAGTGAGCAGTAAGTGATTCGTTTTTAGGATGCTTGCCTTCGGCAAACCGGCTTGCACTGAGCTCTTGTGTCCCATCTGCTACTAGGTTACACTACATGCCACTCATTCTTGGCTAGCAGTGTACGACGCATTTTTCTGCTCGTTTTTCTTACTCGCTACAATGGCCCTCCAGATCAAGATTTCCGGACTTCTGTTATTCCGAATCTTCGCATGACAGACAACTCGCTGAAGACAGCGTGCGTTCCGCACTTTCTGCAACAACGAACGAGGCTATCGATCACTTTGGCGTCTTAACGCAGAGATCTGCTGAAGAGCAGCACCAACAGTAGGGAGGTGTCCAGAGCAGTCGCCCTGTTCCATGTTCTTGATGGCCAGAAAGTTTTATATCGGTTCCTCACCGTTATTGCGGGGAGGAGGTCTGGTAGCTACAATAGGGCTCGAACCCTTCTTCCGGCTACAAATAAAACCTGCTTGAAAAGCTGTTTTTTGCAAGGGCTTGTACAGACTGATATTATAGTCACTGTGCGATTACATTGTAAGGCTAAACACATCCACTTCTACATGGCTAGCCGTAGTGTTTTATCACTTCGAGACCAAATCTCCTCGAGATCTCACTTTTGTCGAGTTCTCTGCACTAAACCTACAGTGACTTGAAAACATATTGGTTGACTTGAGCTACCCGACGAGTGCTATACGTTCAAAGCCATCCACTAGCATAGAAAAACGTCGCGAGTGCAGTGCCATGCTCTATATTTTGGTTTCCAACAGCTTTGGGGCTCTTTCGCTTCACCCTTTTCTCTCTACTCTTTTTTTTTGGTTGAAAGACAGAAGAGGAACTGTCAAGCCCACTTTCACTAATTACCTGTGAAGGCCGCACATTGAGTCCTATCCATCTCCGACTCTAAAAAATGGCCTCAGTGGGTCCGTGTCGCTTCGGAGCACTTCAGCTTCACTAGGGAGATCAACGAACTTCCCGTGGAGTTTTTCAACGTGACCTATTGAGGGCTGTAGGGCACTGTCTGTAGAGCACCGTAGTCGTTTTCAAACTCCTGTGGGCGTGTGGGTACGTCAAAAAACACGAAGAACTGCGTCACTGCAGTGCGGGCTGATAGGACAAAAGTGACCACGGAATAACCTTGGCGAGCTCAGAAATTAACCTGCAGAGGATTTGGAGCTTCAATTATTGTCAGCTCATAGCACTATGATAACTTCCTAGGTTCCCAAAATGAAGTTGCAGACTTCAGATGACTCGCAACCACATGATGCTCGACTGGCTGAGCAAGTGTGAACATCGATGCGAACTTGCCGGAGAGGGGTCAAGGGTTCATTTCAAGGACTTGCGGATCGCTGGGTGGACTCCTTTCGTTTTTGCAAAAGAGGAGAGCTTTTAGGGTTTGCTAGTATATCACATTCGTTTCCAAACCCGATTTGATAACTGATGTGAGATTGGGAAAACTTGAATTTGAGAATTTTTGTCGCGTGATGTTCCTGTCGCGCAACCATTAAACCATGATTGTCTCGCTAGACAAGCTTCCGTTGGATGCTGTCCTTATGTGGGCCCTCTGTAATGTTCTGTATTAGTTTTGGACGTGTTTCTCTCCGTAACTCATATGAGAACAGGATCAATAGGTAATGCTTTGATCCACCATCAGGCCCTGCTCATCGTTCTTTGAATCCGTATAGAGATCGCTCTTCTCGCAACCTTTACTAATTATACTGTTACAAAATATGGCATACGTCTACCTCTTCCTGACACTTGCCCTACTCATGGTTTGGGGCGGAGCATTGTAGACATGGGCACATGTACTTCCACGACTCCGGAGGTAGAAAAATTTCGGTCGACAACATCAGGTACGGGTGAGTAAAGCTGTCTACGTCAGTAGAATTGTTTTCTCCAACCATGTCGCCAGAATTTTTTTCCGTCAACTTTGCGTGTATCGAAATAAATTAATATGGTACAGCAATATAACTTTCAGAAAACACAGAACATCACAGCGTAGTTTGGCATTTTGAGGAAACTCTTTTCGAGCGAAAGCTATTTCTTTTATCATTTGGTTCATTTTTCCTGTTCTTTACGAGCCTATTTCCAATGATTCACTCGAAAAGGCTTCTAGAAGTTCATCATTCACTGACAGAATAGATAAATATATACATAAATATCCACAACATCTACCGTAATTCATTACAAGAGCCGAATACGCCCAAGCTGCCGCGTTCCAGAAGGAGATCAGCTGGTAGTGGTGTGCCTCCTTCCACTGTTTCCGTCGCCATGACCGCTGTCGTCGTTCCTCTGGCGGTTCCCGTTCGTCTCCTCGGAGAGGCCGGGTGCGACTACCGTCAGTGGGCCGGCCAGCCGCGCTGTCCCTTCGGTGCGACGGGACGGACGACTGCGGTCGTGGTGCAGCTGCGCGGACACCACCTACAGCGGTGTGGCCGCGCCAGCCGCTCCTCCGCCTCCCACCTCCCCCCCCCCCCCTCGCCGGTCCCCGCGAGCATGGGGAACCTTGAGCGCGACCCAAGGTGTGCGTCCACGGCGGCGGAGGCGCTGCCCGTGCGGAGCGGCAGACGACGGAGGGGGCGGAGAGCGCCGCGGAGGCAGCGCGAGCGGACGGGAGGACGCAGGGCGGCCGGCAGGCAGGGACGCAGAGCGGGGCACGGGCGGGCGAGGGCGGCGACGCGCAGGGTCGCGGAGGGAGCGCGCGCGCGGCGGAGGGGGCGGGCGGCGCGACGCCGACAACAATCGGGAAGGCCGCGCGCCGCCGCCGCCCGGCAACCCGCGCCCGTATCGACGACGCCCAGAGCGGACTCCGCGGGGCGAATTTGTCCCCCACGGGCCGCTCTGTGTGCTCAGGCCCTGACCGGGCCGTTCCCGGCAGCGCCGTCCGAGCTGTAGCTGAGCGAGCAGTACGGTCGGCCTCACTGATTCGCCGCAGCCGCCTCTCTTCCCTCCTGCTTCCGAATTACTCCTCGCCGCGATCCCAGCGCTTGGCCAATCATCGGGGAGGAGTTCAGGTGTTTGACAAGAAAATCTCTCTCGTGGGTTGGAGGCTTCAAATTGCATGTTCAATGTCGTCGAAGCTCAACTTTGAACAGTGATAGGTGCTAGTTGGAAGGGACGCATCTTAACGATATCGCAGAAGCTGTACGGGTTCAGTGTAAGTCATATATCGAACGCACTCATTCGATAGAAAGTAGCTGCATTAGCGACATCAGAATTATGTAGCAATGGCTGAGGCTCATATCCAAACGCCTGCAAATGATTGAGGCGTGAAATGGTGTCCTATTCGTAGTACAAGCCTCATATCATATTAAGGAAAGTAGTTGATTTCAGCCCTCTTGGCCCATTTTCCCATCTAGTTCTGTTTGGTTGATCTTCACTTGTTCATCGACTAAGAAATCCACACCCTTCTTTCTTCTATGTTGTCTACACATTGGCCAGTACACATTGTTGCTATCTAGCAAATTTGCTTGAATAAGGAACTACCCTCAGAGTGCTTCTCCCTAACTAGGGATTTGGCAATTGCACCTATTCAGGCAGTCAAGCTGGCGCAGTTTGCTTATATCGGAGTGTTATTGCTTACTGTGATTCTCTTCGTTGCGACATCCTTAACCCATTGACGACCGCGCGGGTCTACTTCGACGCGCAGCTTCTCGGTTGCGTGGAACCGCGCGGGCCGATTTCGGCCCGCGGTTTAGGAACTGTTCACTGCGGCCCATTTCTCGATTTTTCACAGCTTGCGACTGTTCATTAGACATGTTGGATCCTGCCGATGCTTACCTGCGCAGTGTTCCGAGAGTCATTTACTTCTAACGAAAGCTGTGATTAAAAAAATCAACACTACCCACTATTCAAGCTTCACAAAAATCGATACCATTCACATACAGCTAGTCACATCTTTAAAAATTGGTCTTGCACAAAACAACTAGTCACCTTTCTTGTGAAAATTTTGAAAACAATCTGAACAAAAATTACAAACACTTGCTAGATCGGTGGTCACCTCCTCGCATGATTCGTAGCGAACGTGCACCCTTTTTGTTTGCAGACCTCCATATAGCAGCAAAAACATGCTCTAGGTTCTGCTTTCGAACCTGTTCTGGCCTTCTACAATATTTGGGTAACCCATTAGGAGAGAGAGAGTTTCATTTGGAATAGCGTGAAGCAGTGATTTCACGAGATTGGCGCGTCCGTGCGGTCCCTTCGCGCGGTCCCATGCGTCAGACACGCGATTTCATGCGCGGTCGTCAATGGGTTAAGACGCGCCCCCCCCCCCCCAACTAGGATTGCACCCAATGGAGCAGACATTCTCTACCTGCGGAACGAACTGCTAACTAAAATTTCATAGTCACCTTTTCGGTGCGAGCGCCTTCCTGAGAGCTTGAAGATAAAGAGTATTTGGAGAACATGAAGTTGATTGGCTGGTCACACTTCCGTCTCACTCCATCAGTTGGCTTTTTAGAATGCAGTGGGTGCAAGTCTAGACAGCGAAGTCCACCTGGATCTTTTATATCTGGAGAGGCGAAACGTCGACCTCACAGCAGCTTTAAACAAAGCAAACATAGCTGTCCTACCTATACGAGGCTAGTGTGGACGTGCTTAGCGTTTCCAACTAAAAATCGTCTGAAGGAATTCGCTGAGTGTCACGAAGTGGCATTACATTTGACTCTCTCTACTCTTGCACCCTGCGGTGATTGAAATTGACCTTTATCTTCACTGACTGCTCCTGTCTTTTCAGTCCCTAAAAAAGGCAGTTGCGCCGAAATGCAGGCCGAGTAGGCTTTTGTCAACATCCTTGATTCTACGGCTCGATGTCTATCATGATCAGACCAGTTGTGTTCCTAATTGAAATGAAGCGATACAGCGTCATTTTGAGTCTTGTCCGTATCATGTGCCCCGCGTGCATTGTTCTGTTGTCTCCACTCAGTTGGATCCATGTGTTTCAGCCAAAACTTGACAGATCTCAAATCTGTTCAGAAATCGATTCGTCCTAGATAATTTTCAGAACCAAGCGACTATCTGGTTACAGTGCTGGAGTTGCTAACAAAATAGTCAATGCTGCGGATCTCCCTTCAACTGCCTGTGTTTGCCTGTGCGCGCTGACTGTGCATTCATTGTGAGTCATCAGCCCCGAAACTAGATCGGTTCGCTAGGCCGTCGCTTCAGCGAGGGGAGCTGTTAGGTCGTATTCTGAGGAGCTGAAAGTTCTCGAAATCCTGCAGTACCATGTGCATGGATAAGAGATTCCCACCACTGCGTGCTTCCCATGTTGTGTCATTTGTGCAGTTGAGAACTGAGGTGTCTCTCTGAATGTCCCATTCTCTGGCTCTGAATTCATCACTTTGTCCAGGGTAAACGGTGTAGTTGGCCATTCTTTACTAGAAAAACGGATGCGTAAACATCGTTACTTATTGTTAGGTTTTCCTAGGTGAACTGCATGTTGAAATCTACCCAATATCGGCGGGTGGATAGTGTACGGTTAGCTCGACTGAAACAATGCAACACAAAAAATCTGGCACTATGGTAGTTGGTGGTCACCGCATAAAGTGTAAGTAACAAGGAAAAAAGAAAAGGAGGCACACTAATAGTAAGGAAACAGATGAACAATGCTATAGCTGATATAGCTAATGCCGTGACAATTGCCCTCGTCCTGGAGTTCCTTCCCCTGCTCAGCGCAGAAGCAAATAAAATTCAGATATGTAATCGAAAGGAAGGGTTAAGAGTGCAATAACATTAGCTGTATGCATTAGCAATGTACCACGGCACGCTATGGTGACCCCTCCCGCAACTAATAGTGGCGAAAATCTTACATAAATTTACAATGTAATAGTGCTGTCTACTATCTGACCGTGCCTGCTATCTAAAGTTGTTCCTCAAGGCGAATCTGAACCTATGTACAGCCTCCATCTGTGGTTCCACCTTTCGGAATCGTTGCCTTGTATTACTCTTCTAAATGGTAGATGCGATCCTTGTTTCTTTTTCTTCAGCTAAAGTGTGTTGTTGGAATTATACAGATGTGCCGGAAAAGTGTTAATCTTGGCCATCTATATCGATTGCCGCGTGTAACACTGGTATAATGTCCTTTCCTACGAGATGAAGAACCAATTATAAGAAACAACGGATTGCAATGTTGCAATGGGGTATTCCTCTCGTTCAAGCTCCGTAAAGCGACTGGGAGTCGGCTTGAGGGCCATGGGTGCCATTTTGCATTGGAATGCCATTTCATGAGACAGTATTGTTCGTATTTTCTTCTTTAGTGAATGCGCTTCTCGATATTCGGTTTTTTTTTTTTCGTACGAAGCGCTTTTTATGTCTTTGTCCTTCCTCTTTCATAGTTGTTTAACGTTGCACACGCATACTCTCTTCCATCTTTATTTTTATCTAGAGACGCACATTAACATGAGCGTGGAATGAATTAGCAGAAATCAAACTTAGAAACAAATTTCTAAGAACTTTGAACATACACATGCTCTGGTGAGAAAAAAAACATTTAAGTCTATGAAGATTTGTTTAGAAAACTTCATGGGTTAGCACTGGTCTTTAATGTAAAGTCGCCTTCTTAGAAATGCGAGAGCTTTGTAAAGTTTTCTTCGCTGCTTTTCCTGAGCACAGGCTTGCCCATGCAACACTTAGGGGGAAGTGTTGTCATCGATTCTGCTGCCTGACGACACACTGGGATGATTCAGACCAAACCTGTGGTGTGATCAATTTTTTCTCGATAAGATAGATTGCTCTTGAATAGGGTTCTTTTCGCCCTCCTGGAAGCCGTACAACTCGATGCTACTGATGTATTAATGGTGGAGGTGAGCGTATCGCCACCATCAATACAACCTACTTTCAGCTATTTCTATGCGACGTGGTTTCGACGGAAACAGTCTAGATATTTCCGCGAAATTCTTTGAAATACTGTTTGATCACTCGGAGTGAAGCTGGAGCAAAGTGGGGCCTATAGCCAGTTCGTCGAAGGAGTCGGGTGACAAGCAGTCTCTCATCCCTGTGAGGCAGAGCCTTCCGCCTTCGAGTGTCGTAGAAGGGCCACGTAACATGAGGTCAACGAACTGGTCGGAACCCGGCGACCAACGAACGACCACCGTTTCTTGCGTACTCGCTCCACTCTGCTCTTCTTTCGTTCAGTTTGGAAGTTCCGAGACGCGGTTCGAAATGCAGTGAGATTCGGTGTGCTGTGATGCTGAGTTCACGTGCCGGGATCGTGACAGTCACGTCGACCTGTGCGCCCCTCGACACGCAGCCCTCTGCCCTGTTCCACTGCAGGGGTTTTTCGGACCTCCTAAGGCTTTCTAGTGCACTGCTGCGTGATGGCCTGACACATCACTAATCCTTCCTGCCTTAGCTCCACGGTATGAGATGCATTAGTCCAGAAGTGAAGAAATATGATGCGCGTATCACTATTTCACTGGTTTGTGGCGGTACTTTTATGAAGTTAATTATTGATTAGCTGTCACGAACATTCATAATCATAAGCTAATTCAGTCGTAAATGCAACACGAATGATTTAGTTCTTTCGAAGACTGCGGTTTTTTCCCACCACTAGAGGTAACTGAGTGTTTGTCAGATGTCGACGTCGATATCATGCATAAGTTTACAACTCGACTGAGAGACGTTTGACGAGCAGGTGTCACTGATTCACCGACTTTAGCGATTGCGCCCAGCTATGTAACATCGTAGCAGAGTGAAAGCCTCTTGAGGGCCATGCTGGACACATCTGTACCGCGGTACTTATCATATATACATAGCAGTGGTGTGCGCTCTTTCGTCCAGCAGTTTCCGCGTTGATATCAGTAGGCGGCCATCCTCATATCAGTTGTGATTGACGAAAGAACGATAGGAGGATATCGTGATCGTTACATTTGATCAACCATAGGAGGTGGTTTAAAAAGGTTTCCAGACGGTGAAGAAAAAAACAAGAATGTTACGGGGATTACGTATCCGACGTGTGTGGCAGCGGTAGAGTTTTTTGTAGTTTCTAATGGTTTGCTCATTTATTTATTTACAAGGTCGGGATGTTATCTTCAAGCGTGCTACTGAAGTCTGAAGAAAAATAAGAATGAGTTCCGCCAACATTACGGATGCAACAACGACAGACAACCATAGAACTTGGCTAAAATATGAAATGAGGAGGAATCTTTGCAATCTTGTGATCTGGGTCTTGCTGTTGAGGGGTCAAGGTGGGGGCAATCCTGGATCAACCCCGCTCTACTCTGTCGTTTCGACTTCTCGATAAGGGGAATTTCCTGGCTAGGGCATCATATATCTCACATTCACTCGTTGACCACATTATAGTGCTGGTACGCACCTCTTCGTGTTAGAAGTGAAGTCCTGGCCTGTTCATCTACGCATTGCGTACCATTGCTTTCTGGACTTGCATTTCCATTACAATGCAGTGCGGTTCCTCATCGTTACATCGCTTTCGCGAAACAAGTCCTTTCTAGTGGTCGTCATTTGCTAACGCATGATGTTCATCGTCATCGGCTCTTCGTTGCCGGCGGCACAGTATTACCGTGCTTGATGCCTCATTGAAAATGAAAAGTTTCGGGACTGCGTGAACAAGAGCGGTTATAGGTTTATAGCACTGGAAGAACGGAACTCGGCGCAAATAGGGTCGGGAGGGGGGGGGGGGGAGGGGGGATCACCTTAGGATGGCACATGTATGTGCCATCAAAAGTGGCCTATCTCAGTTTATCGTAGGTGCAGAACAAGCAAAAGGAAATCTAGTTTAGTATAGCACAAAACGTAGTATAGGGCTATCCTGCATGGGGATCCCCCCTCCCCCGAGCCTATTTGCGCCGAGGTTCGTTCTTCCAATGCTGTAAACCTATAAAAGCTCTTGTTCACGCAGTTCTGAACACTTTAATTCAGCGCACTGTCACGATCCTTATGGTGGTGAGCGACGAGAATTAGGCAACCGTGGCCACCAGTAATTCGCATCCTTTGGGAACAAATATTGTTGGTTTAGTACGAGTACGGGCAGCGCGGCGTTGACGAGAGGCCCGAGATTTATTTGTACTAGGGAATGCGGTCGTGCCCGTGGAGACTGTTTGTCTGGACTGTTGTACATTTTCACTCGGTTACTTCTGGGGCCGGATTCATCAAAGTTACTGCAGTAACTTTAACGGAGAATTGTGAGCAAATAGCTCAGATGGCGCGGCTTATCAAGCGATATGGTGAGCGATAAGCCACGTTATCTGAGCTTTCGTTTACGGTACTCCGTTAAAGTTACTGCAGTCATTTTGATGAATCCGGCCCCTGCATCCGTGATGTTTCATCACGTCTGTGATAATCATTCTTGGCGGAGCCTCACATCACCCCACGTAAAGCTAGATTCTCGTACTCCAGCGTAGCCTGTTCAGATAGTATTATAGCGTGCGTTTACACTGAGCACTAAGAAACAACATCAGGTCGTTAACGGAATGAAGCCGTGTGAATATAGTTTTTTTTGGTGTAACATGTTTCAAGAAGAGATCGACGAGGGAGCGATTTATTTAATAGAATTGCTTCAGCATTGCTCTTCTGATGCATAAAGGATTCCGAAAAAACCTGCGAAGCGAACGCTCTGCCAACAACTCATCTGGTGCTGAAGAAGTTGGTTAGATGGACACATGCAGTTGAATACTAGAATAGGCACAGTGCAATGCTGAAAACAACGGAGAGGAATCAACATCTATCCGGAATCGGTGCAGGCCTACCACAAATGGAGCAGGAAAGAGAAAGGTGATTAGGATCTGCAGTTTTGTGACGTGACGTCACAAAACGGAATCGGTGCAGGCCGGATGAATGCCCGGAACATAGATCAATGTCGAACAAGCCATAGAGACGTCGGTTTTTCCGTTCCACTGCTGCTGGCGTGCAGCCTCGACCGCCCGAAAAATCTTGCCAGCCGCGCTCCATCCTTGCCATACATGTTGGACGCCATATCACTGCATTTTATCTGATCCGCGCGAGAGAAGTCTTGGCTGACCTGGGAGCGTGCGAATGAGCGAACGGTTCGTAGTGCCAAGCCAAGTCAGGGCTCTTGTATGCCTCGTCACCCGCAATGAATTTGCTGAACTAGTGCCAGCATTTGCACCTAACCGCTGCCAGACTGTTGTTGCTATAGCCATATCGGTATCTTACCATTGCATTGTATTTTCCGGAGATAGCATATGGCACTCTTCTCATATGTCGCTATCCCCATTGTCTTCCATCTTACCTACGTAGTCTGTGCGTGGCTCACTTTAGTAACAGAACCGTTAGTACTAGGTTGTGCCATTGTTCACTGACTTGCTTGGATTGCATTTCACAACAACCAGGGGCCGGATTTACCAACGACTTACAGCAATTTAACAGAGGAAATACAGCCGAAATCACTGATAGCGCGGCAAAATGTTCCATCATATCGCTTGATAAGCCGTGGTATCATTGATTCCGGCCCCTGGTGGATGCTTTTTCGAGAGGGTCGGATAGTGCCAGTTCTGCCGTTCAATGTTCTTATAAGCAGGCCCAAATGGCACGCTGTTGAGTCGTCACGGTTTGCCTTGATCCATTCAGATTCTCGTCCACTGGGTGATACTGAAGCGTGGGCATCTACGCTACACGCAATATTTGTCTGCTTAACCGACAGCATTCATGATTCTTGAACATTGGCAAAGCTCAAATTCAAGAAGGCTTCTCTATGAAGCGCATCGAACCGCTTCTTGTAAGACCTCTGCTCCTGGTTGTCCTGTGTGTACTTATCAACACTGTTTTTTAGGTACCACCTGCCGTCGTTTTTTCGATACCTATTCTAAGTTCAGAATTCAGATTAATCTCTAAATTCATTATGAAACGTCTAAACGTTCAAACCGTCCATTCCGTTGTAGTGTGGTTATTCTCGTAATTTCATTTCTGGGTATCATTTGCAAGCAGCTTTCACTCGGGTAGTTGTTCAATCTTGAAAACCGACTTCGATCGGACGTTTTTCGTATTCGATGGGCAGATTGTGCTTCAAAATTCAGCGGCAATCGAGAAGATGACTTATTGGGGACCGGAAACTATCGATTATTTTGGGGTGGTCTTTTGCGACCTTTGTGTGTCATTGTATCTCTAGCTCTGTGGCTTCGGCGTTTCTTTGTGACTCTAGCCTTGCTACTTTTCTGGACCTCGCAGTGATCAATCGCTTTTCTTTTTACATTTTCCGCCTGCGGAAGCGTGCGTGTTTCAGACGTTTCTTGCATTGGGCAGGCAAATTGCGGGTTTCGTCTATGCTGCAAGCACTACAGCCAGACAGAGGCGACTGCATAGTGAGTCCAGCTGACCCTGCATGGCAACCTGTCATCGCGCACTTCAGACTACGTTCTATGCTTGCGCTGAGCGTCTTCCACCGTTGTAATGTATTGTGATGTGGTGGCGTTTGTGGTCGCACTCCTTTTTGAGATTGCGATATCAACAATCGTATTATTTCTTGCCGGTTAGGTCCTTCAGTGAGTATTTTCTCCTATTCACTGTTTCAGCTCTTTATTCCCTTAGAAACATAAACCGACAACACCTTGAACTAGTGTGTCTCAATTATTACCTGAGGCACATTTTGGTCACAGTGTCTCATACGCGAGCAATACTTCTCCATGAAAATTCTTAACCATAGAGCAGAATCTTTGAAAATCAGCAACTTCATTCCTGACCACCTTGTTTTTCTAGATGTGTTTCATTTATTAGCTCCGTTGTTCGATGAGATATCCTTAATGTATTCTCGGTGGAAGAGTTCTTAGATGTTTATTCAGTTGTGATCTTAAGCGAGCTTCACTAAGAAGAAGTTTTGATTAGCAAAGCGAAAATGCTTTTATGGATCTCATAGGATACTGTGAGGTTCTCAGAGACACCATCGCTCTTGGATAGTATTTAGTGCATGCCATGTAGACAAGTGTACCTCCGGTAGGGCTCATAAGGTAACCTCAACTTGAGACGCTTGAGAAGCGGTTTATCGGGCGCCGAAGACAGCCGCGGCTTGTCGCATTACTTGAAGACTTAAGCTTAGCTGGTGCTCATCACGATTAAAGACTCTGTTGGAAGAATTGACACCACCATGGACGATAGTGAAAAGGAACACTAGAGGTAGTCTTTTCTTTCACGTTTAGATGTGGCAGAAACAGGAGAGATAGGGACTCAACGGTGTGTAATTAGTCGGTTGATGTCCTTCGAGTATCCCATGATGGTATTCGGAAAGACATATTGGATAAGTATTTTCTGTACCACAAGCGCTGCAACACACCCATCGCGCCAGTCTGCTTCGAGAAATGATTGTGCAGTGCTCAGTTTGTCTTTCACATCAGAGATAAATGCAACCTTTAATAACTTTGTCCATGGAGCAGCCAGTCATGTGTCGTCCTTAGTCCTAAATTCCTAAATTTGTTGCGCTACTCAGCAACGTGCTGTATGTACTATAATAAATGGCATATGACAGGTATTCCTCTCCGCAATCACCCTGTGTTTATTTGTATCGTTCCATTGGGACAGGATGCTTGTGCAGCTTATTCTGATTGTTTGGCGCTTCCATACTCTCATGGTCCTGAGCTTGTTGGGTACGAGTTATTCCTTTAATACGCTTGCAACAACCTCCTTCCTTATTTCAGTCAATTGTTAGTACCTATGGTTAGACGGTCTCCCCGTATAAGCATCAGTTTGGCCGTTCAAAATTACTCTTCAGAATCTTTTCGGTGAAAAACTCCGTTGTGCTTGTTACTGTCATACGTTCTGGAGTACGACTTGATTTAGAACCTGTCACTTTTCTTCCAACTTGTGTAAATGGTTATCAACTCTGTCATAGCCGCCCATGATAAATATCAAGGAAACAAAGGTGGCAAACGTCGCAGCTTCGATGTAACACCTATTCCTAAGCTGATACTAGGGACAAACGCGATTACATTTTGTAGATGGATAGATTGTATCATCGACCTACTGTTTCGTGAAGGGAAAGTTTCAAAACGTGCATGATTTCGACGTACGTTTCATTTTCGACATTCAATATCATGAGTGGTCGAAAAGGATAATAAATAATTTTTCTTGGAAAGTTTCCTCAAGGAATGGCTTGGGTGTGAACGTCTGCAGTTTTTCCTTCATATTCTAAACTTTGGATGTTCATCATTCTTTGGACTCTCTCATTCAGGTCTTCATCCACAACTTCTAATAATTGGATCCTAAGGTTGAAGCTTTGATAATCTTGAATGAAATGGTTGAGCTAGATAGATTCATTATCACAGTTTAACATTACAGTTTATACATATATTTCTACAATAACAATGCACTCCTGTAAAACCGAGGGGCGCCTTGTCAGTGACTGATTTGCCTTCCTCCGCTGCTTGGGGAGGGAAGTGTTCACTGTAGACGAGCTTGCAATAGAGAAAGGAACTCGTTTAGCACATTGTGCGTGACGCGTACATTCCGGACTTCTTGTTTGTTCGCTTAAAACACTCCTGTCGCTGTTCTATTATTGTTTGGCTTCATTTAATTGACTTCATCACAAGATGGCGACTTATAGCATTGTGTTTTTAGGAGCATGTGAGTGTGTCTTCTGCTGTGGAAAATAAGACTGCAGACAAGGCTTCGAAGTCGACGTCCAATTCAAGCAATAAGAAAGTAATAAAGTCGCCAGCGATTAGCTCCACAAAGGTTTGTGCCCTTCGTCCGCAAAAGCGGTATTGGTGACAGTATTAATCTGTTTGTTCGCTGTCATTGGAAGGGGCATCGCGGTCTTTGTATATCATTTGTGGATGCTAAAACATTCTGCGGCTGTTAGGGAATGGTAAACAAAACCTCATTCCGGTTCTTGGAATTCCATTTGTTCCCATTTTTTACTAGTTCAAGATAGTGCAAGCCTAAATTGCTCTTGGAGTAGTGCACACTGTAATATTTTTACCATTTCCATTCTAAACTGTACATTCTCAAGCTGTACTTGGTAGTTTTTGCTGCAGTTATCTCCTATTCCTATGTAGTAGCACATTAGGTGTTCTTAACAAAAAATATACCAGGCTCTTCGAACATTTCGGTGGCACTGACTGTCGATTGTACATTCACCAAAAAAGGAGCCCTCGCGGTCGAGATTCACGTTCCGAATGTAGTGGCACCATACAACAGCTTCGGTTTACTATTGTGAACTATCGTGAGGCAGTGACAGTAGCGAATGCCTCCTTCACATAACTGCGCGCTGCTCATTCTTTTGTGGTGCTTCATTAGGTGAACTCGAGCACAGGCCGTTTATACGGAGCTTGACTTATGAGATCTGCATTCGTCAGAGAACTCAGAACAGGTGCTCCAATCAAGGTTGAGGGATAGTGATGAAGTGCAAAACTCATGGGCGATTCTGCAATTTCTAACACTCTTAGATAGGGCCCGTTCTGGATTCTGTTTGAAAATGTACACTTCAAAATGGGTGTGATGTGTCTCAAGTTTCCGTCCTGTGCAGAAGGCCATACACAGAAAAGTAGTAGCATAAGCCCGCTGTTCACTCTGGTTCAGGTGGATAGCCTCCCGGGAAGTTGCTTCCACTTTCCCTCTTCGTAATTTATTCTGTGCATTGAAAAGGAAGAAATAGACAGCATTTTTGCAGCATAGTTCTGAAACATTAGTGAGTTTTATTGACGCAAAGTTGTAGATTCTAACAGGAGTGTTCGTATTGCTGTATTAGCACGTTCATCATTGTGTAGGCCAAATGTTATCGACGGAGGTTGAGTACGTGCCACATTCCGGGCAGAGATTGATTAGCGCCAGATTATGCATTCCCTTCATTCATTTTTAAACGCACTACTGCTATCATTTGGTCACAATTTCGGAAAAATAACGTGCGCTCCTCTGTGCGCATTAACACCCGCGAAAAAGGAGGGTTTGCCGTCGAATTGAGAGCAAAGACGTTGAGTCCTGTGTGAGCCTACAGCTACTAAACTTTGCGTATTGATAATTCAACGGACTCATTATAGCAACATGATTCCAGCAACCGTTGCCCTCACCGCTTGCTCCGCTAGTCATGAATAACGGCGCTCAACAGGCACCGTCGGAAACGGCGACGGCTCAGTCAAGCCGTCACTCAGCGACAGCTCAGCCTCCTCACTCCTCAAGCCGCTCACATCACTCTGGAACCGGGTTGGCCTTTGTTTTACTGGTAGTGGATGATGCCTGAATGTGACAATCTTCTTTTTAGCGATATGTAGCTTTGGTATTTTTGATTGTGCCTTTCTTTTACTCACTGCAGCAACAACAACAATAAACTGGCGTCGATTAGTGCGAAGCTGTTTGGTTCATTGACTGAGACTAGCAGTAGGTTTCCTAGGTGACACTTCGGCGGTGTAGCCCATTTCTGTGCCTCGTATGGTTTTACATTACATGCCTATCCTAATTAGTAAATTATTCTCGCGTGAGGTGCTCCGAAGGACGTAGTTACAGCGGTGAAGGGTGGGCATCCGGGACATCGTCTTTCACGTTGACGCTGGCAAAATGAAGTTCGAGCTCTAGGGACTATCCATTTTGTTTGTACACAAGGCGTATAATCGTGGTACTATCCCATATACTATCCCATTGATGCTATGAAAGGATTTCTGAACCTCAGAGTATTCGCTGCATGACCGTCCTTGCCATTCATTTACGACTCTCTTGATGCAATCCAAAACGCAGGTGTTTTGCTGGCTAATTTACAGACAGCCATTAAAACTAACACGCTCACTTCGCTATGCTTCCTGAGGAATCCCAGGGCAAGAACCTTCCAATACATCGGTCGACCATCCATGTGCAGCTTTACCGTAGTATACTGGTGCCTTTGCTTTGAAAATCACGCCGATTAAGAGAGCCCAATGAACTCGCATGGTTATGTAAATTTTGAACCCTTGTCTTTATTGCACGGAAGAGATGAGGAAGGCAGTAGATTCGGTTTGGCGAGGAGTGCTAAACGCAGTCAAAATGCAATTTTTTAACCGCATGCACATCATAGGAATGGGCAAAAAAGCGCCACCATCGGCGGCAAACTTAGGTGGTATTCGCTCCGGCGTCACGTAGCTTTTCGTCTCAGGTCATATCTGTAGAAAATGTCGATTCGTTGCGTTCGGTAATTGTTAGAAGGTGAACGTCTGTTTGCAGCAGCTATTCTGTCGAGTATTTGTGACACCCCTTCAGCAGCGTTCACATTGACGCGCATCTCTCAAACTTTTAGCCAGCTGCCAGCTTTTAGAGCGAGTCGATAATTTACTATTAATAGCAATTATTCGAAAGAGCTTGCAAGTGCCAATCAAAAGGTTCCAATTGATGTGGTCAAGGCAGCGAGTGTGAAGCATGCCGTCGCAGAGGTTCTTATGCCGAGTATGCTGCAGGGGTGCTAGTTAGAATGCTTGATGGGCGCTGCTGTTGCGAGGCTGGGAGAGGAGGGATTTGGCTTGTGAACAGCTCGTATTTACGTGTTTTGCTCCTCATGCGCTCATCCCACCGTTCACGATGCTAGGCGTAGGCTGTAAACTAAGCAGTGGATCCGGCAAAACACACACGAGAATTGTCGATATCGTCGCCGTTTGCTCTTCGCCTGCTTTCTCTCTTTCGGCGCTTCGCTCGCTTCCGTCACTTTCTATGGATGGCGATGATTGCGAATCTCGCCCGCGTCAAGAAAACGGTTGTGCTTCTTCCGCCTGGGTTAGTTTTGGAAGTGAATCGCGGTTATAGTGGTAGTGTTCTAAAGAAGGGTAGCGGGAGTGATGCACAGAGAATTAGCTTATTTCAAACTCGCTGCGTTTAGGTCTTTCCGTTTAGGTCTATGATTTATATTTATATATCCCCCCATTATATTTATATTTGTTGTAGAAATGAAAACGAAAACGATATCGAACAGTGAAGAGGCGATTGATTCCAATTTTATAAATGGTGTCGTCTCTGAACCGTGTCCTGTCCTCTGCAGCCAGTTCACAGCTGGGCTCTGTTTTGAAACGGCCGCCATTTCCAAGTTCAAGATGCGATTTTTGTAACCAGCACCTGTAACCAGCAAATATTCCACTTCAAGAATATATGAAAGAGCACGAGTCTCGTAGGGGAAGAAGCTGCGCTCGCATAGATAGATACTTTTGGTTTCTGTTATATTTTCTGGCCAATCAGGCCTTCCTTCTGCAATGGCTGGCTTTGCGGAGACTTGTATATAAGGGTAAGGCAAAGCTTTGTGTTGTGGACAAAGTGTGTACAAAATAAGGCTCAAAGGTGCTTCACCAACCATGCGTAGAAGTAAGATAATGATTCACCACGACGAATATAGCCCTTTATTCTCTACCACTTGCTTTGAGCTGCGCATTCGAACATTTTCTTTAGGTCGTCACAACATGCCTCCCATTTGCGACCGTCGGCGAGCATGGGTTCCTCAAGCCGATCCGGTGGTCGGAGACCGCCCGATGATCCTCATGTTGGGAAATATAAATTGCTCAAAACCATCGGCAAAGGAAATTTCGCCAAGGTTAGTTTTTGCTTTTTAATTCATTAATTCATCCGATGTTTTGGATTGTGAATGAATCGTGACATCAACCAAGAGCACAGCATGATGTTTCAGGTCAAATTAGCCAAGCACACAATTACGGGTCAAGAAGTTGCTATTAAGATCATCGACAAAACTGCGTTGAATCCCAGCAGTCTTCAGAAGGTGAGTTATTGTTGAGACTGTGAACTTTACGGTTGCTTATCTCTACGGAGAGATGGTGCATGAAAAAGGTTCGCTGGGGAGTCGTAGTTTCGTCTGTTAGTCGTGTTCGTTCTAATTTCGTGTGCTGATTTGAGTTAGTTAGCAACTAGGTAATTATTTGTCTTTTCTGATTACTGGATATTTTAACGCTGCTCCAATCTCAAGGAGCCCTAAAAGAGTAGGGTGCGCAGCTCTGACGACCGCATCGCGCGATTGTTCCGGCAATTCGCCACGCAGTGGGACATTGCAGAGTGCTGAACCATCTAAATACTGGAGTGTCTCGCGTTTTTCTATCTCAGCACGATGAATGTGGTGGAGATTCGTGAGCTGTGTACACATCTGTGTGGATACTGCAGGCTCTCGAATTTCCTAACCATTTATTTGTTCATTTATTGCACTCGTAGGTGCGCTCCTATCGTACGAAACAAAAATTAAAACAATAACAGAAATGAAAAAACTGCTTCTCGATCCTATTCGTCGAATTAGTAAAACAATTTGTTCAATTGAATGGAATAAATCGTAGCAGGCCAAGCTCATCACTAATGTGGAGAGAGGCAGAGTCAACAAAAACCAGGTGAATACGACAATTCTTTGATGATTGATGTACAGGTATGTGACAATGGGCTGAATGACTGATATATATTTCTGTGTCGATGATCGAAAACGAAGTTCGATCATCGACACAGAAGTATATATCAGTCATTCAGGTCACCGTCACATACGATCGCAGTTTGATTGAATTGCGTTATACCAGCAACATGAAGGATGGCGGTTATTGACTGGTGTAGCTGTTGTTCCGTCCGTGTTTACCGTTACGATAGCAGCGGTGTCGCATGAGGATCTGTTCCGTTGTTTACCTTGCTGGGTAGTAGCATCTGACTTGGGTCGGCTATAAATCGAAAAGGATAGATTCAGAGTTGTTTAGTTTCAAATTTAGAGAGTAAACAGATGGAATGAGAATACATTTATTCTCTTTCCATCTGTTTACTATGGGTGGTTACGCGATTCTCTGAATAAAGCACTTTCAGCTTTTCCGCGAAGTGAAGATCATGAAGCAGCTTGATCATCCCAATATTGTGAAACTGTACCAGGTTATGGAGAACGAGCAAACCCTCTACCTTGTTCTAGAATACGCATCCGGAGGAGAGGTGAGCATTCGTGTTGCAGGAAAAGCACAATAATTCGTTAAGGAAATAGGGTTTTAAAGGTGTTTTTGAAGGTGTTATCTATTCTCTTAGTCTATATCGCTACTCTATGTGTGCATTTCTGGATGTTTTTGAGTGTTGTAGGAACATGACACATGGAAACCATCCCTTTATCAGAGATCGTAAGAAATAACACTCCGACGTGTGACTGATGACTACTGTTAAGGTGTTCGACTACTTGGTGGCTCACGGCAGAATGAAGGAGAAGGAGGCTAGGGTGAAGTTCCGTCAGATAGTGTCAGCTGTGCAGTATCTGCACTCGAAGAATATTATTCACAGGTGCTTTAATTCTCTCTGGAGGTTCAGAAGCGTAGTACATTCACAGTTGTTTCCGCAGATTCGTTAATTTGCAGTAGTGACACTTTCCTTTCCTTCAGAAAGATAGGTCTTCTTACTATGAAGGGTCACCACATATTTTGCTTTTGCTGTTACATTCTTCACTGTCAATCCATTTTGCTGGTTTGGAGGTCTCTATCGCCAACAAATTGCTTAGAACGCGTACCCTAAGCACAGAAAGCGAATTGAAATGAATTGAAATAGCTCTTCTGGGGCAGATCTTTGCTTGGCGACCACCTTTCCAGGCCTGTTTGTGCCTCATTTTTGTCTGTGTGACATTGGTATTGTCTTAGGTAGATGCAAAAATGGTTTGCCGAATATCAAAGTCCTGAACTGGCTGATGTAAGCCGTTACGATTGCTGTTGTTTTCGGAATGCAGTCAAGACTATACATTGCAGGGATTTGAAAGCAGAGAATCTGTTACTAGACGCCGATATGAACATAAAGATCGCTGATTTCGGTTTCAGCAATCAGTTCACCCTAGGTATGATGCCTTAAAGGCACAGGTTCCTCCACTCTTCCATGTTTCTCACTCCTCTTCGTTCAGGTAATAAGTTAGACACATTCTGTGGCTCGCCGCCCTACGCCGCTCCCGAGCTTTTCCAAGGGAAGAAATACGATGGTCCGGAGGTTGATGTGTGGAGTCTAGGAGTGATCTTGTACACACTAGTGTCTGGGAGCTTACCGTTCGATGGGCAGAATTTAAAGGTAATCAAATTGTCTGTGAAACCCTCGTTTTGACATTCACGTCTTGTGCTTTAGGAGCTGCGAGAACGCGTATTGCGTGGGAAGTATCGCATTCCGTTCTACATGTCAACCGACTGTGAGAATCTTCTTAAGAAGTTCCTAGTTCTGAATCCCGCTCGACGCGGAACGTTAGAAACCATAATGAAGGACAGGTTTGTTATCAAGATAGCGTCACTATTATTTTTATAGGATTATTATTATTATTATTATTACTGATTTGAGAAACAACAGAACCAATAGGACTAGTAGAAACACTTCCATTATTGCGCGCATAACTACTCAGTGTGATACCATTGTGATAGATGAAGGTCGTACAAGACGCGCTTAATACCACAAGGCCGGCACAGATGGTGTACTACTCACCTCTATCATCTGCCGTCGTTTTCCGCTGATCGACGATTTGCCTGAGTGGGCGCCAACAACGTCATGAGCCACCGCAGCTCCAAACCAGAGGTGCTCAGCCCCGTCTGGCAACTCGAATGACATTCAGTTAGGGGTCCCGTGAGGTGTTCAGTCGCAACCGTTGCGGTTTTAAGGTCTACGGCTATGTTTAGATTTTTCGCAGTTTTCACATGTAGCGAAATTTCGCGTCATGCGTTGTTTTTTGTTCATTTTCGACTTGAGACGCGCCCCACTTGTCTGGCTGGAACCAGGAAGAGTTTAACATGACGTGCTTTATCCTTGATTCCAGAAAAAGAAACAGACGGCCTGCGCTCGATTCTACTCAATCTTCAACCTTTAGAGCCTCTTTGACACACTGATTTATCCATCGCCTGTTACCTGCATATTTGTTACGCAGGTGAAAATGGCGCAAATTGCCTTCACTATGGATTGAACAATGCTCTGGGTACCACGACGAGTTTCAGATAGTTGCTGACCTTCTCATTAAAAATATGCAAAAGCATCGTTCTCTTACCTTAACATTTCTCTAGAAAATCGATAATTCAGAAGTGGATTGCTCAAATTAATTTGTCCGAAACCTTCCCAGGGTGCATATGGTTAGCAAGCGCTTGGATTAACTGGTTATCGGCAGAGATTTCACATACAGTTCAGGGATTGCCTCTTATTGTTATAAGGTTCTTGATCACGATGGGGATCGCTGGAAGGTCGGTTAAGTCAAATATTTCTCTCGATGCCAGGGCGATAGGCGGATCACATATACAGTTTCACGTTCCTTCGGATGTGCCTTCCACTTGGATGCGAGCTCTCAAACGGGTTTTCTTCACAATAGCTCGCTCCCTTTTCGCCAGGTTTTCTCCTACCTTAGCTTCTGCCAGTTTAGTAGTCATATTGCAAGCCGCAGCCCGCAGAAACAAAGTTTGCAGCAATTGTTTAGCTCTTTTGGACCGCATTTTGCTGCTGTTGGTTTGGGGCAGGATGTATAATGTCTGTCACTTGGTCCATTTTTTTGAAGACCAACCAATTAAATACAGTCCTCTCCCGTTATAACGCCTCCGGATCACACGCGACTCTCGGTAAAACGTAGATTTTCTCCGACCCCGGCCAGCTTACCTTTACGCCAATACAAATCAACTCCGGTTAGGACGCGTTAGGTAGGACGCTACTCCTGTTATAGCGTGGTTTTGGGAGGAACTCTGCGTTCAAAATGACTGCCGTTATAACGCGACACGGGCTCAGTTCCGGTCCCACACAGAAAATGAAGAGGAGCAAGATGCTAAGGGCGCTCAGACCTACCCTTCTATTGCCTCGTTCCTAGCCGCGACCAACACCTGTGCGACAATGAATCAGATGCATGTAGACGTCTTTCATGCGTGCGCGGCCCACAGTTGTTCATAATCAGCAATACGTCAAGCACAGTATAAGAGTTCCGATATTCGTTAAAAGCTACCGTAAATTGTAGGGCTTCCTCTATAGAAACGAAAGGTGTGGATTAAAGCTCAGTTTATTCAAAACAATATCCTACACATTTGTTTTGAGCCTTGAACAGCTGTATAGAGGCTCTGTGCACTCACACTATGTTTTGTTCCGATCAGAACTCTCGCGCCATGCAAGACTTGTACTCCTACACCCTCTGCTTTCTGGACACAGCGCTGTTTGATCACACGCAACATCCTGGTATCGTGAAAAGCGCTGAGACGCCACTGCGACGAGGATGTGGTGGACGCGATTTAACAGCGCTGATAGCGCAATGGGCTAACATCCTGCCTGGGTGGTAGAGTGCGGGTTCATGTTCCCCCTGGCGCGAGAGTTTTGATGGCGACAAAAAATATTGCATCATCAGATTACACAGTTTTGTTGTTGATCACTTCTTTCCTCTGGAACGTTATACCTAACACATATCTGTCATACTTATGCATATAGCAGAGAGTGTCTGAGGACAGGACATCATTAATAATCTATGTAAAGATGTTCCTTGCCTTCATACTCTACTCATGGTCACATAGTTGATTACTATAGCCATATTTAGCCACGGTATGCTATTCTAAATCTCGTAAAAGAGTCTAGAAAAGTTCAGCTCCGGTTAGGTCGCGACTCCCGTTAAGGCCCATGCACACTTCTGCGACAGCGCGGCGCGGCCATGATGAAGGATAGGGCCGCAACGAGCGCGGCGCGACATAGCGACACGTGCCGCAGAGGGGGAGGGGGCATGCACACTTTTGCGGCTATCGCGGCGGCTATCGCCGGCGATGCCGCGCTGAGTGCCGCAGGCTGGAATGGTTCAAATCATTCCTAGCGGCGCGACATGAACTGGGACGTCGGCCCTACTGCCTATAACGATGCTCTTTCACGACCGCGCCGCGACCGCCGGATTTCGCGGAGGTGGCCGTCGCTCCTCTTGTCGCGCCGCGGTGTCGCAGCAGTGTGCATGGGCCTTTATAGCGCGGATTTTTTCCGATCCCCTCAAACGCGGCATAACGAGAGGGGACTGTACTTGGTGAACTTTGGGACCAAATGCGGTTATTCAGTTCTCTGGATCTGGAAAACATCATTTAATTTCTATACGTCACCCGCAAATGCGCCAAAGGTTAATAGCACCTTGTTTTGCAGTAAGGACTCACCAGTCCAATGGCTGGGCTCAGAAGATAGCATAAGAAGATAGGAAGTAAAGATAAGTAACGAGAACCTCTGCACTATCACATAGCGTTCCAGGTGGATGAATATCGGGTACGAAGACGAAGGTGAATTGAAGCCTTATGTAGAGCCTCCTAAGGATCAAATTGATGAAGCAAGGATAGAGAAACTCATACAGGTAAATCGTACGGATGAGTCTTACAACAAGAAGAATAATTATCGCACAAAATTCAGCTCGGCTTCAACAAAGGAAGTATACTGGACGCCTTGGAGAAGGAGAAGTTCGAAGATATCCACGCTACATACCTGTTGCTGGGAGAACGGAAGTGCGAGGTAGGTGTTCTAATGCACTTCAGTGGACAGCTTCCAGTTGTGGTTCTTTCGTTATATCTCATCTCCCGCTAACTCCAAGAGGAACGTTTTGATGTCACCTGTATCCTAAGGTTTACACTTGTTACTAACATGCGTTGTTGCGGTTTGGAATTCGGTGTGCTCCTCTTATGAGAACCTGAAAGCTAACGAGTGTTCTGTAGTCACCTCGTAGGGAGTGCTAGGATCTGATCTGTTGCAGAAAGTATCCTAGAGCTTCCATTTGAGCGCTTCCTGCCTGATAGGTGTAAGTTGCACGCCCTAAGAGAGCAAAACCCTCAACAAACGAAGATTCCTGGCTGTCTGATGTACGTGTTTACTCGGTGTTCTGAATGTGAGCTGCAGATGGATGCCGGTGATCTGGCTCTAGCTCAACAGGCCGTAACTCACTCGACGCACAACGTCTCGTCCGGCGTCGGCGCGCATGTGGCTGGTACCAACACCGCATCGGTGACCGCCTCGACACAGTCGGTGAGAGATTGATCCTGTCCTAGTGTACGTGTGTCGTTAGTGTGCAGAGGTGCATGAGTCTGTTACATGTTCTCCAGCTGCATGTATCTGAACCATGTTTGTAATCCTACTTAGACGTCGACCTGTGTTCCTGTGTCGACCAGAGTTATTCTTCCTTGTTATTTACCCTCTAGTTGACAGTTGCCACCAGTTACAGACATATAAGGTTTCTGCAGCTTCGGTCTGCTTGACAAGTGTTGTCGATGTACTATAAGGATAAGGATAAAGGACGGCGTTACTCAATACCTTCTGGGATGCGCCAGCGCATTCTACTTCTACGGGATGTCGTGGAGGCGACATGAATGCGTATTTGGCCATACAATGACTTGCGGTGGCCAGCCGATGAACAAGCCAGCGCTCTATCCTTCCCAGACAAGTCTGGTACCAATTCACCGACCCCGGAGGGATGGAAGGCTTGGTTGGCCTGGAAATCCGAACCAGGAACCTGGTATCGGGTGCACGCGACAGTCGCGCCTCCTCCGACTGCGCTACACGCGCCCTGTCGATGTACTATACCAGGGAGAAACGAGTTGGAATTCGTGTCTAAGCTGAAAGTTCAGCAAGCTGGACATTTGAAAAAGTGCATTCCCCTAGTACACCCATCCATAAATGGCATTCACGCCACTGATCGAATAGATCTCGCATTACATGAAGATGAGTATGTTGCGTTATGTTGCGTACTGAATCATTTTTCTCCCCTATTTTATGTAGGCAATTTCCTTAATGTTAGGAAATTTCCTTGATCCAAAAAGTGAAAGTTTGACGACGATTCGAAGCGCTTTTGACGCTCTGTACTTTATTAATATACTGTGCATGCAGTAGCATGTAAGACAAATTCCATATTTATTTATTACTTATTTATTTATTATCCTTAAAATAGGATGCTGTCCTGTATCGTCCATCGTGATGTAATCGGAACGGTGTTAGTCACCGAATATATTATAGGGAGACATCACAATAGATACATATAAGTACAGGGTGTCTCAAAAAAATGTATACACTGTTTGAATGCTGATAACGTTGCTCATTAAAACACTATGGTTTGCGGAAAATGCAGGGGATTTTTGAAGAACCCTGCATTTTCCGCAAACTATAGTGTGTTTTTACGTTCGAAACCCTAGGAGGAGCACAAATCAATCTTAACGGCCACTTTGTGAAGAAACTATAACATGTATTCAAGCGAAACCCAATCAATCGAGTGTAAGATGCAAAATTTTAGACGAATGCATAGCGCATTCCATGCCGCTCATACGTCAAAAAATTTCTATTTTCTTAAGGTTTCATATGAGCCCCTAATTTCTTCAGTACCTTCATTGCGGGCAAAGTTATCAGCTTTCAAACATTGTATGCATTTTTTTGAGACACCCTGTATTTATATGTAGTAAGCAGTGTACAGTCATGTAGAGTATATAGAATATATACATTTATATATACAGTAGTATGTAGCATAGAATAGAGATATGCGAACGGACCAAATAGACGATTCAACTGCTGCAAAATACTTTGTTAAAAGTAAGTAAGTAAAAATATGAAATACTAATATTAATGAAATATGATAATAATCTTTAATTTACCTTTTCACTCAGCCCAAGTACTGTTGGAACAACCAGCTCCATTGTTGTAAGCAGATTCGTTTTGTGTCAGTCAAGTTGTGCTTGCAGTCCAGACCACCTTCTCGAGCTCTGTAGACCGAACATTTCATGTATTAGACTGCGCACTCATGCCACATGCATCTCTATTGATTGCTGATGTATTTCTTTTAGCCGTCGAAGTATTCGAGGACGTCATCTGCACAAACGTCGACGAATCCGGGCGCTTCAGTAACGTCGACACGCGTTGTTACGAAGCAGCCGTCACGGCGAAGCAGTCAGAACGACGCTGCGGCCATGGGTGCTCCGCAGCCGTCCTCTCAAGCTCCGTCGTCGTCTTCTGCTCGTGCACAGGTGAAAATGCTTCGCTTCTTCGGAACCACGACGGGCTTTATTGTGTAAAGATGCCAAGTAGTGTGTCCGCACTATTCCCAAGGTACCATGTTCTCAGGTCCAAATGCGTCAGCAACCCACATCACGGCACACTGCAATGAGCATGGTACCGGCAACCTATCAACCTGGTGAGTCAAGTTTAGGAAAGTGTTGTCCAGCTGAACAAAATTTTTGTTTCCGTTCAGGTGCAAGTGAGGGCCATAGGGATTATTTGGCGTCGTTCACTCGTGGCGGAACGTCGTCCACTGTATCGTCTGGGTCTCGAAAATCAAGTGATCCAAAAGGACGTGTGCCGATCAACTTGGGGGTACGGGCTGCTGGTCAACGAACAGAGTAAGAGCCTTGAAGTGGTGCATCTGAGTATTGAGGCGCAAAGGTCTCTCAGTTACAGTGGCTCCTCTTCTGCACGTAGTGCCCATCCGTCTGGTGGTATTTCTACGACCTACCAAGTGCCCGCGTCAGCTTCTTTGGTTGGGAAATTGCCCACGACTGGTAATAGCTCGGGTAGCGCAGTGGCTTCGTCTCTAAAGAGCCCGGCCGCTATAGCACAGGTTCCAGTGCCGCTGCAGGTGAGTAGTTTTTCGAATTTCAGAGCGATACGAGGCAGTTTCTTTTTGCAGAAGTCGGGATCGCAAATTTCGCACGCTCCTACCGAACCCGTCATAAAGGAAGATGAAGACGAAAGCAGTGAATCGTCAGCGGGAGGTGCCAACGGTGTTGCTACAATCACTCACTTACCCATCATTGGTGGCGCTCCCTTGGCGCAGGTTGGTCAGGTCATGCCAGTAGCTTTCTAGCAAGATAGTGAAACTACTGATTATCCTTTTTCGCATTTGATTGATATAAATCTAGCAGAACAGCACAGAAGGAATTAGGAAATTTTACTGCGCAGGTTCATGTCACCACAGCTTCATCTTTCCATTCGTGACTCCAGATCAGAAGCTCTAGAGTAAAAAAAGAGTAAAAAAAGAGAAAAAAGAAAATTCATTATTTCGATTTCAAGTTGAACCTAGTCTGAGTCACGTTCCAGAAAGATAGATTTTCCTCTATTATACGGTCCAGAAAGGAAGTTACTTAATTCTGTGAGTTAGTAACTAAGTGACTTCTTGCATGGAAGAAAGGGTAATTGGAGCCTCTTCCAGAGTCCTCTTCCTCCGGTTGACGAAAGCTCCATGGACGTGAAAACGTCGGTCTCGGTAACACCTGAAAGAGAACACAAGTGAGTTTTCTCTCAATTGCGCTATGTTGGTTCTGTCTATTGCAGCGCGGGTTGGAAGAACACTGCAACGAAATTCTATAAATCGTGAAGTCAGCAGATATCTACATTCGTTTTGCGGTTCGGTACATGCATTACCAATATTTTCGTTGTTATTTGTACTTATAAGCACATTAAACAAAAAGCGGTTGAATGCAGTCTGTTTAATAAATACATTGAAAATGAAATAAGGCATAGGATTAGATTGCCAGTCGTCACCCTTGAATTCAGGTTCAGAAAATCTCCCTTCTATCGTTGGCATCGAACAATCAATTAGGAGGTGTTTAGTTGCTATTTTCCACGTCTAGTGGGCATAGGTTTGACGTAATCCTTAAATTTTTAGGGTTATGGACTTTATTGATTCCCATTGCGCGCGTATTTAATTGTGGGCTTTAGCTTTATTGCGGTTGAGTGGGACTGTCGTAGACATAATAAGCTTGCGTGAGTTGAATCGTCGTTCTTTCGTTATGATTCCCGAATCTGGGGAGCGTTCGAGTTGTGTGTCACCTGAGCAGCCGATTTTCACAAGAACATTTTGTTTGATTTGATCCCCTGCTCCTAGTGTAATCGGTTCGCGTTACAACCTGTTTGAAGCGGCTTCGTTTTCCGTTTTCAACCTCTCGGGCACACGGTTTGAGCGGTCACTGGGGTTCGTTTGACACCTCTACGTGGGGGGTGTGGCAGCAGCGCGTTGTTTGGAAAGCGAGCGCAGTGTTCTGATGGTGAGACAGTAACCCCTGCCAATGTGTCAGATCTTTGCACCTTCCAGTTGTTTCGTTATTGTGGTTGTGCATTTGTCTTCACCATGGTCATTATAGTCATGCCACTGGTGCTTTTATTTGATCACCACGTATCCTGAGTTCTACTTTGTTAACAGCATGCACTACCGCCGACCAGCGATGAAGGATGGTTTTCCGGCACATGAGTCCTGGGTCGCACAACTTACTAACCTTCGAATCTCTGAGGAGAAGCCATTCGTTGCGCGCGTGCCGTACGTGTGCAACAGCACTGCACCAGTTGCTGTTAGGACGCAATGTCGCCAACGTGCTGCTACCGACAGTGTCGCGGTGGCCGCAGCTAACACATCGCCATATTTCAAGCGGACGACCTCATTTCGAATGGTGCTTAACCTTTTTTACTTTAATCCTTTCTTTTACTCCCTTTTTAATATGTCTGCTACCTGGCGTTGTGTGCGTTCTTATGTGGGCACCCAAGTGGATTGGTTCAACACATCTACGTGCATTGGGGATTCTCTGGCATAGGTGCCAAACAACTCAGCAGCCTGAATACGTGCTTTCCTGTTAGGCTGCTTGGAGACAGGAGCGTATCTGGCTTTGGAATTAACCTAAACGGATTACAGGCCGTCGCTGATCCACCAAAGTCCTTCGATGCCGCCGACGATGCTGAAAGCGATGGGAGAGCTGACGGTCCGTGGTGCAGGATCGATAACGGGAGAGCGGGAGTCTCCGAAAATGACCAAATCAGCTACCGGTAACCCACTAATCGCCACTCCACCGCCGACCGCTGCTCTTCCCCCAGCTTCTACTCCATCTCAGGTTAGTTCTTTGCCACGGTTTTGTTCAAAGTACCCAAAATGTTGCTGATTTGTGGGATCACGGGGCAGATTATATTTTGTTTAGTTGTAAACCACAGTCAGCGTTAGAGAATTTTGTATTGATTCCAGAGGGTTCGCTCGAATTACATGCGCGTGACATTAGGACATACTTCATGTTGGAGTTCTCTGAATTCTTGTGGTGTTCATGAGGTTAATCGTATGGTGCTACCAATATTTTCTAGTGTACTTATTTGTTTAAGCCTTCAGGTCGTGAAAGTGGGGAAATATTATAGAGGTCATCCGTTCCAACCCCCTTATCATATCTATATTAACCAGCTGGTCAGTTGAATAAAATTGTCAAATTAACAACGCGTTAACCTCTTGATATGGTGATTACGCTGTTTTGATCGCTCCTGAAGGGTTTCTCAGAGAGCGAGCTATTGATTTTGTGTTGAAGCTCTCAGCTTGAGAACGTGGGGTGGATGTGAAATACAGAGGTCGCTAGAATGAATTCAAAGCTCAAACAAAAATGGTATTGTTAGAGATGATGACGGGATAGGTTGAGGGCGGAGTTGCTAATCAGCAGAATCCGAGTAATATAAGACTCTTTCGGAAGCGATGCCGATGACTAGAGTGGATATCGTCATGTCGCTAAAGTGCGCAGCCCAATTTATATTAGGATAGGCCAACTTAGAGCTTTTATTACTCAGTTAGATGTTTACTTCAGTAGAGATTGGGAAAAAGCGGCGTAAGATGAGCAGATGCTTTGATGAGGCGCTAATGATACAGTAGTGTCATAAGGAATGTAACAACTTGTAAGGTCCGAAATCGGGAAGATTGACCATCCAGAGAACGCATGCAAGGTGGCGAATTTCGATTTAGGCGCGCCTTCGAAGGTGTTCCGCGGAAATTACTCCCATTTAGGTCTTTGTCTTCGAAACCAAATAAAATGAAATCTTTGACTCTGACTTCGAAATCAGCTTGAGATGTGATGTAAAATAACCACATTTCCTAAATAAAACGCTTTGTTTCTGTACTCGTGCTTGGGCTTCGTTTGGGACGTCGTTGATGAAGTACGGCGAGGTCTGTATAATCTTGATCACGCCCTTCGCAGTGTCCAACTGGGATTAGGCTTCCGTGTGACGCGCGCGTAATTCGAGTTCCCTGAATTTCTCCACGTTTCTTCGTTGTAAGCTTTGTTGAGTTGAGCTCATTCTAGTACGTGAAGAAGGCTGGGTTTCGCGGCAAGGCCTTCATGAGCGTTGTGAGTTTCGCGTTTCATCAGTTCTTTTGAAAGCATGCGATTATGCTTCTTTCGCTTCCCTTTTACGTACAATGACCGACGACTATTAAATCCTTCTTAGCTTTTGAACTTTGGGAAAAGCTAGCCGCTGTCACATCGGGACACGACTGCATTAACCTAACAGTGACAGCATTTATTCGCGAGGGCCCACGTCTAATCGCCAACAAACTATTAGCATCATTCATAGGATGCATTTGTCATCGCATGAGATTGCATTACCGGCAATGCTCCCAAACCTAATTGACTCATTTCTTATGGCGGTTACCGAAAGTTGATAACGAAAGTATCGAATGGTTATCTTTTTAGTGCGCTGGAAAGCGTAGTCAGAAAATCAGGGGCGGGCTGTGCGATCCAGCTTGGTATCAAATGCGTTAGGTGCTCGGGGAGATATTTTGGAAAGAGCTGAAGAAAAGCAGAACCCTCGTTTATTTTTGCTTGCAAACTTTTCGAATTAATCTCCGGTTATTTGCTAGCCACATGCGTTACATGAAATGAATTAGTGAATGAATGAACGTCTTATGGGAAAGTCGTTTAGTATTTCCGAGACTGATTAACCTGGAGGAGTCCTGTTTTAAGAAATGTTGGCCTTCCTAAATATAGACCTTGCTTTATCGCTGATGACGGTGCGTTTATCAGGGAATTACATAAGGTTCCACTAGCTCATTTATCTCATTTTTTTCATTCAAATTTGTACTAGACGTTCAGTTTTTTGCCCCATTCTTTAGATAAGAACGGTTCAGTATCTGGAAAATGGAGAGGATGGGGAACATTGAAATCCTAACGCTTGTGAATATCAGTGACATTCCAAGAGCTGATGATGTCTTAAGAACCGTTCATACCTCTCGAGAAAGGCGACGAGTGTCCTCTTATTTTCAGCAGTTGTAAGTTAAGTGTAAAGACTTGATTCGATGGAAGTTCAATAGGCTCGCTGCATTGCTCATGAGGTATGAGCGGGCTCTCGATTAGGTGCTTCAGGGTGTTGCCAAGCGTACAAGCTTGCGTCTGCGACCTTTACCCTTTCCGGCACCTGCGCTGCTCACCGTTACTGTTGTGAGCGTGTCGCCATGTTGCGTGTGTTTCATGGTATTGTGATCCGTTTATCGGACTACGTTGTGATCCCAGTGAGCGGAAGAAAGTTCCCCGACAGAATTCTCCCCGCAGTTCATGCTGTCATGGTGTTCTGCTTTTCCTGTCGTGGGTACTGGCTGTGCTGAGTAGTGAGAGCGATCCGCGTTGTCATGTCAAAGTTCATGATTTTTGTCCGTTCTTCTCGCCCTGCTGTATCTGTGTCGTATTCAGACGTACGCGCCCTCACCCGCCTTGCAGTCGTGTGTGACGCCCGAACAGCGTGGTGGTGCTACCGCGACAACTACCGCAACCACCACCACCGCTACTCCTGCCGGAGCCACCACAACGGCGTTCCCTCGTAACACGCGAAATCGACAGACGTTTCACGGGAAAACCGACTACAACAAGGTAAACATTAAGCGCCGAGGACGGCGTGGCCGCTTTGTAGGCTCTTCTCCTTCATCTGCACTCTTGCCAGCTATTCTGTCGTGGAGTATTGTTTGTGAAACTGGAAACGAAAGTGTTGGGGAGAGAAAAGAATGGGCGCTACGCCAAACAGGACCTCTCATAATTATTATTAAGGTGTACAACTATATACAAGCTATCGCAAGAGCGGAAATGTAATTAAAGGGGTTGTAAGTACACATCCCGGGCATAGTCGTAGGGTCTTGATTAATACGGTATCTGAACGTCTCAACAGCTACCTCTGAACAGGCTCATCCTCATGGTGCGTTACAAAACATCCTGGTACACCCATTAGTGCTGCTTACAACTATACTCCAGGTGCTCTAGCGCGTCATATAGAACTACATTGTATTAGCCATAAAGAGGTCTTAAAGTGACATTAAGCAGCTTCCATCCCATCATTTTCTAAGCTCAGGTTTGCGGTTTTGCTGGTCCTGACTGTTGCTCTTATAAGAGGTTTGGAAATTTGTAATCATTTCTGTTGAAGGCCCGTTATACCTGGTTTACAGAACTCGTTATTTTAGTCGACCTGTCGTTAGTGTGTGTGTGTGTGTGTGTGTCGTGTGATTATGAATTTGTAGTAGTGGGCTAACCTAGCTTGCGAGCGAGTTCAAGTTGTTGCTGAGAGTTATGAATAGAAAGCAATGTCACGAAAATTATGATCGGTTTCATAGATGCCGTGTTCTCGACGGATTTCATGGGCATGCTAGTGGTGCTGAATTTCTTTCTAGTTGAAGTCAATTTATACGTTTTTGAGGACGATTTATTTGAGTTGGTGCAATTTTGCCTACAACAGAACATGCAAAAACAAACTCCACATGACGTTGCGCGGAATGTTAGCTTGACTTTGCATCACTGCAGATCCAATCTGCTCACTTTCAGTCATCATCCTGGACGAATAGGTAAAACGGAGCTTCTGTGCTTCGGCTTCGAAAAAGGAAGTTAAACAGCTTCCCTACTCGCTTCATTCTTGTTGTCGATCGTTAGAGTTTTTCAGAACAGGCGATTGTGATTTGAAGCTGGTAATCACGGTGTAGGATAAAAAATGTTCTTTAAAATGGTATTATTGACTGGTTGTTTGCTTTTGTGCCGTTGTTCAGTTGCTAGTGTTGAGTACAGCTGTCATACTTTAGTGGTGCAAGTTAGCAGCGCAGAGTGATCGCGACGGTAGTAGTTCAGCAGAAGAGAGCTTACAGTAGCGTATCCATGTTTCGTCTCAGAGTTGAGTTTTTGAGTTTTTGCTAGAATAGCGAGAAAATTTATCATTCACAGTGTGGTGCTCAATGTTGAAACAGTTTGACGTGCTTGCGATGCTACGTCTAAACGTCAACATTTTCGGACGAATTCCATTTATGACGAGGTTTCGCTTTGATGCATTCGAAGAGGGGGTAACTATTTCGTTAAAAAAAGAAACTTTAAAACCCATACCGATGGAGAATCTACGTAGTTGTGTGCTGATGTGCTCCTATTTTGCCTGCCTTTCCGTTATTTCCTAGCAGTCTTGGTTTATCGTAGCAAATTATCTCAAGAAATTGAACAGAAGCTTAAAAGTACCGAACTGAGCAAGCAGCAGCTAACGCGTGTTACAATTTCCTGTTCTCAGACGCCAGATTAATTAAGACCGACCACTGTGTTTGCGGTGGCATGAGCTATAAGATTGGAACGAGTAGCTAACGATATTGATTAAGAGTGTAAGGTAAATGCTGGTGTGATGTTTCTCCCATAATGGATGCTTTACTTTCGGGATATTTTTATTTACTTTATTTGCATGATGATTCATTGAATTTGTGAGGAATTCACGTTTTAGGTGAATGGTGAAGATGAGGAGTCTGAGGGGGAGCAGGCGCCTGCAGGACAGTCTATGGGTAACGGTCAGAAGGGAGGCTTCTTCCTCTCGAAGCTCACTAAACTGACGCGACGGTGAGTTGAGAGACGTCTCTTTGTTGTGCTTCTTGACGGTGTGGATGTTCGCTGTGTGGTGTTCTGACACAGTCTTTCTTCCGACTCATTCATAGCTCGCGAGCTAGGCGACGGCAAGCCCGCCGTGCATTCTTTTACAGTCGGTTGGTCGCCTTGCATGGACTGCACAGCGGGTAGTGCCGTCGCTTGCGAGGTGTGAACGAAGTCCTTAAGAGCATTTGTGCTGCAGTGGCTACGGCGCGACAGTGCCTAAGCACTGCTATCTATACCTCGCGTTGTCTAATGGATATCGGTGGTTCGCATGTTGCCGCGTCGCATTGTAACTCAAGTATAGGCTATCCATTACGATTCTGTGATCCAAGTCGGTTGAGCCGGCGCGCTGCTTTCGGTTCCGTTCGCTATCCATTTTTATTTTGCAGCTTCAGTTCGATACACTCTGCAGCTCTGTTTTCCATCGATAACATGCCTCTTCACTAACTCTATTAACGCCACATGTACCTTCTAACTGCATGGATCGTTTTGTTATGTGATCATGCTGTGCTGTACTTCTAGTTGAGACGCTTCTTGAATGCTTAGAGTACGAGTTGTTTCCGACGCACTAACCGTCTTGGCTATGTTTGTCGCCACTACAAACTAAGTGATGTCTTATTGACTGCAGGTTACCACTGAAGGGAGAGTAACGACGGTGGCGGTGAAGTGTCCATGGTTCTCAGCCCTGTCCCTCTTAATATCACGCGTCTTCGTCCTACTACATAGCAGCGTAGCTCTCACACATCGATCACTCTTCTCGCTGCTAGCTAACATAGCCGTCAGCTAGTGCGCCCTTGTTCTATGAATAACCTGTCACATTTCGTAGCTGAAGCTCACGTGTCCCACAGCCGGTTTAGAAGTTAGCTTCACGAGTAGGGCTTTGTGTTGACTGTATAATTTTGGTTTTTGGGCAATTTATGCTCCCTTCTGAACTAGCGAAAGCTCTCGCTGCCTAGATGGCACTAGTACAGTCTTTTGCGTGCACACACATGCTGCGGTTTGACATTTCCTGCAAATGAGTTCTTAAACATTTTCACGTAGACAGCTGCTGCTATGTTACCAGTTAGGGCTTCTTTTAAAATCATCTTGGCAAGAAACTATTCTCACCATCTCTGAGGTATCGTAGGTTTATTTCTATTATTCGAATGAGCTTAATAATTGGACCTAAACGTGCAGAACGTTTTGGACGAAGCCGTTGATGACAAAGCTTATAGCCATCCCGACGACACCTCTCGAATTTTGTCAGGAAATTAGAAATTCGAACTGGTCCTTCAAGCGGTTGCCGTTTGCGCAATATCTCTAAGAACGCCGAGCGAGCCGATTAACACGTGGTTATTGGGGTGTCCCTTTGAACATTCGGAGTGTCCTTTTCCAGAATTTCATGTTGCACAAGAGGGGCACGAGCCCTGTCCTAGAGGTTCCACGTCCTGTCTCGCAACATAGAAACTGTGACAAAAGATGGATGCGGCTGTCTGACTTCTAGTTCTCAACAGTTGGCAGCCACGTGTTGTCTTTACAAGCACTATGGGTAGGGAACATCCCTTTTAGGTCGCAATGATGAAATTTAGCACGACTACCACACAGATTAGATTGGTCAAGGAAATAGCGTCGCTCCTTGAAGACAGGGATCGTCGATCGAAAATCTTAAAATGTTTTTCCCTTGATTTGCTTGGTGTTGTGGCCAGTTGTTTACACTCGATATTAAGCACGTAGAGTGCGTTGAAGGAAGTGGGGTAGGCGTCTGCTCATGTTTCGGCTTTCGCTCAGAACAGCCGACGCTTCATTCCCTCCGAGGTTGGTGATCTGCTACCAGTCCTTCATCTGGGAAGAGCGAAACACTGACTTGTCCATAGTCTGGTCGCCGCAAGTCATTGTGTGTATCAAATGGGCATTACAATTTGCAGTGTGAAGCGCATTCCACAGATCGATTAATCTCGACCTTTATCAGTTATCCTAATCGAACTGTTTTGTGAGAGGCCACGGCATTGTACCCTATCTTGTGCAACACGCTATCTGAGCGTTAGGATCGAATAGCTTTTTAAAGGTGTTCTTTATTGGGAACTGCAAGACGGTTAGATGGTATAGTGTGCATTACAGTCGGCACTAGTTAAAAGTTCCGACTCCACCGACACAACATCGGTCGAAATTTTTTTTTGCAGGGGGATTATTTGGGGTGCTGATCACGAATCTGACTTCCGCTTTTCACGACTCGGCTGGATAATATAGCTACAGGAAGGCAAAGCATTACATCTTTAAAGCTTCTGCCGGTGGCGGCAGGTAGAGGTTTGTGTGAGTAAGTGATCGGTTCATCGAATGCTTTCCTTGCTTTTTTATTCCTCTGCTGATACATTTCAGGTAGTTTGGGTCATTTTTAGGATCAACATTTATCAATAAAAATTCGCCATTGCTTCATTCTCGTTGCATCGTTCTCATCACCGTACTTCTTCCAGCTTTTCTTTCAAGGGGAGAAATCATTTATAAGATATTGGCGCTTATGAAAGGGATGTCAGATTCGTGATCAGCACCCCAAATACCCCGACCCCCTCCCTAGACAATGTTTCAGCGAAAAATTTTTTCGACCGGAGTCGTGTCGGTGGAGTCGGGACTTTTAACTAGTGCCCAAAAGTCAATACAAATATATGTTTAGGCCACAACTAGTAGCTATCGTTAGCTGTATAAGCAATTTCGGTCAATTTATTTGTAGTTCGTATGCATCTTTCGGACGAAGTTTCAAGTTTCACACAGGCATCACCTGCAGCCTACACCTCTTTCTCTACGCACTGCTCAATAACACTGGAATCTGGGCAATGCTGTCAGTATGACATTGATTTTCGTTCGATTAGATATCTTTAGTTGAACGTCTATGTGAAAAAGAGTAATGGAGCTTGAAGCAGTGGAATATTGAAAACGATTCTTTGGAAGACTGGGGCTCTCGACATTGGTTAACTCGCAGGTAGTTTTCCAAGTGCGCAGCATTAGAAACCCACCAGATCATAGCCGTTTTCGCATGAACCTGGTCGTCATCCCTAGCAGAATTCCAGTACGCGAGGGGATACAGACAGCTTGTTTCTGAAGTTGCGCATAGTTCTTTTGCTTCTGTGCAGTTGCCTGCCTTCACTCCAATCCCGCATGTTCCCTTGTTCCAGTAGCAGCACAGCATCGCCCGCGAGTGGCACTGCTGTGTCGTCTAACGCCACCTCAGCTACTCCCCGTCGTTCACTTCACCATTCGGTGTCGATGACGGGGGCGTCTCCTGACTCAGCCACTCACCGCCATCGTTCATCGGATTACAGCCCATCAGTGGTAACCGGAGGACACCACTACGAGAGTGGATCTGGACTGCCGCCGCCTTATTCTGCCGTTCGCAGGGGACCCGCCGACGCTTCGGTTCCGTGCGCGACCGGCCAGTCGCAGTCCCGAGCTGGCACCGTCGGACCCAGTGCGGGAGCCCCCGTGACGAGCGCGTTGTCCCAAATTCGCGAAGGCCATGCCATCGTTCCCAGCGGTGCCACCACTCCACAGTCGCTGCGGGAGGACGAGATTAAACCTCGCAGCTTGCGATTCACGTGGAGCATGAAGACGACCAGCAGCCTCGCTCCGGATGAAATTATGAGGTTCGTTCCAGATGTTCCGCTGTCGCTCTTCCATTATTCACTGAGAATTGTTATAGGGAAATCCGTAAGGTGCTCGATGCCAACAACTGCGATTACGAGCAACGTGAACGGTACCTAATTCTCTGCGTCCATGGCGACCCCAACGCGGATTCTTTGGTTCAGTGGGAAATGGAGGTTGGTGTTGTCTTGCGCTTGCATTTCAGTATTGCTCTTCCGGTATCCAGGAGATTTGTACGGAAGGTATTGATAGAGTAGACAGCCCGCTTGCTATCTGGCTATAGCTCGAAGCCTAATGCCGTTTACGATATGAAGTGTTACGAGTCCATTACTCGAGGAATCTGGGTCTGAACTTCATGTTGATAAAAATCTGAATGCTCCTTCCCTTATTTCTTCTGCTATGAACTTTCATGGAATGTGTAGCAGAATGAGCAGCATCTATGGTTATTTTTTATTCTTAAACGCTAATAAAATCGTCGCTGGAGTCATACCTCCGACGAAACTGGAGGCTAGGTGCATTCAAAGCAAACTCGAAAAGACAGACTTCGCATGTATTTCGATGTTCTTATCTAATAGAGGAGAGTGCTAGTTTAGTAGACGCTCTACGTTTTTCTCGCAATGTATGTGAGTGTCTAACGAAGAGTGAGGCGAGTGAGCTCATCAAAATGCATCACACATTGTACAGGGTGCGCCATAAATATGGTCACTCAATAAAAAGCGAATTACTCACGGGGAATTTGTCAGGGAATAGCGAAACTTCCTCAACAATTTATTAACAATCTAGTTAACACGCAAAGTGGATATCATCTAATATGATCGTCCTTGGCACGAATGACAACCTTCAGACGCTTAGGGTAGGACTCAATGGCGGCACGCAAGGTTGCTTGCGGAATTTCCTTCCATGCTTTTTCCCGTGAAGATTTCAATCCTCGAATCGTAGTGCGCCTTTTAGCGCAGGCTTCACCCTCTAGAAGGAACCAACGCAGTAATCCATAACACTCAAATCTTACGAGTTTGTCGGCCATTCAGAAACAGGGATGAAGTTGGGAAAATTCCCTGCGCACCACTCTTAAGTCTTCTTGGACTTATGAGCGGGTGCGCCGTTCTGTTGAAAGGTCCATGTTGTATTCCCAGAGTGTTCTTGAGCCTAGGGAAGCAACTCCTTCATCACAATGTCGTTCACGTAGAAATTGGTGTTGACCTTGGCTTCTTTTTCAACGAAAACCAATCGTGTCCATCTTGTGGCGCAAACTCCGGCCCAAACCATCAGGGAAGCTGCATGAGAGTTTCTGTTAACGGTGTCTGCATCCTCACCACTTCCAGCCAATAACCGCGAGTTTCGGCGGTCAAAATGCTGCTCAATTGAGAAAAGTTTCTTATCAGTGAAGAGCGTCGTGCAGTGGTCGTGCCGCTCGATGAGTCTTGGACGTTTTTTTCTTCTTCCTTCCACCTGTGCAGGCGTTTGTCCGTGCAGTTGAAGGAACTTGTAGGGGTATAGTCCAAGTTCATTCCTAACAACTTGCCTCATCGTCGTAGCCGATACGTTGAGCTCGGATGTCACCTTTCTCATGCTACGGCCTGGATTCCACTTGAATTGTTCTTTCACGATTTTCCAAAGACTGCTCGTAGCTACGGATATCGGGCAGCCAGGTCGGGAAAGATCAACGAGAGAGTTACGTTCCACACAGCGATAGACTGTCATCTTGTGCAGCTTCAGCAGACGAGCGATGTTGGGAACAGAAAGTCCTGCCCTTCTCAGATGCAAGATTGCGCCTCTTTGACAACAAGACTTTACCATTTCTGGTAGAAGCAGTGTGGAGATGCAAAAAAACACTATATACGGTTAAGATGACACGTAGAATCCGACGAAACAATGGAAACATAAAAACGTTCGCAAACAAATACAAAAAATGACGCGCGAAAAAGTGACCATATTTATGGCGCACCCTGTATTTCTAGTTGTTGTCTCGTGGGGGTAGTTTGGATCTGTCTTTTGTCTCTGATCTTGACATAGTCTTACGCTTGGTGGTGGTGGTGTGGGATGCTGTAGGCCGCTTTCCAGCATTACTCTTTGCAAGCAAGTCTGCTTACTACTCATTTATGAATTATACCTACGCTTGATCATCAGATACCAAAAGCGACCATTTGAATGCGACCTAGAAGCTTCGCGATGGTTGGTGAAAACCAGTTCCTCCCGATGTTTGTAATGAATAGCTACTATTTCGAAAAGATTCCTCGTTCTGGCTCCACTAGTAAAGAATGTCGAGCTTGCGTTCGCACATTCAGTTTCGAGAGGCCAGACCGCAGAGTTCAGGCCAAGTGAACTTCTTCTTCTCCTGCGGAAAGAGAAGTTGGCTAAGTTAAGTGAATACCGCTTAGGCTTTTCTTCTACATATTCCTCGATCGCCAGTTCTGAGCAAAGTTCTCCTACATTTATTTATTTATTTATATTTATGTATATATACATATATATTTAAAACTTCTTGTCTTTCTCTACGTAAGGGTATCAACCCCATGCATTAAGGAAGAAATTGAAACAATAGCGGCAATATTCAGGGCACAAAACGGCGAGCACGTTCCTCCCAACGGAATACCGGGATAAGATGGGGCTTAAAACGGGTGTCATGTTGACCTCCACTTTATATCACATCCTACTCGTTCGATTCCCGTTCCGAAGGGTCCATTCTGCAAAAATGGTCGCTCGGTCGATGGATAAGTTGGCTTACTGTGAAGCCTGTTTGCATGTAGATATATTCAAATGATTCCCACAACAGTACTCCCCTCCAATACCCGTTCTTAATGTGCCGTCAGAGATACACATTCCCCACCCATTATGTAGGACAGTGAGCAGTATTCACCGGATATAACCGACGGTCTGACGGCGGATAAAATCGGTTGGGAATGGGCAGCGGGTCGATACTGTTAGTTTGTTGTTAAGTCTCTCTGCCGACCTTCGTATTCGGGTGAAGGTCTATCCGCGGTGCACGTCCTCTGATTTCGGACGCCGAATGCGCGATCCTCCTTCATAGACACAAATTTGGATCGTCCATGATTAAGCTCGAAGAAACAGCCGGCTGGCATACGCCGCGGGTTGCAGTGCGTTCAAGGGTCACTGGCTTTCGATTCTATTCTTCTCACAGTGTTCCTCGTATTTTGCCTGGCATTGCGGCTCGGTTTGCGTACCTTTTTAAGGCATTCACTTGCAGAGTGTGCTTTCAGGTTTGCAAGCTTCCTCGCCTAAGCCTGAATGGAGTGCGTTTCAAGAGAATCTCGGGAACTTCTATCGGGTTCAAGAACATCGCGTCCAAGATTGCACAGGAGCTCAACTTGTGAATGTCGTTCATTGGTGTTCGCATTCTGTCGATCGCGCCGAATTTTCTCCGGCGCTCCATCGCCGCGGTTCCCGCCTTCATCCTTTGCATTAGCTCCCTCTGCGTCCTTTCTTCTTTCCTCTCATCATCTAGTGCAAGAGTCTTGAGTCATTGTGAGCTAATCATCCGGCGTCGCCCTGGCGTCCCTCTTCGGTGCTGAATTCCTCTCGCGGACGTTTAGCTGCGCGTTGTTATTGGATGTGTTGTAGCTAGTGTGGTTTCGCGGTTGGGAGTTCTCCCCGTGTCTCTCTTCTCTCCTTTTGCGTCTCCCACTGCTCGTTTAGTCTATGCACTGCTGTTTGCATTGTTTGTATTTAATTATGTAGCTTGATCAGGTCAGTTCCCGTTGTTTAGTCGCACACCTTGTTCCTCTGATTTTCCGGCGCTATAGGATTTGTCTACTCGTGATGTGTGTTTTAAATTATCATATATGTTATGATCGAACTCGCAGCTGCGAACTAACCGAGTTCATATGTATTTGTGATACTAAAAGCGCTCGCTCCTCGCGAGAAGTTAAACATTTCCTAAGTATTACTCGACTGTTAGCCGAATGCGTGCACAAGGGTGTCGTCCTCCGGCTGAGATCGACCGCGGGTCGTGAGCTGGCCGCAAGCCAATAACCTTTCTCGTTAGTTGTTCGTTTGCCAGTCGCCCTTCCCTGCGTGCGTGCGTGCGTGCGTGATGATGATGATGAGCTCATGGTCAGATTGTTGCTGTTGACGGAATGTACCGTCGATATATCTATCTGTGATTTCACCGCCCTGAGTTTGGGACTTCTGCACCCACAAAACTGGTTTTGTGTGAACGTTAGCTCTGCCACTGTTTGTTCGTCGTTCTTATAGGGATCGTGCTCCTCATGTATCACTTGCTTGCTATTCTGAGGCTAATCGGAGGTTTCCCCGTTACAGATTGTAGGATGTTTATCGCAGATTTACCGGGACCACCTTCCTATTCGTACGTTTATTCGTTCCTGTGAATACAATTTGCAATGTTCGAGATTGTCCGAAGCTGGGCTCTCCGTTCAGTGTCATTAAAAGTACTGCAGACACACGTTTCTGTGTAACGGCGGGAATACACTGATGGTCAGATGTCGAGGACGGGCTCACTGATTACTTGGACTAGAGTTGACTGCATAAAGAGCAATACTGGGTCGAAGGCTGTCCTGTCCCTTGCGGGTGGCCAGGAAGTTCCACATTACAACTTGTAATCTATATCCATACGTAAGCTTCAAGAGCGCTCAGGTAGTGCGCAGCGTTCTTGAAAATGGAGATAACCGGAGCGGAAACAATACTCCGCAGTCGCTGTTCAATTTGCTTTTGACAGGGGAAGGATAGCGAGTCGAAGTAGTGCTTTCGGATGAAATGTATGTGGTGGGATGCAGCTTCAAACACTGATACGAAATGTGTGTACCACATCTGCTGAGGACATCTGGGAACAGAGCTCTGGACCATTCTCTCTCTGCCTTGTAGTCCCGCGCGCAGTCTGAGGGCTCAAATGGGCTGGAGACCGCGCTGGCGGTCGAGTAGTTGAGCTCAGTGCGCAGAATAGGCGCCTTGTGGTTCGACACACTGGAGGCCCATCATTTTTGCAATTGAAGAATTAAGCATTGAGATTACCATCCTCGCATAAGGCAAGGGTATGAAAGGGAACAAAACAGTGATCAGCTGATAAAACACGGCACATAACATATCGAATCAACACCGAGCAGACGCAAAAGTACACAGCCTGACTTAGAGAAAACGATTGGACCCTATCAAAAAACTAGGAGACGCCATGAGTATGTAACATGGTGGCCACCATTAAAAAAAAAACTGATTCTGGTCGAACGTGGCTGCAGTATTGTTCGTGACTCTGAGGTGGGCGCTACCTGCTGTGACAGCAAAGGACTATGCGCGCACCCTGGCTTTCGGTGGCTTAAGGCATCGTAAAAGCCGAGACTTTAGATCTGGAGGAAGCGATTTCGAAGTTTTCGGAGGGAAAACACTGAATTGTGAAGTGGTTTGTGAACCATGCGTAAAGCAAATAAGCTTCCGGTGAGACTCCAGCGTATGGAACCACAGGTGGTTGTTCCTTATGATAGCGTTGGGAAGTTGAATAAGGAGAACCGCCCTTCCGTTCTTGTGTAATTATTCTGTGTGATTTCGATAACAGATATATTTTTCTTCGTAGTAATGCAAAAGATCGTTGAATAGGGTTCTAGTACAGGACGAATATAAGTTTTGTATGCTAAAACAAGGGCAGATTTATTTCCAGCAGGAATTGCTTTAAAAATTCGGAAAATTCTTTACTTGGCCAACCATCACCGCGAAACAATGGTGGGAAAAATCGAGCTGTCTGTTTTAACAAATGCGAACATCCCCTATCAAATTTACCTCTCTGATAGCCACCCCATCAATCATGTGTGTATGGGAATGGAGACCGGAATCCAATCGCACTGAAGTACTTCGAGGGGCAAGAGGAAGTGGCCATCTACATGACCAATAAACTAATGAATCTATCGCATTTTGTAGCTTGTTTATATTTTGCTCTTTGTAAAAGACGCCGGATCTATCCTAGTCCGGTGGGGGGCCACATAACTAAAAAGTTGGTAACAAAAGGAATTGAGGCTTACCGAGCGCCTCCTAGAGAACGAGCTGGAACCTAAAAGAAACCAAAAAGGAACGAACACGCAAAAAAAAATCGCCGCGGTTCACAACCGTTGGGCGGGCAAAGAGCGATGGAATGGAGGCATGCCGCGTACTGACCGCCGGCTGACATGTTATAACCGGGATCCAACATGATGAGGAGGGCACACAACTTTGCCTGCTTACAACTGCAACAAATGTAATTTTTCGTTTTTTTCTTTGTGGCTTTTTTTAGGGTCCTATATTGTTCTGAAGGAGCCGCTCGGTAAGTCTCAAACGGTTTTGTTAATATAATACTTTTTAGTTATGTGCCCCCCCCCCCGGACTAGGATAGATCCAAGACGCCATATATAATTTACACCAGACGTTCAGCGGCCAATCTTCCTCCTTTCGTCTGTAGGCCTTACAGTATAAAAAAGTGGTTTTATTATATAGATTAGTGCAGTGGGATATGGTAGGGCAGAATTTTCACTGCGCATATGAAGCCCATCCACCCTCCATCACATGCACGCGATTTATTCTCAGAAGCGCTTGTTCTCTACGTGTCGAGGAACAGGTAATGAGAGTCCTAATCCGGTGCTTAATCAGCAAAATCATAATTAAAATTAACCGGTATTGGTCGACACCGCTTACTGTCCGACGGCAATAATACTCCTCCAAATCCCGTGCTCACACTCTCTACCCCTCCTCCCCCCCCCCCCCATATCGAAATACTTCCTTTCCTATGTGCTGGCAAAGAAACGGAGCGAGAGTCAAGCACGTACATGTGTCACTGAGTACCGATTCACGTGTCACTACGTTGCCACGACGTCTATGGCACTCCTTCTGCGCGACACACGTGTCACGACTTCTGTAAGCCGTCTTCAGAAATCCGACACACACTGAACGATGTTGAGGGAAAATGCTGGTCCCCCTTATTCACGCTCCCACCTCTAATGGTCCCCTTTTGTTGGTCCTCTCCTATTGGTCGCCCTTACTCGGAATCCCTACGCAAGTTGGACGACGTCTTCAGCACGTCTTCTGAATCCCTACACACGTTGGACGACGTCTAGCGCAGGTCTTCTGAATCTTGACTCACGACGTCTAGCGCAGGTCTTCTGAATCCCTACGCCGTTAGACGACATCATCAGCACGTCTTTTGGATCCCTACGCAAGTTAAGCGACGCCTTCAGCACGTCTTCTGAATCCCTACGCACCTGAACGACGTCTAGGGCACGCCTCCTGAATCCCTACGCTCTGCACTCGATCCCCATTCATACTCTGATGCGTTGACCCATGAATATCTCGTAAACTTGGACGATCAGCCGCCAAGGATATAGTTCGCCAGCAATCGCTCACGGTTAAGCTCAAAGAAAACCCGGCTGGCATACGCCGCACTGAAGTGGGCATCTTTTGGCTTCAGTCCCCCCTCCCCGTGACGGACACGTGACATTAGCCGATTGTATATAGTAGGATTGTTCGCATAAATTCTAACAGTTATTCTAACATCGAACGGTTCTTTCGCCCAAGTTCGTGTAGGTGGGCAAGGATCGGTGGGGTCAGGAACAGTACCGAAAACAGATTTGTGTTGGCGAAATTTGACAAAAATCGGTTACCGTGAGTTCCTTCACGCCTACGTAGCTATCAGGGGCGAGCGGATAACGAAATTTTAGAAACGGAATAACGGATATTGTATAGTTTTGCACGAAAATGACCAGATAACGGAAAGACGGATAACGGGCAAACAACAAAAATTAAAACTTGTTTTAAATCGCACTAATTTCAACAACAAATCAGGATTTTAAGCACTGATAGTCTATAAGCCATTTCTAGACATTTTAGTACTGTTTTTTAAACGTTTTTCAGTCGCGACATTAACGACGCTCTATGGACTTTTCTGTCAATCCGTAGGAAGACAAACTCACAGAAACATACCCGCCTCTCACCTGTTTCCAAGGGGTCGGTTAGATTGTCTTATTTATCAGCCTTACTCTGCGCTTAACTATTTTTTCAATTAGAGCAGTTGAAAAATAGAATAGTCCTTGGAAGAGCAATTCTTCCGATGTCTCTGGAAAGAAGAAGGCAGGAGACGTCCAGCCAGGCAAACGTTACATAGCGATTTTGTCCTACACATGCTAAGAACGATTATTGTTGTTGCTGCTCGAAAGCATACCAAGATCCAACTTCAATGTAGAATTACCTGGGATGGATAAAATACTAACTTTTGGATAGTAACTGCAAGCAATTGTGTACGGCAAACACACACTCAAAGAGTTATGACAACCAGACCTTCTGGATCTGAGGGAGAATATCGACCCATCTCTTCTGGAGCAGAGGAAGAATATCCGATCCAGTCCCAAAACGGAGGTGTTCCCTATGTTGCAGATAAGTTTCGCAAAGAACACAAAAAAAACAAAGAAATCTACATGTCCTCAGCACCCACGATGATGAGTTTGTTTAGTAGTGTATTGCTCCCCTAAAATGTTTAATGGAGAAGTTGCTTACTCTATGTATTTGGATCAATGCTATTTCTTTTGCTAGTATTCATTGCTGTACTGCAGTATTTTTTGATAATTCACGACAGCATATGGCTAAAAAGGTACCATTATCGCCTGCAATCAAATCGAGCATACGGCAATCGTGTAACCACAAATGATACGATGGAAAGATCGGCGGTAAAAATTCTTTCTCTCCACTTTTGACGATTGCTAGTAGCAGTTTGTATGCCTTCTTGGTCAGCACATGACTTGAGATGAGTGAACAATGCTGTGCTAAGAAGGCCTCACATAAATATGGTACAGGCTTAGCGGGCCTTCTCGAAGGCTGGAAGTTGGATATCTTTAAAACTATGTAGCCAGTTCCCAAATGAGAAAACTTCAATTAACCCTTCTAGACTTGAATACTTCTTTGCGTCTGACGACCACTCTGACGATCGTGAAAGATCCTGCACATAGTCCACCCATCATCATGTCGAAAGCTAAGATTCAGTTAATTTGTTGTTCGTTATCCGACCCAAAATCGCCGGATAACGAACAAGAAGACGGATAAGTCAAAACCCCCGAAACCGGATAACGGATAGCGGTTAATCTGCTCATCCCTGGTAGCCATGCGGACAGTAACCTACGTATACCGAAACTCTAAAAGCGGACCTCATATAAGTGATCAGCGCCTTAAATAACCTTTCCAGATTATATTTTGGTTAAAATCATTACCACTTCTGGAGACTTGGAGTTACAACAGTAACAATGAATTTGGGTTTATCGCTGCTGACCTTTCCATTGTTTTTTTTTTCAAATAGAGGGCTATGTGTTGCCTGAGCAGGTCGTTTTTTAGAAAGCACAGAAACCGCTTATCGTTGGGGAGTCGCGCCACAACCCTATTCGTCTGACCGTGCTGCTGCATTGTCCACTGCGCTACCACTGCTCGATCGCTAGCGCTATTTCCAGCCTACTTTACTTTGTTCCAATCCTGCAGTCACGGAGGGCGAGCCCTCTGTGATTATTCACAGACATTCCTTGATCATTCCAAACCTGTTGTAGCCAATGTGTTCGTCATGCAGGGAACCTGTTTTTTAAAGAGATTAAATTTCTCAGAATTTCTTAGGCTCTTCGGATGACGTGTTTTTCTACAGACTCATTTGAGGAATATGGATGAACTGAAGGGCATTGGTCAAGAGCTTTCCACAGCTATAACCCAACTCGGACCATAGCCTACTACAGTATTGAGTGCGGCACCAACGTAACGTTGTTGCCGATTTGTAGTGGACGCGGATTTTTTTTTTACGGCGACCGCTCGAACGAACAATAACATCTCCTGCTTCCAAGGATCAGAACTCATTAGTAGTGGGTGCTCATGTGGTATGAATTCAAAATCCTGATCAGCCTTTTGAGCTTTCGTTAGATTCCTCTTTACCCGTCAAGGGGATGTATCCCAACAAGCTGATTTCTACCGAATCGTTACGGATATTCCTCCTAAAAGGGCAATGGATTTACCAGAAACAATGTTTACTCGCCAAGCACTTGAAAAAGGCTAACTCGACTTGAGTGATCAGTCTGTAGCTCATCTACTCGACTAATTCGGCCAGTAACGTGCCAGACAAGATTGGAGAAGTCCTTTAAAATGTAGCTGTTGCTAAAGTTATTTCTCTCAAGTGAACCTAATCACGGTAGGGCCTAAGCTTCGATTGGAAAGAAGGAAAAAGAGATGGAAAGGGTTCTAGTTTCACTAATGTTCTCAAATTTTCCAGGCTCCGAAGAACACTGAACATTGAACATTTATTGAGCCAAAAGTAGTACAAAATGAGCTGAACACAAAAAACACTGCACAAGTTGTCTCCTCAAAGACCAGCAAAAGTGAAGAGCAATTATTGTACAAAAAGAGATACAAAATTATTCGATCATAAAATATTACAGGAAAAGCGTCCTTTTTGAAGATTTGCAAGAAAGGATTCCTTCCATTCGAAAAGTGTTTTGTTTTTGAAAGAGACTAGAAGTCGACTCACTGAAAAAGGCACTTTAATTTCTCAAATGTCCTCTAGGCTTAAGAAAGTTTTTGACCGCTGTTGGACGTCGTCGACAAAGAATTGAGAAACTGGAGGCTTCATCGCAAGTTCTAAGAACACGGGCCGAAAACGATTCCTGAAACTTTTTGAGTGCCGTTTTGCTTTGACATAGGCCACGATTTTTATTACAAATATAAATTCTCATCCAGCCGAAGCGAACACACTATTAATTTATTGAAAATGTTAAGCACAGTCTCGTATAAATAAATGTTATTTGTAAGAGAATTACATTAATTAGAATTACTTCATTTTGCTACCGGCCTCAAAAAGATTCTGCTTCAAAAGTTCAAAGTTTTTTCTCTCCCCATAGCTTCCAACATATTGAGAATGATTCGCTTGCATTGAATAGCTATCAGGGATTTAGAGAAAAGAAACGTCAGAAAAAACCGTTTTATTTGAGGTGCGCTTCAAGTTCATGATTAAAATTAGCTGGGGTTGACGAAAAAAACTATTGCGCTAGGCGAGGACGCCGAAACGTCAGCCGAAGTAAAGCCTGTTTAACAGTTTTGGTGAACAGCTTAGAGAAGAAACACGGAAAAGGTTCTATTATATGTTTGTTCAGGTCCGTGCGCCGGGTTTTCCTTGGAAAGTTTGATGGCTTCTATGGAAGGTTTGGGAAGTTAGGGGAAAGTTTGGTCATTCCCTACTTTACCGCGAACATAGTTATGGCGCACACTGTTTATTCTTCTTCCAGACGTTCTACCGCAATGGAATTTCTGCCTAAAATGAACAGCACACATCGATACGCACACCTGTGGCGAGAGCGATGCAGGAAAGCGCTTGCCGGAGACCCGACAGTCGCCACTGGGTAGCGGGCGAAAGCAGCGAACCGCTTGGACTGCCCCACAGCAGCCAGCGGAGGATAGCGCCGGCTGCTGGCCTGAGAGTGACATCCCTTTCCCTTTTCAGTCCCTTCTCTGTATCCGTTTACTAACTAGAATAGTTTCCGCAATCACCACATTCTAATGAACTGCTTTCGAATAGTTTCCAGAATAAATGTTGCTTGTCAGTATGGCACAGATTGTTAGAGATTATGTTAGAGTATTGTGCTCCATGAACACAAGATTCCCCACCGAAAATGACGATTTGCTTCTAATGATGGGAACAAACTGTAATTCCTGTCAGGATTCCGTTAACGAATAATTAGCAGCTAGCCGGTGGTTATGCATACTGCACACCGAGCCAGCTGGAGCGAATCTTTTCACTTGGGAAGTTGCTGTATTAAAGCATTTCACGGTACATGAGTCTGGAGAGTTTTGTTCATATCCGCTTAACCGCACTCAGAAGTTAGATAAATCGTGAGTGATGCTATTGGTGAATGGAACGAAAAGTCAGTTTTTATAATACGGCGACTTGAAGCGATCGTTAGAGGGGTTTTTCCAAGGCTTTCTCTGATTTTAGTTTCGTTTTTCTTGTTGGTTTTCTGTTTTTGTCTGTTTTAAGTCAGCAACTGACGCAGTAGTTTTGAGATCCTGCAACAACTCCTAGAATAACATTATGGAAGCGGTGAAGGGGTTATCTTCTGTAGGGATTTACCGAGCAGAATGATACTGTCCTCGATTTGCTTTAGGCTGTCTGCTTTATGAGGAAGTGTGAGAAGCGGGATTTCCAACTCCACCCAACACCCGGCGTACAGGCACTCCAACCGAATCTCGTGCGTACCCCACGAAGCACATTTGACCGAAGTCCTCGAGAGAGTTAGGCCTCTGTTATACTTCGGCGACGGTGTTGTCGGCGACGTCGGCGGTAGTGTTACACGGGTTGCTACGCAGTGCGTAGCAGCCCGCGCAACACAGTGTCGTCGACGCGTCGCCGAAGTATAACATAGACCTTATGTTGAAGCACTGGGGCCGTATGCTTTTCTCTCCCCAACCGTCCCGGGCCGGGTATGATTCGGTCTCGGTCCACATCCCCGGTATGCACATCATGCGCATCGATTTTTCGCGCCGGGTACCGTCCCCGAGTCGGGCGAGAATAGCATACGGCCCCTGGTGTTGAAACAATCAATACGTGTGATGTGACTTGAACTATTTGCTGAGCAGTCCTTTCGTGTATCCATCTAACTCCACCATTAGATGCCAAACACATGGAGAAATTGTTTTTCAGAGAAGATCCACGAATTACGAAAGTTCAGCGAACCATTTATTGCCCAGATCACAGCAACATACACATATATAAACACATAGTCATAATAGGATACACGATACACGTCGGATTCTAACCGCCATCGTCCTGATGCAGTTTCTTTTATTTGCCATCGCTTTCTCGATAAAGGTTTCTCGAAGCTCCCAAATGTGAAGGAGCAGAGACTTCTACTCGGAATTGTACGTCGACTACGCATACACTTGTATATTAACTAGAACATTTTACTGGGCAATCATATGATAATAATAACGCATATGAATAAAAGTGCAACCATTAGATTTCTCTTGTTCATTGGAGATTCTGGAACGTTAGACGTAAAGCTCACCCCAGTTGTTAGTGCAAATGTAGGCAATACTAGTAAATTAGAGCGCATCAAATGCTGTCCACTTCCGGGAGTTAAGACGCGCTGTTCTCGAGCGCATGCTGCATTGCCCACACAGCCAGCGGCCGCATGTAGCCGATGGCTCGATAGTATCTCTTCTCGTAGATGGCCTCGGGTGTTTGGTACTGCAGTCCGAGCCGATACCAGCAGGTGTTAAACATTCCTCCGGCAGTGTCGAAACCGTCGCTCCTTCTCCCCTGAAAAATGACCGGAGCAGTGCGAGAGTGGAGTGAAGGAGTTTGCGTCTGTTGCAGACGAACCTATGTATATGTTAAGAGAGGGAACAACAACACCTCAGAGACATCAACAACATCAGAGCCGTGAAAGCCAAAAAAGCAAAGAAACCAACAACAAACAGAACAGAGTTTCGAATAATCTAGACAGTGCAATGATGTATGAGAAAAAAATCAAGAACACTCCGCACTCATCAACTTCCTTAGTCTAGATTTAAACTGGTGGAGCGAGGTTGATAAAGGAACTTTAATTTTCATAAAGGTGTTCCTTGTTCTCAGAGCTACGAGTGACCGTATTCGACAGCGATTTCCAGGCATTTCTACAAGCAGTGACGCGATGAAGAAGTACTTTTTAAAACGAACCTTTGCGATCAGAAAGGAGGCCACACTGTACGCCGTTCCTGTCCATACTTCCTCACTCTGTATACTCGAAATGTCAACCTCGCCATCCTCACTAAACAATCCTGTTCAGTGTACGTTGAAATTGTAGGCTGTCACAAAAAGCTCGCCACCACAGTTTTTGGGATTTTTCTTGCATGCTGCGGCTCCCAAGCATTTGGTAGAGCAGTCGGAGGAGGTACCGGCTGTTGCGTGCACACGGTCTCAGGTTCTTGGTTCGGACTTGCCTCCCAGGCCAACCACCTCTCCATCCCTCTGGGGTTGTGGAATTGGTACCACACTCGTTTGTGAAGTATAAAACGCTGACTTGTTTAATGGCTTGCAAGCATTGTCATTGTGTAGGCCAAATACGCCTTCCAATCGCCTCCACAACATCCTGAAGAAGTAGAATGTGTGGCGCGTCTCAAAAGGGAAATTATGTCGTCCTTTATCTTTATCCTTTACTGGTTCCTAACTTTTCTGCTCTGAATTTCACCAAAATTGGCATTCACTGTTTCGATTAGTCTATGCTGCTTCTTCCATTATTTGGAGAAGAGTCACCAAATTCCTTTTTTTTTCTTGTCGTTTCAAATGTTCTATTAACCCTTTGACGACCTTGTGACAATATTTCGAAGGGACTTTTTTGTGTTATGTGTACTTTGGTTTAGAGACTGATGCAAAAAGTGTGATCCACGAAAACATCTTTCGGCTAGTGACTTAATGAGTCTCTTGTTAAGTTGTGGCCTAAATTAACAAACGGCTCCGACGTTGCAAAAATTTACTTGGTCCCACGCGCCAAACACGCAGAAATTGCGCGGCCGTCAACGTGTTCACGGAACAAATTGTAAGAACAGCTGAAGTCGCTTTTAATGGAACTGTAACAGCCAGTAAAATAGAAGCAAAATTAAATCCATTCCTCCTATTAGAAATCAAATGCAGGATGAAGTTAATGCGATTAGATGAGTCCGATAACCCCTCTTTTGCTGCCTTTGATTGCCTTTCATCTTGCGGACGAAGTGGTAGCTCGCTTGTTCTTCTCTAATGCTGGCTTGATCCGGTTAGCGAGATCCGTGCTTAGTTCAAAAATGGACAGTGAAGCCCGTGTTGGCGAGACGAGTGGCAACGAAAAGCACTTTTGTCAGTGCTTGTATGGAAAGTTTAAGTTGTAGTTATGTAAATATAAATATAAATATAAATAAACAAATATAAATATCCTACTATATATAAGCGAGAACGGTCGTTTGTCTGTGGGTGTCAGTGCATGTGTTTGTGTGTGTGTGTGTGTGTGTGTTTGTTTGCACAGAAGTGCTGAAGGAGTGTGTTGGGAGGAAGTGTGGGGAAAGGGGGGGGGGGGTTGTAGTTGTCACCAGTTGTCAACTGCTGTAGTTGTCGACAGGCGTCCATGTTCAGATGACATGCCACCAATGTCGCGCAAAGCACGTTCAGGTTGAGAAGAGGTGTCACCGATGTCGCGAAAGGGTTCCGGATTCACACGACGTGTCAACGATGTCACGCAAAGCACGTCCGGCTTGAGAAGACATATCACCGACGTCGCTCATCAGGTGCCTGGATTCAGAAGAGGTGTCACCAATGTCGCGAAAGGCCAGATTCAGACGACGTGGACATAGTTCCTAGATAAGTATGTGGATTCGGTTTTAGGCGCTTAAGATCTGTCCAAAATTGATTCAGTACATTTGGCATTAGACAGTTTAATGTACGAAGTGCTAGCTTGTCACAATACTTGAAGACAAGGTGATAAACCTACAACATTCCGTTTACTGGCCCCATCTCGCCTGACGCGAACATCTTTACATTATGCTCATAGATAGCATCCAAAGTAGATAGAACCTGAAAAGCATCTTGCATTAATACTGTTTTCTTATGGCTTCATGTTAATCCAAACGAATTCTACAGTTCATTAAACAATTTGTATGATTTGCGTTTGACGCAAATATATTTGTTGTTCTTTCAAAGGATTGCCCATTTGATATGGTCTAGTGGGAATCAACACTTAGAGAATTCTGTATGGGTATGAAAAATAAGGATGAGCAGCATACTGGTACCCTTAGCAAGTGAAACTAATATCCGATTAATGACTTTGCGAGTGGGAGTAGAAGAGTGCAAATTATGCTTAAAGGAAAACAGCCGAAACAAGAGAGATGGACCTGAGCCTCGGAGATTAGCGTTTCTTCTCCCATCATTCTTTGGAACCACACACCGCACAGCTGATCTGCCATTATCACACCACGATTTGACGGCGACTCATCGAAGGTAAAATACCTGAGGAGAATGAATCGAGACACTGGAGACAAGTGGTAGAGGTGGTCGCTAATGCTCACCTGCCATTCCACAGCTTCCTCACGAATGCCTGCTTCGCCCTCTCCATTACCCCTTCGAAGTACTGTTGAGCTTTTACCTCCCCAAGTTCTTCTGCCATACACGTAATGGACCACAATGCGGCTAACCAAAGAGATCCACAGTACGCACTAAGTTATGATAGCCTTTGCAGTGGGTTTGGGTTTGCAGTGCAGTTGGGTTTTGAGTGATTTCAGAGCCTACCTTGTCCCCGTCATCTTCCAGACATCGTACGTTTGGTCGGCCGCACCAGAATTCTCGATCATGCCATCGTCGTCATGGTCCCAATCGTTTAGTGCATTGCGCACAATGATTTCGCTTTGTGAGTAGAAATACTGAAGGATATCAGCAGCCTGAATGCAGAAGGCGCCTTGCTTCAGATTATACCTAACACGCAGCTGAGACTTACCTTACTTTCGCAGCACCTTTTAACAATCATTTTGTAGTCTCGCCAGCAGGACAGCACAAACTTCAGGTTAAGATCTCTCCACTCTGCCGTGTCGTGGAGAACATACGCATTCGTCTCAACCCACGGCTCTCCTCCTACAATGTTACCTTCTACATATGTCTTCAAAATGACATCTCTTTGGTGACCCACACAACTCTTTTTATCTTCGGATTGGGACGGATTGGCGGCCGATGGAGAGTTGGAGGTAGTGGGATGCAGCAGCCGAGCTCTTACTCTGGAATCCCAGCATTTAAGCTGGAAACGGTGTCATCTAGTTGATTGAGTGACACGCTCCCTTTGTTAGCTGTCGGTAGTGAGATCCGGACGTTAGATACCCCTTAGATACCTCGGCTGGGCGTGCATCCCTAGTATAATTAGGGTGTAAAGAAAGTATCCGCCACTTGTGCATTTTTTTCAAATTTGTTTTTTTCGTTCCATACATACAACAACTAACGAGCATTCGCACCATTACTGTCTACAAAATACTGCCATTTGTCAGGTAATTTGTAGATCCGCTCCTGTAGAATTTGACGAAAAAAAACCGTGAGACACTTTTCAAGTTGCTTCCTGTCGTCAAATTGCTTCTCCTGAAAATGGTTCGACAACGAAAGGCATGGATGGTAGTCCGCTGGAGGAAGGTCTAATGAATGCGGTGAGTGGGCCAAAACATATGCCATCCGAAACATTGAATTTTTTTTCCGAGTCTGCCTTGCAACATGTGGACGCGCATTGTCGCGAGGGAAGAAGATCTACTCTTGTTTCTCACAAAAAGCTGCTTCAACGGGATCCAACTGGCTGCAGTAGACATTGGTAGTGGCAATAGTGTTTGCAAGTTGCAGCTCACAGTGAATGACTGCTTGGCGATTCCACCAGATACTCAGCATTTCTGGGTGAAGTTCCGGTCTTGGCGTGGGAATTCTTGCTTCGCCGCGACTGGACCACTGTCGCTTTTGCGCTTGGTTAAGGCAGACTACCCTCTTTTCGTCGCCACTGAACAGGTTCTCGAGCCAAGCAAAATTCCGCCGTAAAGTCAATAAGTTCATGCACCAATCCTGGCTTAGCTGTAGCTGGTGGTCGCTAAGTTCATGCGGTATCCATGGCACCATATCTATAGGTGTTGAGCTATGGTGGTGTGACTGCACTCGAGTTCCTCTGCCAGTTCACGGGAGCAACGCCGGGGATCCTGCTGAACCAGCTCCAGAAGGCACTCCTCATTCACCGCAACTGGCCTTCCAAACCGTGATTGCTCCTCCAAGCAAAGATCTCCATGAACTTCCGGAAACATACTTTCGCTGTAGGACAGAGTAGTAGGACCCATCGTTCCACATATGTTATCCACCGTAACTCTTGCACTGCTTTGCTTTTTGAAGTCGTAAAGCAGAAGCAGTAAAACTTGCTTGCAGTTGAGAAAAATTTTCTCTAGAACAGTCGCAACGGAATATGAGGACTATAACGGCAAGTGGAGGTGACAGGTCAGGCTAATATGAGCGTTATTGGGAGAAGGTCCTAGAACACTTTTCGAAAATTTGGCGGAACGCCAAAGTAAATGGCAGGAAACTTTCCCTACAACCTTAAAGTTGTCATGCATTGGTGCTGTTGCCGATTTAGGGGTCACCAGAAGTTGGCTGTTGTGTTGGACGGAATCGATAGGAAGCCCTCCTGTGCTATATTCTATCGGCGCTATATTCTATCGGATTCTCGCATTCCCATAGTCCGCTGGTAACCACTTGATATTCCATGGAGGTTGCTTGTGCTTCTGGCTACAAGTATCCACCCTAATAAGCAAGACGGTAGAATGTCTTCGAATGAGAGCTTAGGTGAATGAACGCCAAATTTGTCTGTAAGCAGATCTAATAGTTTTTTTACTGTTTGAAATTTATATCCCCTAGTCTTTTTTACTTTTGTTTAACTCTGGTATTTGTATGCTGTTTCATTTATTTATCTATGCACTAAGGTGCGCTTGCAACGACCTATTGGAGAGCTACCGCATTCGTATTTAACCCTTCCATCCTGCTTTCGTATCGCCCAGGTCTCTAACAAGGGAGGTCAATGAACGTCAATGAACGTCCCGTGGCAATTTTAAAAGTGACCCATTGAGGGTTGTAGGGTATGAGGGCTGTAGGGCAAATTTCCTGCGGACACCTGGGTAGGTCAAAACCTGCAAAAAACCGTATCACTTCAGTGCGGGCCGATAAAGCAATACTGACGCCCGGAACTGCCATGTTGTGGTTAGAATGCAAGCTGCAAAAGGTTTGGGTCTGGAACAGTAGCGTAATTACAGCGATTTCACAATTTGCTTGTTAGTGGTACAGTGACCAAAGTGGAACATTGGTGTGAGGCGCTCACGACCAACGCCGCAGCGATCGGATGGCCGAGCGGCTATGGGGGGCGTGCTTTCGGGGAAAGTGTCGGGGGTTCGGATCCGGAGGGTGTGTTCCTGCATTGCTGGTCTTGCTTTATCAATTTTTGTCGATATAAAGTGTATCTTAGCCATAGTAGTGTACCATACTGACATTATAATCTTTCTTAACCTGGATGATACGATATAAACACAAAAATAAACACCCAAAACAACAGCGTTCATAACAATCATAAATATTGGCCATTGAGGAGGAGCAGGTGACTTTTCTTTGCCTACAAAATCGATAACTTCAGAACTCCAAAGATCGAGGAAAAAGGATGAGGATGAAACAGTCCAGGTAGCTTTTTTGTTTCATGCTTATTGCATTGACGTTCTCTCGTTCGTGATGTTAGCTTGACTTGAACGACGTGCAGGGTGTAGCCTGATCGCCGGGCGATGACGATGATGTGGGCGACATTACGTCTCCTTGTAACAGTGAGGAGGATGCTGTTTGTGACGGCCGTGAGATCACTTGCAATATGGTTGGTTGAGGATGAAGAGGACAGATTGGTACTGTTATACTTTCCCTCCAGAGGTCGAAGAGAAGTCGAAAAAGTCAAGCATAAATATAGTTAATTAATTAATTAAAATATAAATATAAATAAAAAATAACAAATAAAAACAAAATAATAATTTTTTCCTCGATCTTTGAAGTTCTCAAGTTATCAATTTTGTAGGCAAACAAAAGTCGCCTGCTCCTCCTAAGTGTTTGTTATGAACGCTGTTGCTTTGGGTGTTTATTTTTGTGTTTATATCGTATCATCCAGGTTAAGATAAATTATAATGTCACTATGGTACACTACCGTGGTTAGAATACACTTTATATCGACAAAAATGGATGGAGCAAGACCAGCAATGCAGGAACACACCATCCGGATCCGAACCCCCGACACTTTCCTCGCAAGCCCGCCCCACATAGACTCGGCCATTCGCTCACTGCGGCGTTGGTGGTGAGCGGTGCACGTCAATGTTCCACTTCGGTCACTGTACCGCTAACAAGCAAATTGCGAAATCGGTGTAATTACGCTACCGTTCCAGCCCTAAACCTCTTGCAGGTTAGATTCTACCCACGACATGACAGTTCCAGCCGTCAGTTTCACTTTATCGGCCCGCACTAAAGTGAAATGGTTTTTTGCAATTTTTGACCTACCCAGATGTCCGCAGAAAATTTGAAAACCACTACAGCGCTTCTCATATAGTCCCCTACAACCCTAAATAGGTCACTTTTAAAACTGTCACGGGACGTTCATTGACCTCCCTTGTAAGGCGTATGTTAGGGCAGGAAGAACAGTGGAGTCGAATAGATGACACGGAGTCGGAGGTCCTTCGTCCTTTTCACGACTTTTCCGTCGTTCTTGAAAGCTCCCCAAGCCGCTCGTTTCTAGTGCCCACCTCCGGCGCTAGGTCGTTGATACATTGACTTCGCGAATCAGATACACGTAGCTGGTGCATTTGGAGATTTTCGTTCCGTTGAGCGAGAATGGGGCATCAGAAACTACCCTTCATCATGAACATCATGTGCTTAAGATTTCAACGAAATCATATGAAAAAATCTTAGTCATGCTGCTTTCACATAATTCCTCTGGAGCGTGTAGGTTCACGTAGTTGTGGTTTGCATAGGACCCTCTACAACATGCTACCGTCCTTGCCGTACCAAGGAAAGAAAGAGCATAAATAACCTGATAGCCTGTGTTAGGCAAATTTTCGATTTTCTGGACGTCGAGTGCTTCGACAGCTGTGTACCGCATGGGTAGGCCAGCACAGGGCAGACCGAGACTAATTCAAGTTGTGCTCCCTTCGAGCAGGTTTCAAAGTAAGTGAGGCGGTTAGAAGAGTTCCTCGCCTACGGTTCTTTCCTCCCCAAAAAGGCGTACTCCTGCGCCCATCACTAACCAGGTAGAAGCGAGATTATAGGCGAGAAGAGCGGTAGTTCAGCTCGCGCTTTATCGGTATTGACAGAATCACAGTCTTAACCTCCTTGCTTCGACCTTACCAATGCAATCCTCTCATCTGAGCAAAACAGTTTCTTAAGAAGCTGTTGAGCTGCTTCAGGAAGAATGGACTGTCAACTTTATTTCTTCTGACTAATATCTTTAGTCAAAAACAGTCATTAGTTCTCGAACTCTGTCGCAATAATTATGATGTCGTTGTCTAAACGTACACCTGGCTTTCCTCGATAAACGAACTGGGGGGGGGGAGGATCTGAAGCGTAGGTTTGAAGGGGAGAAGCGAGTCATATAGCGAGAATCCCTACCCCTCAATTAGTACAAAAATGTATTTATGTTTTGCCAAGTCGTTAAACCCAAGGAGTAGGGGACCCTGAAGTTACAATGGAATACTTTGCATCACGAGTTTGGGGTTCTTTAGAACCACCATCCACTGTCCAAAGAGCCGCTTGCCGGCAGTGGCCCGTGATGCAAGCGGCTCTGAGCGCAGTGGATGGTGGCTTTGCTTCATGCAAGGAAGGTCGGGGGTTCGGTTCTTCTGCGCTGCTGCTTTTTTGCATTTTAACTGATTGATTGAGATTGGGAGATTCTGACGTCTACATCATTTTCAGACGTTTTCTGCACATTTTCCAGCTGGACGCTGTGGAGAGTACCTTTATTTCCACTTGTTTATTACTGACCGGGTTTTTAACCACAACGTCTTCGTCAACTTCAAGTTGAGGTGCTTCGAAGTCCTTTAGTACGCTGGCCATCCGCTCGGCCAGCTTGATTTCTTCCCTCGAAGGTTCCTTGTCTAAAGGTGGGCCACACTTCAGCGTGAGTAGATGGATCACCACTCTAGCATCGGCCGACATTGTTGGTGTTAGGTTTTAGAAAACCTTCAGTAGAACTCTGGTTTCCAGGTGACAAGCAAATATGAGGGAAAGAATGTATCGATGCCGCTCAGGTTAATTTGCGGATCCACAGACGTCACATTCTGGTTTCTTTTGAAAATTCGAACAGGGTGGCTTATCCCTACGTCATTGGTCCAGGTATGGAAACAGACTGTGAGGGGCCTGTAGCCTTTATACGCTTCGTGTATTGTGACAAATGTTGCTTCATGCACTTTGTACCTGTGTATCACTGGTGTTGAACATTTACACCTCATTATGTTGAATACCACAGCATGCAGCTGGAATATTAGGCAAAAAACGTCTGAAAATGGTATAGACGTCAAAATCACCCAAATCTCAACCAACCAATTGAAATGCAAAAATACAGCAGTGCAGAAGAACCGAACCCCGACGTTCTTTGCATGAAGCAAAGTCACTATCCACTGCACTCCGAGATGCTTGCCGGCAGAGGCATCGCGGGCGTACAAGACCCACAAACTCGTGATGCGGTATTCTATTGTGACTTCATGGACTCCTACTCCTTGGGTTTAACGACTTGGCAAAAAATAAACACATCTTTACACTAATTGATGGGTGAGGATTCTCGCTCTATGACTCTCTCCCCCGTTCACATACGCTTCAGACCCTTCCCTTGTAAGTCCTTCTAGGTATTGCCAGCACTCAATACGTGGGCGTTGGGTTTGATCGAAAGGACAAGAAAGGTGGAGGCGTTGTCTTGATTTTGAAGAGCCACACCTCAATAACATGATTTTTCATGAAACTGTCAAGGATTATTATGAAATCTTAATACGTGACATTGGTGAAGGAGCAAATGTTCTCCGATTCATTGCTGTGTATACATCTCCTTCTTGTAGTGTCAGACAGTCCATAAATCTAATTAAAGCCATCAGACTTCTGCGTGTGTAGAGCTACAGTACCGGACATGCCGCTGCGTCCAACAAGCACAAGCGGCGCAAAAGATGAGAAGCGGCGCAAAAGGGCGCCGGAGAGCGCCGTTTTCCGCTCGCCACGCGCCGCGTCTGAGGCAAGTCGCGTTAGTGCGCGGCGTCCTCAACTTCTGAACGTTAGACTGAATGAAGGAGCTTATCCATGCGTTCGGACGAGCATGGCCTACTGTTTAGAACTAACTTCCGGCATGGCGCGCGCTCTGAACAATGCATGTAGGCCGGCAGAATCAATCGAGTGGGCGCGACCACTCGCAGAGTGACGTTAGGCTGATGGGCTGATGGAAGGAGCCTATCCATGCGTTCGGAAGAGCATGGCCTACTGTTTGGAACTAACTGCCGCCATGGCGCGCGCTCTGAACAATGCATGTAGGCTGGCAGAATCAATCGAGTGGGAGCGACAACCTGTACAGTAAGCGACAGCTTGAACAGTGAGCGCATGGGGAGTTTTAACGAAAATTCCTAGCCTGCCTTCCCACTCAGGCATTGCTCTCGGACTGTCCAGCTTGCATCTGGAGTGCGCCGTAAACAATGCATATAGAATCGAACCTATCAATCGAGTGGGCGCGGAAGCTTGTAGAGTGCGCGTTTAGGGAGTTTTATCAGAAATCCTTGGCCGCCCTACTCAGGAGCTGCTCTAGTACTGTCCAGCTTGCATCTGGAGTGCGCCCTGAACAATGCATATAGAATCGAACCTATCAATCGAGTGCGCGCGGAAGCCTGTAGAGTGAGAGTTTGAGGAGTTTTATCAGAAATCCCTAGCCGAGCTACTTAGAAGCTGCTCTAGGATTGTCCAGCTTGCATCTGGAGTGCGCCGTGAACAATGCATATAGAATCGAACCTATCAATCGAGTGGGCGCCGAAGCTTGTAGAGTGAGAGTTTAAGGAGTTTTATCAGAAATCCCTAGCCGCCCTACTCAGGAGCTGCTCTAGGACTGTCCAGCTTGCATCTGGAGTGCGCCGTGAACAATGCATATAGAATCGAACCTATCAATCGAGTGGGCCGACTGCTCGCAAATTGCACGCGCGGGCGTGTTTGGAGCGCGATAACTCTGTCAAGTGTGAACCCTTCCGGCTACAGCTTGTGGATTTTGTAGCCAGTAAAAGGCTCTAGCAGCTCGCCGAAGCTCAGCGAAGTAGCCTAAGAACTGACAAAGCTACGGTGGTGCAAAAATGCAGGTCAGGCTTGTGTGACACGATTTTTTCCAAATTCAGTCGACCCCTGCGGAAAGACGCGGAGAGCTAGCATCTTACAAATATGCAGGCGAGCAGAACGCTTAAGGTTCTTTACAAAAGCGTGCCTACAACTCCCTAGCTTATTAAATTGCCTTAGTACCAGCTGCCGCTTTAGAGCGGCGGACGGCAACAGTAAAGATTCTTCCGCCCTTATTCCTTCCATTTTTGCGTTTTCGGCACTTACAATGACACTGTTCTGTTCAGCTCGATGAGCTCTATCGAACGGTGTCAATCTCGGCCAGTTTTGGAAAAATCGATTTTTTGATATTCGCGGCGAAGAAGAGGGCGCCGCTCTAGGTCGCAGCAGAGGGTAATGATGTCATTGAAAACCGATGTTTCCGAACCGAGCCAAGTTGGTTAAGATTCGATAGAGCTTTTCGTGCTGAATTGAACAGCGCTGCTGCGAGTAGCGAATACCGTAATTTGGGCGAGTAAAAGCAGAGAGAACATCGACCGTTATTGTGCTAAATTGCACATGCGGGCGTGTTCATAGCGCAGTAACTCGGTCAGCTTCGAGTCATTTCGGCTGCAACTCGTGGGTCTTATAGGCAGTAAAATGTTCTAGTAGCAGGCCAAAGTAGAAGTGGCGTAGCTTAAGAAGAGGCAATGTTACAGAGATGCGAAGATGCAGATGCGGGTTGTGTGACGCATTTTTTCCGATTTCGGTGAACCACTGCGGGAAAACGCAGCTAGCTAACGCGCTTAAAATGCGTGGGCTAACAGGGCGCCTAAGGTGCCTCGATGATGTGCTCAGAACGTCTCAGCTGCCTAAACTGTTTTAGCCACAGCTGCCAGTTTAAAGCGTCGAAAGATAGCGGTTAGAGTTTCTTGCGCTCTTACTCGCCAAGATTTGAGCATTCAACACTCGAAATGGTACTTTTCTGTTCACCATGAAAAGCACTATCGAATGGTATCAATTACGACCGATTTTGGAAAAATCGATTTTTTGGCGGTTTCGCACCGAGGACAAGGCCGCTCAAGGCCGCGGCAGAGGGACGATGACGTCATCGAAAATCGATTTTTCCGAATGGGGCCAAGTTGGTTACCATTCGATAGAGCTTTTCGCGGTGAAGCTAATGGTGTTATTGGTGGTATCGAAAACCCAAAAATGGGTGAGTAAGAGGGCAGGAAACTTCAACCGCGAAATCCGCCGCTCTAAAACGGCAGTTGGTACTAAGGCAATTTAATAAGCTAGGGAGCTGTGAGCACGTTTTCGTAAAGAACCTTAAGCGTTCTGCTCGCCTGCGTATTTGTAAGATGCTAGCTCTCTGCGCCTTTCCGCAGGGGTCGACTGAATTTGGAAAAAATCGTGTCACACAAGGCTAACTTGCATTTACACAGCGCTGTAATTTTGTCCTATCGTAAGCTACATTACTGTCTTTTGAAAAACTACTAGAACATTTTACTGCCTATAAGACCCACGAGTTGCAGCCGAAACGACTCGAACCTGACGGAGCTACTGCGCTCTGAACAAGCCCGCATGTGCAATTTAGCACAATAACGGTCGATGTTCCCCCTGCTTCTACTCGCCCAGATTACGGTATTCGCCACTCGTAGCAGCACTGCTCAATTCAGCACGGAAATCTCTATCGAATCTTAACCAACTTGGCCCGGTTCGGAAATATCGGTTTTCGATGACGTCATCACCCTCTGCCGCGGGTTGCGGGGCTACTCGCCCCCGCGACCGCGGTTGCGAACGCGGCAGGGGAGATCCCAGACGGTTAGCGTGCACGCGGGCGCGAATGGTCTCCAGACTTGGTCCACGTGTCAATCACGTGCTCGCGGCCGCGAGGAGGGAGTCTCCGAGCGCGATGACGGCTTGCGAAATCTACAGTGGCTGAGACCGGCCAGCGCACTAGGGCTGGTGGCATGCAAAAGTTTGGGAGGCTACATTGAAGCCTTCAGGATGCACTTTAGGAAGGGAAGGGGATTTTTTGGGAGTGAGAGAGGTAATCTTGAGTCACATGCTTCAAGCAGACAACCATTTTTGCCCAGGACTGTTCGATATTTGTTGATTCTTGTTGTTTGATATTTGTTGATTTTGATATTGATCCCTTTTTGTTGTTAATTTGCTATCGATAAAAATTCTTTTATCCGATCCTACCATTCCCTTAACTTACACTTTATCTCCAATCCCACTTCAACTTCAACTAGATGGTTTACTACCACTGAGTGAAACGAATTCCAATGGAGACACGAGCACCACACACCGTGCTGTAAAAGCGCGCTCCGTTGAAGAGCGGTGAGAGCCTCATCCTCTTCTTCGCCGCGAATGTCGAAAAATCGATTTTTCCAAAACTGGCCGAGATTGACACCGTTCGATAGAGCTCATCGAGTTGAAGATAACGGTGTCATTGCGAGTGCCGAAAACTCAAAACCGGAAGGAATAAGGGCGGAAGAATCTTTACTGTTGCCGTCCGCCGCTCTAAAGCGGCAGCTGGTACTAAGGAAATTTAATAAGCTAGGGAGTTGTAAGCACGTTTTCGTAAAGAACCTTAAGCGTTCTGCTCGCCTGCATATTTGTAAGAAGCTAGCTCTCCGCGTCTTTCCGCAAGGGTCGACTGAATTTGGAAAAAATCGTGTCACACGAGCCTGACCTGCATTTTTGCACCACCGTAACTTTGTCCATTCATAAGCTACATTACCGTATTTTGGCACACTACTAGAACATTTTGCCTCCTACAAAACCCACAAGCTGCAACCGGAAAGGTTCACACTTTGCAGAGCTATCGCGCTCAAAAGACGCAGCGCGCACAATTTATCACAACAATGATCATGCTCTCCTCGCTCTTACTCGCTCACATCACAGTTCTCGCCACTCTACGTAATATTGTTCCATTCACCATCAAAAGCGCTATCGAATGGTGTCCAACTTGGTCAGATTCCAAAATATTGGTTTTCGGTGACGTCATCGGCCCTCCTCCGCTGCGGCCTCACCCCCTATGCAAAATTGTCGAAAAATCGATATCTCCAAAATTGGCCGAGATTGACACCGTTCGATAGAGCTCATCGAGCTGAACAGAACAGTGTCATTGCAAGTGCCGAAAACTCAAAAATGGAAGGAATAAGGGCGGAAGAATCTTTACTGTTGCCGTCCGCCGCTCTAAAGCGGCAGCTGGTACTAAGGCAATTTAATAAGCTAGGGAGTTGTAAGCACGTTTTCGTAAAGAACCTTAAGCGTTCTGCTCGCCTGCATATTTGTAAGATGCTAGCTCTCCGCGTCTTTCCGCAGGGGTCGACTGAATTTGGAAAAAATCGTGTCACACAAGCCTGACCTGCATTTTTGCACCACCGTAGCTTTGTCAGCCTTTAGGCTACTTCGCTGAGCTTCGGCGAGCTGCTAGAGCCTTTTACTGGCTACAAAATCCACAAGCTGTAGCCGGAAGGGTTCACACTTGACAGAGTTATCGCGCTCCAAACACGCCCGCGCGTGCAATTTGCGAGCAGTCGGCCCACTCGATTGATAGGTTCGATTCTATATGCATTGTTCACGGCGCACTCCAGATGCAAGCTAGACAGTCCTAGAGCAGCTCCTGAGTAGGGCGGCTAGGGATTTCTGATAAAACTCCTTAAACTCTCACTCTACAAGCTTCCGCGCCCACTCGATTGATAGGTTCGATTCTATATGCATTGTTCACGGCGCACTCCAGATGCAAGCTGGACAGTCCTAGAGCAGCTCCTGAGTAGGGCGGCTAAGGATTTCTGATAAAACTCCCTAAACGCGCACTCTACAAGCTCCCGCGCCCACTCGATTGATAGGTTCGATTCTATATGCATTGTTCACGGCGCACTCCAGATGCAAGCTGGACAGTCCTAGAGCAATGCCTGAGTAGGAAGGCTAGGCATTTTCGTTAAAACTTTCCATGCGCTCACTGTTCAAGCTGTCGCTCGCTCTACAGGTTGTCGCTCCCACTCGATTGATTCTGCCGGCCTACATGCATTGTTCAGAGCGCGCGCCATGCCGGAAGTTAGTTCTAAACAGTAGGCCATGCTCGTCCGAACGCATGGATAAGCTCCTTCATTCAGTCTAACGTTCAGAAGTTGAGGACGCCGCGCACTAACGCGACTTGCCTCAGACGCGGCGCGTGGCGAGCGGAAAACGGCGCTCTCCGGCGCCCTTTTGCGCCGCTTCTCATCTTTTGCGCCGCTTGTGCTTGTTGGACGCAGCGGCATGTCCGGTACTGTATCGTCAACTCCTGAGAAAGCAATTCTACTAGCAAGCGATTTCAAAAAGTTTTCAGAAAATCTTTAGGAACCCACCCCTTTCTCTATCTGCTAACATTACGGGCATCAATGGGAAGTTGAAGAAGAAGCAAAATTAGCCTTACTTGCCATGACTGAGTGCTACATCTTTCTCGGTGGGTCCTATCTGAAGACCTTGATCGCGTCGAAAAATCACACCGTGTAATAATGGTCCACCACAAAAACCTCGTTCGGCACACAAGGAGCTAACACAACATTAGCTTTACCCTTTTCTTTTCTTTGTTTGCGTCTGTTTTAAGCACTTCTCACGATAGTCTACCCAGACGCAGTAAAACGCATTTTTACCTAAACGTCTGTACGCAGAAACTCACTTGGGTTACCCATATCGTGAGGGATGCGAGAAATCGTCTTTATTTCCATTCTTTTGCCGTCTTTCAGACTGGTTTCTCGCCTGCTGTCTTCTCTGTTCAACTGATCGCCTAAAAATACGTAGGTTTCCTCTGGTGCTCATCAGTATTATTATTGAGATTTAGAGTTTCGCATAAGGTAGAAACCGCACAAACCCTCTGTGGTTTCCTTACTTCGTCTGCTCTACAACAAACATTCGTAAGAAATTCCTCCACTCACAAAACTCCAGCTGCATGGACAATTCTAACTGTGGCCAGTTCTTCAGCAAACACCAGCTCGCGTAGAAGTGAACGTCATAGGTATTGAACATGAGATATTCCCAGGCTAAAAGGAGTGCAAGTGGTTGAGTTCAAGGGAACCGGAAGCGTCCACTCACACTCCATGTAGCCGAATCGTCCGAAGTTCCTCAGTTGCTCTTCTGTTAGTGGATCGATCTCTGTTTCCTGTTCCTTCCACGAAGAATCATAGTCGAACCACACAGCTGATCCGTCAACAAGGTAGTACGACTCGTTGAACAGCGCAGATCTATACCTGCAAAACTCGCTGGGTTCGTGATGAAAGCTTCGAAGATCGTTGGGGTAACCAAAAAAGTCTGTATGCATGATCGCGAACTGTGTTAAACGGCCCAATGAGATCTACTGCATCGCTGATAAAGAGCTCAGTGTTACTGTGGGTTCGCGGATAGGTGCGTTCTGTAAGGTGATTGGATCATCTAGTTGTGGAATTAACATGATGGGACCTAAAACAACTGAAACCGTAAGCAAAAAGAGGCTGGCGGAAAATGAGCCACTTCCTATAATGCACCACATTGGGAGTGGGCTCACGCGCTCGTAGACGATTTTAAATATGTAGAAATTGACATGAGGAAATTTCGTGTATTCGCTGAACGACGATAGCGCTCTGTGTCAGAGATGGATAAAAGTGTAAACTTCAGAATCGACCTTTCCCTCTAGTCAAAGCACAGAGAAAAGAGGAGTGTCGCTAACTAAAAATGTCAACAAATGCCAACCCGGACCCCCTTAGGTACTGGAAGGCGATGATCCTTCTGCTGCCTCGCTACAGTGCTATCGAAAATGCTGCTAAGAAGTACTCTACGCCCGACGTGTCTATTGTCCATGCAAAATGGAGTTCAAATTATTTCCAGGATGGGACTAAGAGTATTCACTGCGATCTCGTTCGGTAGCAGTAGGTAGACGTAGTTAATCAAACGGACAATACCTACCACTGCGGCAATGAGCCGTCGTCGACAGTCGGCTGCTGCCACTTCTCGATCTCCGCCCGCCACCAGTCTCCTCTCGTCATCGCAATCTCCACCAACTTCTCGACGGCGTCTGCTCCAACTCCGACGAATCGTGTGTACCACCTGGAACAGCCACTAGTGGACGATCCGCGAGAACGCAGCTTGCCATTTCGAAGATTCCAACCAATATCAGCAGACCTTTTATAGGATCTTGATTTACCTCCGAATTCTACCACGGGCATATGCCAAACGAGACAAAACCTGCACGCATTCGACTGCGAGGCCTGCAGATGGAATCGACTGGAGACCGCGATGCCAAGCTCCCGGCTACTTTTCACTTCTATAATGGCGTGCTTATATTGAGACCTACACCTGCTTCCGAGTTCCAAAGAGAATCTTCAAAACCAATAAAAGCAAGTACAACACGTATCCTCGCTCAATTTTCTGCAAAAGAGTGCCAAACATTTTCGCTGAAAACTACGGAAAGTTAAATAAACCTATTCATTTAAACGATCTTCCAGAAGGACTATGGAGAAGGTCATCCACTTCTACTCCGATCTCTTCGATAGCCACGTCCAGCTGCCCCACGCCATCTTCCGCAGGATGTATACGTCGTCCTCTCTGTTCTCCCTTCCGAGATCCGACACGCCACCTCGTCGGTGAAGAAGCGTACATCACCCGGTCCCGACAGGATCAGACCCGAACACCTGAAGAACCTACCGCCAGCGCTCATCAACACCCTGGCGCGGTTTTTCAAGCGCTACCTGTCGGAGTGCAAGGGTCCATCTCAGTGGAAGACCAGCAAGACCGTCTTGCTGTAAAAGAAGGATCAACTACATTGTCACTACATTGTGCACGACATTGTCAACTATCGCCCGATCTACCTGCTGCCCGTAGTCTACAAGCTGTTCACTCGAGTGATCCTGAATAGGATCAGCAGAACGCTGGACGAAGGACAGCCATGCGAGCAAGCAGGATTTCGGAGAGGATTCAGTACGATCGACCACATTCACACCATTACGAAGCTCATCGAAGTGTCGCGAGAGTACAAGCTGCCGCTGCGCCTTACGTTCATCGACCTGAAGAAGGCATTCGACTCCGTCGAGACTGAAGCGGTCCTCGAAGCCCTGCTCACTCAGGGCGCTCCTACTCAGTAAATCAGGGTCCCTCGAGAGCTGTACAGTGGATTCACGACCAAGATCTCACCATTCTACAACGACGTCGTCATCGACGGGAAGAGAGGGGTTCGGCAGGGGGATACCATATCCCCGAAGCTCTTCAGCGCCACCCTCGAAAACGTCATGCGCGAACTAGAATGGGAAGACATGGTAGTGAAGGTCGACGGCCGGCAACTACACCATCTTCGCTTCGCTGACGACATCGTGCTCATAACACCGAGCATCAGCCAGGCGGAGCGAATGCTGGCCGACTTCGATCGTGTATGTGGGAGTGTTGGACTGCAGCTGAATCTTACGAAGACGATGTTCATGAGGAGCGGACAAGTTTCTGATGCCCCATTCTCGCTCAACGGAACGAACATCTCCGAATGCTCCAGCTATGTGTATCTAGGTCGCGAAGTCAACATGGCCAACGACCTAGCACCAGAGCTGAGCAGGAGGAAACGAGCGGCTTGGGGAGCTTTCAAGAGCGTCGAAAAAGTCGCGAAGAAGACGAAGAACGTCCGACTCCGTGCCCACCTATTCGACTCCACTGTTCTTCCTGCCCTAACATACGCCTCAGAGACCTGGGCTATACGAAAGCAGGATGAACACGCGATCAGCGTCGCGCAGCGTGGAATCGAGAGGACGATGCTCAGAGTGACACGACACCGACTGGATTCCGCGGGATGTCAAGAGAACACCAGGACGCCCACCAACGCGTTGGTCGGACTTCTTCGTGAAAGCCCTGAACGACCGCTATGACGTGTTCCTCGAGCGAGGAGGATCCATTGAAGCACTCTGGCACGCGACAGGGACGGATGGAGACGCTGCTGGCGCCCGCTCGAGCAAGTCGATGATCAACGGGACGAAAGGTGATACAGTTGATTCATTTAAACGATAAGCACTTATCTAATTAGTATGTTTCAAAGTTCTTTCAGCTCGTTATCGTTTGCATAGTCAGGAATACACCAACTGTTTTTTAAGCAAGGCATCAGGCAGTGCACAACTTCCTGGTAAATGTAAGGATGTCAGTGGTGTAGAAACTCGTGCGATAGAAGGCAATTTCAAGACAACTTTTCAGGACAGTCATCACGTGCCCATAACTCACCTAAATTCAGTTGTACCTAGAAAATGTAATAGTCTTCTGCTCACCTCCACTAAGCGAGCGGGTACGAGCGAGTGCGTCCCATATTTCTTCTCCTTTTTCCGAGCGTGGATTGAACGTCGAATAGCTTATGTCACATTCATCCGTCTGAAACCAAGCCTTCTTTGGTGCGAACTAACCGCGGCTGCGGGACATTATGTACGAATGGCTGCCGCGGACGCGGCGGATAGCGCGGCGAGCGCGGCAGAAGACGTTGCAATTGGGTGACTTGAGCAGCCAGTGACGTCTAGACCTGCCTCAAAACTTACACATCAAGTGTTAGAAACTGTATACAAAGTCAGTTTCACTGCGATAGTGTGTCATATTTTCAGCTTTTCGTGAAGAGGCATCATATAAAATTGAGCATTAGAAAGTTGCTTAGTTTTATAACTCGAACTCAATTTCTGAACCAGAGCATGTTTTCCCGCAACTCCTGCAACACCCGAAAGGGATATCAACAACTAAAACCTAGCGTCTGCAGCAGGTCATGAGGCACAGCTCACACGACCGCAGCAGAGCTCATCGCGCACGCGGCAGTCGCCGTCGCGGGCGCGGTGACCATTCGTACATAAAGACCGCCCCTCACTAACCGCTTGGGCACCGCATGCTGCACTGATACGCAGCGTACAGTGCAGAAAAGGAGTGTTTGATAAACTAAAACCCGTCTGAGTTGTTCACCGTAGTTTCGGAGTGAAATTCAGGGAAATCGTTACGGGACTGAGTTGCCTATCTCTTTGCTAATCAGTCGCTGCAGCCAGTGAATTTGCTTGCATGCTTCTCCGGGGCAAATAGGGTCGGGGGGGGGGGGCTTCTGATGGGCAGAAAACCTCATACAGCATCGTAGCGCCGTTAATGTCCTTCATCCCTGGCTCCAACGTATAGTGCCTGTAGTAAGGGCGTTCCATGGCTAATAAGAACCAGGTTTGAGTAGTGCTGGTGTGGGCGTTGCACACCGGACAACTCAGACGGGTTTTTTTCCGATTGTAAGTGTATCGGCGAGTCAGAAAAGCTTAGTCCGCACCTCCTGCGCGGCCACCGAAAAGGTCACCGGCATTGTGTTGATCGTGTGGAGCACCTTCATGCCCTTCGCCGAGCTTGTCGCCAGTTGCTCTGCCCTGAAAAGCAGCCACTGCATACTCCCAAGGCAGCGAACGACTAAGCGCCTCACATGCAGTTCGATTCGCAATCCCACTTCGGATTGCCGGTGCCATTACGGAATGTGAAGGTGAGGGCGACCATGTAGTTAGCCTTCGACTCATTGATACAACTCCACTGGAAAGTGCAAACCGGCAGCGAGGTGTCCTGAACTCCAGCGAATTTTTATTTGCTATTTTTACCACGCAAGGCATTGTATTAGGTGGTCCCATAAGTCCTTGCCGTTTTTTTAAACGATTCACTGCAGATTTCGCCGGCGGTCTCTTGCATAGCGCTGCATAGCCTTCGAAAGAGAATGATTTGCTATCTCTATCTCTATCAGAACATATATTGCATTTCTTCTTTCATCAGGAGTTTTGTCAATTTTTAGGTCGTTGAAGTGAAAAGTGAAAAGTGAAAAAGTAGCCATTTGTGCACTTATTCTCTCCGCTTGGGTTTAAATTTTTTTTGGCAGTTTTTACAGCATTTGGAAGACAATGTTCTGTACTACAAGAATATGCGTTGGTCCTATTTTCTCACTTATCCTTTATTGATTTTTAGGACATCAAATTGGGACGTCGGAAGGAGGAGGGTTATTTTTGCCGACAACTCCTGCTCTGTGGTTGGACTTTTTGGGTTGGTTTATATGTCATTCGAAAGAGAATGTCTTGCTCTATAAGAATGTGTGTCGCGTTTATTGATTCCTACTGAATATCAACAAAATGCCAAAGAGAGTCTTCACCAGCAACTCCTTCTGCTTATTCAGTGTGTCCTGCTCAGTTTTATATGACACTTGAAAGTGGGTGTCTTGCTCTACCACAGCATATGATTTGTTCTTCGGTCATTTGAATTTTTGCTAATTTTCAGGTCATCAAAATGGAGTGCCAGGTCGACAAGGATGAGCACTTCTGGCACCTTCTCCTCTTTGCTTTCAACCATGGTGCCAGTGCGGCTAAGGCACTAGAGCACCGGTTGACCGTACAAACACTGTTTCTCATGAAGGATGACGGACAAGCAGGCCGGCAGCAAACGTCACTCGTTGGTTCCTCCGGTTTCGGTAATAGTAATAGTAATAGTAATAATAGTAATAGTAATAGTTATAGTTATAGTTATAGTTTATTACGACCATTTAAGATGGAACAACATACATTGTATCGCCACCCAATTGAACAAATAGGTAGTACTAAAAATCAAAGCAGTGTAGAACTGGTGCAATTATTCCATTGAGAAAGGGATAGATAGCAAGCAATTCAAACAAAAGCATGAACATAAACACGTTGTCATCAATATTTGAGGAGGGATCTACCAGCAAGTCTTTTAAACGATTGATAATTGTCTGTAGTTGGATTTATAGCAGTTTTTAGCGCTAGGTACGCGGAGCCTAACCTTGTCGCCGAGGAATCTGCTCTAGCGCCGTTTTTAGGCTTTGGATACCAAAATTTCAGTGAGTTTCCTCTTGTTTGAGAAGGCCGCAGGTTGTAAAACTTCGCGCCTCACTGCGTTTCATTTTGATTTGGTTGGAGTAGTTCAGCTTATTGTTATATTTGAACCCGAGATCTGTAACCATTTCAGAGTTAGCTATTGTAACCTCGTCTAGCGTATATGAAGGAGATGAGAGGCTCGACCAATTCGAAGATAATTTGTTTTTGCTAGACATAACGGCAGCTGTCAGTACAGTATTGTACAACTGAACACAGCATCGATTCCCTTCCATAAGTGCAAAGGTTCATCTTCTCGAAACTCACAATAAATCTTGAAGTCATCAGGGAACTGGACACAATCGATCCTAGAGTCCTTAAATAATAGTGGAAGACCAGATGTGTAAATGTTAAGCAAAATAGGCAAGAGGACCGCCCCTTGAGGGACTCCGCTGATAACTTTCCTAGGTGTAGACAGAACATTTTTGATTTTAACCTGAAACGTTCTGCCAGTGACGTAATGACGGAGCCACTTTTCGAGGACAGGGTGAAAACCCAGTGATTTAATTCTGTGGGCTAATTTCTTAAAACTGATCCGATGAAACGCTTTAAGAAAGTCAAAACAAATAAAATGGTTAAAAAATGGTTAGCTTCTGAAATCCTGCTTAATATCTAATGCTGCCGTTACGATGCTACATTGTTCCTGGTTTGTGTTTTTTTCCTTTTTTTTGTCGCATGGCCTATTTTGTTTGTTGTTCTTACATAGATTGCGCGTCCTTGAGACGCAGTTAAATAAATAAATAAATAAATATCGCAACACTTTTTATCATCTAGCGTCTGGTTTAACCTGGAAGGCGTTCGTTTTGATTTGGAAGGTATTCAGCTTGATCCCAGAAACGTTCAATTTGCTTTGAAAAGTGTTCAGTTCAACTTGAAAATGGTATAATTTGCGCAATACTTTAGAGTGTGTGAACCTGTGAGACTTGTTCACTTACAAATTTAGAACAATTTACTGCTTATGGCTGGACAGGTCAGTGACCTCTGCTTTGGAAGAGCTTGGGCGATGCCGAACGTAAAGCTCTATAATTGAGGAGATATCAGGAAGCGGCCGGGTCCTAATCCTAGAAGAAATGCTTTCAAGATGCAGTTGTCTCACCTCGTAATTGTGGGGAATAACAGGCGATAACTGTTCACAGATTAGCACTAAATCGAGTTCCGGTATGCGATATTCCCGCCATGCTCGGGGAAAAAGTCCTCGGTACCTAAATGTTCGCATCCTAGTACTCCGCGTATATGATTTGGCAGACTGATCTGCAACTCCGAAGTGGTTATACCTAATATCCTTCGAGTGTAAGTACGACCTCCACTCCGATAATGGAGAAGAGCAGAAATCTGCAGTGGATAGTAGGGTCTGATACATACATGTTGAACCATCTTCTGTGTGCACAGTGAGAATAAACTAAAATATTTGACATACAAAACTGGACAAAACGAAGGCGCAATATCACATGGCAAATGACGAAAAAGTATGGTTGCCGTATGGGTGATTAAGATGAAGAAACTAATTCCCTTTTCACCATACTTGGTGGTCAAGTACATATCGTGAATAAGATAGGAGATGGAAGGAGTGGAAGAACCGCGGTAGTGGACCAAAGGAGACAATGACAGAGCACTTTTTTATAATTTCTGTTGTTGCTTTATTTCCGGAATGAACATCGTCCCCTTTACAAATCAATTTTTATTCCTGCTGAAAGCAATTTTTTTACTTTGAGAGCTCCGTCACTATAACGTCCACAAACCTATTGTAGCGTATTGTAACGACTGAATTACAACACTGGGCAGACTCAGAAGAATAACAATGCTACACGCACTTGTAAGTTGGATGATCGGCAACGCAACACATAGGGGTAAGGGCGCAGGTGAAACTTGTTGTTTTCATCTAGAGGTTTGGCGTCTATTGTAAACTCGATCGTGGTCGGTCATCTAGAACTCTCCAGGCATCAGCAGTACATCGAGAGGGAAAATCTGAAACCCGTTCCCGTGGTCTCTCAGCTTCGCATGTGTGAAAATAGAGCGCCCCTCTTGCTTTCGCAACGCAGCTACTGATAAGGCTGCAGTAGTAGCGTAAAAAGATTCGGAGGCGAAGTATGCGAAGCCTTCTAAAAAGCGATGTGGAGGCACTTTAGCGAGATGCTGTAAACCAACGCATTCAGGGACATCACCGGTTGAGGGCAAACGAAAAACTGAAAGGAGAAGAAGGACATTACAATACCGCTCCTAATTCGTGAACAATTGACGCTTTGCGACAGGTTTTCCGTCGCAAACCGTCGCAGCTCCATAACTCCGTTGAAAGTTATTCCTACAAAAACTACACTACACCAAACCATTTCCCTTTCTATGACGAATCTATAGATAGCTTCTAATCCGATTCTTTTTGAAAATTGACCTAGTTACATAGCAATTTTCTATGGAAGGCCGTTAATTGTTTTACAACCCCTCCAAAACTGCCAATGGCCTCTCCATAGCGCACTTCACTAGCAATGTTCAAAAAACTTCGGAATTTTACTTTTTCTTAGCACAGTTGGTTGCAGTACATTAATGGGATCTCACTGATATTAAACAGCTTTGAATTTAGTTGAATGGAGTGCATATTATGGTTTGTTTGACAATACGATTTAGTCGACTTAGCAGCCCACCTTCTGTTAATCAAATTATGCTACTGGGTGACTAACTAATAAAGCACACGAAGCAGAACACACTCTTCAAAACAATGTGAAACATATTTTTACAACGTATCGAAATATCTAGAAATTTCAGCCGCAACCCACCACATGCACGAAATCTTACTGCAACACTGCGGTTTTTTTCTGCAGTTGATGGTCGTGTAACTCTATAATAAGGGAGGTTAAAGAGCCGGAATTATTTCTATGTACTGTACGCTTAACTGGCTTTGACATACCACCAGTGGAGTCAAGGAATTCTCCCAAGAATATTTTTGTGAACTGTTTAGTTTCTATAGAAACTCGCCGATTTGCTGGTTTTCCATCGTTTCTGTGCGGTGCGTTGCCCTCAAATTGAAAAATGACTTTAACAGTGTTTTTAAACTCGTCGAGAGCTTCCAGGCGATATAGAATTGTCAAGATACAGAGATGTTGACATTTTTGACATTTCTGAGCAGAGCACCTCAGCCTGACCCATGTCCAGCGGCCGTCGCTCGCTTCGCCTACACGGCCGCCTCGCACTTAGGTGTGAGACCCAGTGGTACTAGGGCGTTTATGCAGCGCAGCAAGGCGGCTCTGGATTGCCTCCATTCAAGATCTCGTAGTTTCTGATGCCTTTCTGAGCAGATGTAAATTAGCTACCCTTCGTTTGTTTTAAGTTTTATGTGGACCTCTGAGCATGGCTAACCTCTTTTTAATTCAGCCAGCTAAATTTTTAGGTGTTTCTTTAGATTGATTCACATTGCGATTTCCATAGAGGGTAAACTTTGTCTTAAAAAGGGGATTTTTATTTTATTGATAGCAGACTTTTTGTTAGCGTGGAGTTTTACACCTGCAAACCATTTTTCAACGAACACATATCCTCAGTTTGATGTTTCATGTAGGCAGCATTACATCGAAGAAAAATCGAAGCGGGTTAGTCGAGTGCATGGTGCGTGCTCTTCTCTTAGCGGGCAAATTGATGGCTGTATTGTTGCGTTTTAAAACAATTTCTGATATATTACTTTTCCTCAAAAATATAAATTTCATAAAATCATTACACTCATTCGCGCACCTGAACTAAAAAATTTTGACGAATGTTATACCAACCTTTCCTTGAACAAAAGATTCTAAGCATCATGGAGAGTCATAAACTTGTTTCGATCTTGAAGGCGCTCACTTTAATTTCAGAAGCATCAAGTTTTTTAGAGGAGTGTCTAATTTCATCTGAAAAATTCCCATATGTCGTGGAAGTGGTACATTTCTAGGTCGCTGCTGTCCTTTCTTTTCTGGTTGAGCTAGTTCATAGAGGGAAAACCTTGTTTACTCTATTTTTTATGAACATTAACAACTTGAGTTTGGAAAGAAGAGGATTGTCTTACAAGCTCATTGTTCATTGCAGTACTTATGCTACAATACATTTTCTGCCTTCGGTAAAATATTGAGGTTCAAAGTAAGATGTTCACAGCATAACACCGAAGATCATGCGAGCAATGAATCGATGTTTCAAAAAATTCCGTTCCGTCAAAGGAAGCAAGACATCGCTGAATGTATAGCGTGCTTATATAAAATATATATGATGCCAATTCTTTAGTTCTTCAAGCGACACTCCGCCCATTAAAAAAAACAGAACACCTAAAACTTCAGTTGGCTGAATGAAAAAGAGGTTAGCCATGCTCAGAGGTCCACATGAAACTTAAACAAACGAAGGGTAGCTAATTTACATCTGCTCAAAAAAGCATCAGAGACTACGAGATCTTGAATGGAGGCAATCCAGAGCCGCCTTGGTGCGCTGCATAAACGCCCTAGTACCACTGGGCCACACACCTAAGTGCGAGGCGGCCGTGTACAATACCGCTCGCGCCGCACGGTCAAAAGTGGGCGAAAAAACGCCAACATAGCGTCGCAAAGCGTCGCACGCTCATAACTCCTTCAGTTTTCGGTTTGTTGAATAAAGGTTGGTACCATTCGATTCGCCTTTTCGAGATCTACACAAACATGTGTAAAACTTTACCGGAACACCCGTATTTTCGCCGTGGGTGGTCCAAAATTGGCTGGACGGGCGAGTAGAGCAGCTTATTTCCCAGGATATGCGTGCTTTCGGAGTATCTCAAAGATGGCGGACGTCGCCAGTGCTCTGTCATGCCAGGAATGCCCCGAGAGTGCGCCGTGCACAATGCACACAGAACCTAACCTATCAATCGAGTGCGCGAGCGCATGTCCCCTGCGCTTCTATCTTCTCTCACTGGGAACTGCGACGTTTTCAAGACTATTTCGAGCCGTTTGGAGAATGTTATCAGAAATTCCCCGCAACCCACTCAGGATTAGCTCCAATCTGTCCCAGCGAAACTTTGTTGTGTGCCGTGAACAATGCATACGGAATCGAACCTTTCAATCGAGGGAGGGGGGAACAGCTTGTAGAATGAGCGTTTGGGGAGTTTTGTCAGAAATTTGCAGCCGCCCTAGTCAGGAGTTGCTCTAAGGCTGTATTGCTAGCATTTGGAGTGCGCCGTGAGAAATGCATACAGAATCGAACCTTTCAATCTAGGGGGACGACCGATCGCAAATTGCACGCAAGGGCGTGTTCGGAGAGCAATAGCTCTGTCAAGTTGTAACCTTTAATGCTGCAGCTTGTAGGTTTTGTAGGAAGTCGAACGTTCTGTTCGTCCGCCAAAGTAGAATGGTTTAGCTTAGGAGGGGGCAATGTTATAGGGGTGCGAAAATGCAGGTGAGGATTGTGTGAAGCATTTTTCCGATTTCCGTGGACCACTGCGAGAAGATGCGGCGAGCTGACGGCTTTAAAATACGTACGTGAACAGAGCGCCTAAGGTACTTTACGATGATATGCTCATAGCTCCTCATTTGCCTAAACTGCCTTAGCCTCGTCTGGCGTTTTAGAGCGGCAAAAGCTAGCGGTTAGAGTTTCTTGCTCTCCTACTCGCCCAGATTTGAGTCATCGACACTCGGAATGGCACATTTCCGTTCAGCATGAAAAGCGCTATCGAACGGTACCAATTTCGACCGATTTCGGAATCATCAATTTTTTGACTCTTTAGCATAGAGGACGAGGCCGCGGCCGCGGCGGAAGGACGATGACGTCATCGAAAAAACGATGTCTTCGAGTTGGGCCATACTTGATACCATTCGATAGAGCTTTTCATGCTGAATTGAATCGTGTCGTTTAGAGTGGGAAAAACTGTAATCTGGGCGAGAAACAGCGCGGAGAGCGTCTGCCGTTGTTGCGCTAAATTGTACGCGCGGGCGTGTTTGGAGCACAATAACTCTGTCGAGTTGTAACCTTTCAAGCTGCAGCTTGTAGGTTTTGTAGGAAGTCGAACGTTCTGTTCGTACGCCAAAGTAGGATTGTTTAGCTTAGGAGGGGGCAAAGTTATAGGGGTCCGAAAATGCAAGTGAGGTTTGCGTGATGCATTTTTTTCCGAATTCGGTGAACCACTGCGAGAAGACGCGGCGAGCTAAAGCCTCAAAATGCGCACGCGAACAGAGCGCTTAAGGTACGCTACTTTACGATGACGTGATCAGAACTTCTCGGCTGCCTAAACTGCCTTAGCCCCATCTGCCGTTTTAGGGCGGCGGCTGCACTCTTACTTGTCCATATTTGGGTTTCCGACACTCCCAGTAACACCGTTCTGTTCTGCTTGAAGAGCGCTATCGAACTGTATCAATTTCGTCCGATTTTGGAAACATCGATTTTTCGGCAATATCCCATCGAGGACGTGGCGCCCTAGGCCAAACTGCGCGGATGATGACGTCATCGAAAACCTGAGTTTTCGAAATTGGCCAAATCTCCTCGTGCAAACTTCGTCCAAAATCATCTAGGGGTTAATTGGAGCGCTGATTACGAATCTGACGTTCGTTTTTGAAAATTCCGCCGACATCAGCAGGTTGCTTCTCATTTGAAGGTGGTCGGGTCACGATCACCGATCACCCTCAGTTATCGGTATGAGCTCTCTCCTACCCTAATCGTACAAATGTACCTCGGCATCGTGTTCGGCATCCCGAATAAGTCTCCGACCCTACACGAATTTTGAACAAAATCGATGATCCTGACCCGACCACCCTCAATTATCCAGAAGAAAATCCATAACCTACCGAAGTCGACGGAATTTTCAAAAACTGACGTCGGATTCGTAATCAGCGCCTCAAATAAACCCTAGACGATTTTGGACGAAGGTTGCACGAGGAGATCTGGCCAATTTCGAAAACACCGGTTTTCGATGACGTCATCATCCGCGCAGTTCGGCATGGGGCGCCACGTCCTCGATGGGATAATGCCGAAAAATCGATGTTTCCAAAATCGGTCGAAATTGACAACATTTGACAAGCGCTTTACATTGACAAGCGCTTTACAAGCAGAGCAGAACGGTGTTCTTGGAGGTGTCGAAAACCCGAATATGGGCGAGCAAGAGGGCAGGAAACTTCAACCGCTAAGTCCGCCGCCCTAAAACGGTAGATGGGGCTAAGGCAGTTTAGGCAGCTGAGAAATTCTTAACCCGTCACCATAAAGCACCTTGAGTGCTCTGTTCGCATACGCATTTTGAGGCCGTTAGCTTGATGCTTCTTCTCGCAGTGGTTCACCGAATTCGGAAAAAAAATGCATCACGCAAGCCTCACCTGCATTTTCGCACCGCTGTAACATTGCCCCCTCCTAAGCTAAGCCATTCTCCATTAGTACACTTCTACATCGTTCTACTGCCTACAATACACACAAGTTGCAGCCGAAACGATTCGAACTCGACAGTTATTGTGCCCCGAACACGCCCGCGCGTGCAATTTAGCGCAACAACGGCAGACGCTCTCCGCGCTGTTTCTCGCCCAGATTACAGTTTTTCCCACTCTAAATGACACGTTTCAATGCAGCATGAAAAGCTCTATCGAATGGTATCAAGTATGGCTCAACTCGAAGACATCGTTTTTTCGATGACGTCATCGTCCTTCCGCCGCGGCCGCGGCCTCGTCCTCTATGCTAAAGAGTCAAAAAATTGATGATTCCAAAATCGGGCGAAATTGGTACCGTTCGATAGCGCTTTTCATGCTGAACGGAAATGTGCCATTCCGAGTGTCGAAGACTTAAAGTAGGAGAGCAAGAAACTCTAACCGCTAGCTTTTGCCGCTCTAAAACGCCAGCCGAGGCTAAGGCAGTTTAGGCAGCCGAGAAGTTCTGATCACGTCATCGTAAAGTACCGTACCTTAAGCGCTCTGTTCGCGTACGCATTTTGAGGCTTTAGCTCGCCGCATCTTCTCGCAGTGGTCCACGGAAATCGGAAAAAAATGCTTCACACAATCCTCACCTGCATTTTCGCACCTCTATAACATTGCCCCCCTCCTAAGCTAAACCATTCTGCTTTGGCGGACGAACAGAACGTTCGACTTCCTACAAAACCTACAAGCTGCAGCATGAAAGGTTACAACTTGACAGAGCTGTTGCGCTCCGAACACGCCCATGCGTGCAATTTGCGATCAATCGCCCCCCTCGATTGAAAGGTTCGAATCCGTATGTATTGTTCACGGCGCACTTCAAAGGGTCGCTGGACAGCCTTAGAGCAACTCCTGAGTAGGGCGGCAGGAAATTTCTGATGAAACTCCCCAAAACGCTCAGTCTATAAGCTAGTCTTGAGAACGTCGCAGTTCCCAGTGAGAGAAGATAGAAGCGCAGGGGACATGCGCTCGCGCACTCGATTGATAGGTTAGGTTCTGTGTGCATTGTGCACGGCGCACTCTCGGGGCATTCCTGGCATGACAGAGCACTGGCGACGTCCGCCATCTTTGAGATACTCCGAAAGCACGCATATCCTGGGAAATAAGCTGCTCTACTCGCCCGTCCAGCCAATTTTGGACCACCCACGGCGAAAATACGGGTGTTCCGGTAAAATTTTACACATGTTTGTGTAGATCTCGAAAAGGCGAATCGAATGGTACCAACCTTTATTCAACAAACCGAAAACTGAAGGAGTTATGAGCGTGCGACGCTTTGCGACGCTATGTTGGCGTTTTTTCGCCCACTTTTGACCGTGCGGCGCGAGCGGTATTGTAGGCTAAGCGAGCGGCGGCAGCTGGACATGGGTCAGGCTGAGGTGCTCTGCTCAGAAATGTCAAAAATGTCGACATCTCTGTATCTTGACAATTCTCTATCGCCTGGAAGCCCTCGACGGGTTTAAAAACACTGTTAAAGTCATTTTTCAATTTGAGGGCAACGCACCGCACAGAAACGATGGAAAACCAGCAAATCGGCGAGTTTCTATAGAAACTAAACAGTTCACAAAAATATTCTTGGGAGAATTCCTTGACTCCACTGGTGGTATGTCAAAGCCAGTTAAGCGTACAGTAAATAGAATTAATTCCGGCTCTTTAACCTCCCTTATTATAGAGTTACACGACCATCAACTGCAGAAAAAAACCGCAGTGTTGCAGTAAGATTTCGTGCATGTGGTGGGTTGCGGCTGAAATTTCTAGATATTTCGATAAAGGATAAAGGATAAAGGACGGCGTTTCTCAATCCCTTCTGGGATGCGCCAGCGCATTCTACTCCTACGGGATGTCGTGGAGGCGACATGAATGCGTATTTGGCCATACAATGACTTGCGGTGGCCAGCCGATGAACAAGACAGCGCTTTATCCTTCCCAGACAAGTCTGGTATCAATTCACCGACCCCGGAGGGATGGAGGGCTTGGTTGGCCTGGGCGGGAAATCCGAACCAGGAACCTGGTATCGGGTGCACGCGACAGTCGCGCCTCCTCCGACTGCGCTACACGCGCCCAATATTTCGATACGTTGTAAAAATATGTTTCACATTGTTTTGAAGAGTGTGTTCTGCTTCGTGTGCTTTATTAGTTAGTCACCCAGTAGCATAATTTGATTAACAGAAGGTGGGCTGCTAAGTCGACTAAATCGTATTGTCAAACAAACCATAATATGCACTCCATTCAACTAAATTCAAAGCTGTTTAATATCAGTGAGATCCCATTAATGTACTGCAACCAATTATGCTAAGAAAAAGTAAAATTCCGAAGTTTTTTGAACATTGCTAGTGAAGTGCGCTATGGAGAGGCCATTGGCAGTTTTGGAGGGGTCGTAAAACAATTAACGGCCTTCCATAGAAAATTGCTATGTAACTAGGTCAATTTTAAAAAGAATCGGATTGGAAGCTATTTATAGATTCGTCATAGAAAGGGAAATGGTTTGGTGTAGTGTAGTTTTTGTAGGAATAACTTTCAACGGAGTTATGGAGCTTTGCGACGGTTTGCGACGGAAAACCTGTCGCAAAGCGTCGCAGCTCCATCCGTATGTTCCGTATGGAGCTGCGACGGTTTGCGACGGAAAACCTGTCGCAAAGCGTCGATTGTTCAGAATTAGGAGCGGTATTGTAAAATATTTTGTGTGCAGAACATACGGATGAGTAGAGGCTTCAGTATGAAAGAGTAAAAATAACTTGCCTGGTTTGCTTTAACGTTTCCGATCCATTGCTCCTTTATACCTGGTATGAGCGAAAATTTGTTAAAAGCACCGCGAAAGTCTGTACCTATAGACCCGCATCCAATACCACCAATCGGAACACCTTAACTGAATGAGTTCACATTGAGCAATGACGGAGACTTTCACGCTTGACCAACCTACCAGTAAAGCCATTATGCTTCAGTTGAGAGAAAACATTGATAAAAACTCCGCCGCCGTTGTACCACTGCTTTGCAGTGAAGTAAATATACCTGAAATGCTCATACAAGGAACATCCCTGAATCACGTTCTTAGCGAACCAGTTGGATCTGGATCGCAGACTATGTAAGCCTCCCATCATTTCAGGCTCGGTCTTTGGGCATGACTTGTGAAGGAAAAAGGAACAGCGACTAAACTGCCCATGAAAAGTCTTGCTAGAGAATGACCTATACACACATAGCCTACATATTGGGTGATGGGGCAAATTAGCTAGCAACTGACCTAAGCACCATTGGAATCATCCCCAACATGAGTCGAAACCGGGGAAAGAACGGTTTCCGCTTGTGAGACTCAGATGCAACAAAATCACCTCGAACTTTCCATCCGACTCCATTCGAGACGGCGGGATCCAGCATCTAACTGAAGAGACCATGCAATTAAAAGAAAAAGACGGAGTAAACTCCTAGAGCGATACTTTTACACACATGCTGCCTGAAACGTCAGCCCTATTCAACACTGGAGATGACGTCAAAATTTAACAAATAATAGTAATAATACTCGTGTTTCTTTAATGTATCTAACCTTAACCTTTGAACATTAAAGTTAAATAACTGTAGAAACATAATAATATAATGTTAGGCGTTTCCCATAACAATTGCCTTCTACTTTTATATTGAACAATATCGTAGATTTGGAGGAAAAACAGAAGCGCAGAGGTCGGGTTAGGTTGCGGGTTGTCCACCTAGCCATTGTGTAGGCCAAATACGCATTCATAGGAGCAAAGTGCGTGGCGCGTCCAAACATGGATTGGCTGATGCTGTGTTTTATCCCTTACCTCTTAAGCTTACCCCTTTGCATCCTCTTTCTAGTGCTGCGTCCAAACTGGAGTTTTTCGAAAGGAGAAACTTCTGAATTATATCCCTTAGGCATATAAGTGTAATCCGCTTTTTATGCAAGTGAGCTCAGGATCAGCGATTTTGGCCCGATAGAATGTGTGCACTAAGCCCTGAAAAAGAGGACGAAGTCTAATAGGTGACTACTTCAACAGCGTCACAATCGTTCCATTTAATTCATTGGCTCTTTCATAACGTTGTATTACATGTAGGGAACTAGCACATCTAAACGTTTGCTTCGTGTCTGCGAAACAAGGTTTTCTCATAGGTTACGATGGCTAGACAAGAGTGGAAGCTAAAATCAGCTATTATATTTGCTTCTTAAGAGAGTGAAGGTTTACATTCCCTTCGATGTGCAAATAGGATAGCATAAGGGTGTGTTACTTGGAAGTTGAGCTTGTGTATATTCTTTGTGAAGATAGTTGTAAAACACACTCATCATGTGGTGGCAACACAGAATGTTTACATTTCAGGATAATGCTACGCGCCATTTTCATCACTGATAAAAGATCTTGATTGCAAAAGAAGAAAGTCAAACGAGAAACGAGAACGACAAGTCCGTCATACTTTCTCCTTTGCTCCCGCAGCTTTTGCCATTACGCTTATCTCGGACGCTTGGGATCAGAGAGCGCAAGAAGTGACTTCTGCGCTGCAGGAGGGCGTGGAAAAGTCTGCTTTCAAAGAGGCTAGCTTATAGGCATTCAAATGGAAAAAAATCAGACAACGTGTTCACTCCGACGCGAAAATGTTACTCCACATCTGATTTCTTGATTTATTTGCGCAGAATAAAGCGCACAAGATCGGCTCTAATATGAATCCGGCAAACTAGACAAAGAACACGCAAAAAACAAAAATTTCAATAATCCAGAGCAGCTATCACTCTTTGTGGTTGAATGAAATGAAGATAGAAACTCCTAGAGAAAAGGGAAACAAGCAAGCAGCAGAAGCACTACTATAGTAGAAAGTAGCGTAGGAAAGCATGGTTAGGAGAGGATGGGAATTAGCGAAGAAGAGCACTGGCCTGCCAACACTGCAAGTCGTTTGAGAGAGAACGGTTCCGGATATCAGGTTCATTAACCCCATCGCGGCCAAATTGTTGTACTCATTTGCTTCTTTGTTACCTTTATTTTTTCCATTTATGATAGTCGTGTGGTAGAGCATATGAAACGTGCAATATCCAACAACAAAAATCACTTGCAAACAACACGATCAATAAGCATACAACTATAAGTTCAGGGAAACCCTCAACGCTACGTTTTTGAGAGGTTCAAATTTCTTTGGAGAAGAGTATACATAACCTTTTAATCTTCAATAGACAATACCCCTGACGGTAAAAAATGAGCCCCAACTCCTGATCGTTGTTTAGTGTACAACATTTTGCAGTTAATTTCTCTGTTCCTGAGCTTGTAAAATTTTGTATATTGTAATATAGTTGCTTTGAATGCGTTCAATCTCTTGAATATCCTCCTTCTTATGAGTTGAAAACAAGGGTGTCTCACTTTCGAGTATTGGTCTCACAAAGGACCTTTACGCTTACAGCAAAACTTATTTCTTCTTAGTGCGAACCCTTGAAATACCTGGCGAGCCTTACATGCTTGGCGCTTTTCGGCAAGTTCTTTAATGCTCAGAAAATTCTAATTTGTTGTTGTAATGTCAACAATTTTGTCAAACTGATCAATTGTCTGTCAACACAATAGATAGGTCACCTACCTCGCAATTAGGAATATAATTAGATTTTTCAATTGTGTTAGGTTTGGTTTTCTGTCACGGTGAATTAAACCGTTTTCATCGAAACTTACTGCTTGGTGTGAATAATGACATCTTCGACAAATTCATAGCATATTCTTAGGTTGTCTGCAAACTGTTTGCACACCATTCTTGTTGTGAGTCTGGGAGGTGCCGCAGTGCATATCCTGTCCTAGTGTATCCTAGGTGACCAGGAGGTGGGACCAAGGCGGTGAACTAGTAAAGAAGGACAAGTAAAGGGGAGGGGGGAAAAAGGAAGAAGACCATGAGGTACCAAGAAGGGGTTACCAATAAGGGCAGAGGAGAGCGATTACCAATAAGGTGGATCAGTAAGGAGAACCCTAAGGAGGGGATCAGCAAGTGAAACCAGTAAGAGGGGACCAGAAGGGGGAGAGGACCAGGCATCCGGATTCGGAGTACGTGTCACCGATGTCGTGCTGTGAGCCTGGGAGAGCCAGTAAGGAGGGAACTGTTAGGGCGGAGGGCAGTGCCTTTCTGATGCGACTGAAAACTAATGTGCCTACATAGTTTTTAGTCTCATCTCGGAGATATAACCTTGGCTCGAAGCTTAAAACAGCTTAAGATCCACTCTGAGGGTTTACCATGCTAAATTTGAGAACAGTGCGGAGTTTACTAACCAGCATAAAACTCTATTGAAATCCCATTCAGACCACCAAGATAACGGGATGTATGTATGTACTAGTCATGTGTAAAAGTGCACTCTTTGTATAAAAAAGGAGATGTTCTTTCTCTTTTTCGGTCCAAGACAGGTTTAAGAATTATCGTCTAACAAAAGCGTTGGCAAATTTCCGATCATTCAAATGGAGCATGCACGCTTGAGGTTTCTCATCCGCTAGATTTTTTTGTTGAAAAAATCCGGCGATTTGATCAATGAACAAGCACAACAGTCTAAATAGGCAGAGGATAGAAAGGAGGAAGAGAAAACGCGCTGAACCAACATGCGATGAGGCATGCGGTGATGACTGTTGGAATGGCACGTACTTGATGGAAAATTCTGGACAAAGACGAACGGGAAAGTGAGCGACTGACCACGAGAGAGATACCATTGATTGGGTGCTGCAAAGGAACGGCCGACCAGCAGCGGAACACGCAACGCGCATATGTGGAAGAGGTCCGGGCGGATCGGGTGGGCACGGCCCTGTTGGGACTCGACTCACGTGTGCACGCGAGCGGGACCGGTGGAGACGATCAGCTTCTTGGGGGTTCGCTTTCTGAACTCTGATCGGGCGGTAGCGCTGCTCGATGCAACTTGGCGCTGATCGATAGGGCTGCGCTCGAAGTAGTCTACTGCTCGCTGCAAAAACTGACGTCGGGATCGATGTTCGGCTGCTGAAGCGGCGCTTCAGGTCGCCTCTTGAGTAAACCCCCGTTTGGAAGCCAGGCGGAAGGGCGGGCGGATCAACTCCAAATAGCTTCTTCTTCTGACCCCTGCTCTTATTCCACAGGCGTGGGTGCAGTTCCAGTTCCAAGAGGTTTAGCTTTAGCGCATTGGTCTCTTTAGATTTGGTGGAGGCCCAGTAACCCTTAGGGTCTCCGGCAACTCCGCAAGAAAATGGTGCTGGGGCACGAAATTAGGATCTATCCTGTAGGGGTGGGGGGAGTCCACTGCGAAACTTGGACAACGGCGGCAAAACTGAGAGCAAGCGGGTTTATATAGACAACGCCGTGAACTGACCTACGTGAGTGCCTTCGCAATTTCCTACGCGGGAGATGCCTCACTGCCTTTTCTAGCGATACCCCCCTCCGACTAGGATGGTTCCGAGATAGCTCTGCTAAACAGTCCAACCGGAAGCGCTGGCAAAACAGCACCAAATAACCTCCATAATTATTGGAATACAATTTGGCGACTACCTTTTCTAGAACAGATTGTTCAACTGCATGGACCATGTGATACCTTTTCTGGGGCAAATCCTTAACACTATACTCCTTATAAATACCAAGGACGTCTCCTCTTATCACTGAGTAGTAGTGTGCTCTTCCTCAAAACGCTGACTACTTTCTCCTGGTTCGAGTTGGAGCAGTCTAATTCCGAACTGTTCAAATTTTTGAAGAAATGCATTAATCTAGCTAGAGGGCGTCGCGTCCTGACTATATTGCCACGGCCAGCTCGAATTGTGGAGAGGTGAAAGTAGCGGAGTGTATGTTGCCGCTTCTAAAAATCCTAATGAAATAGAAAGCGTGGCTGCGAATACTAATTATTCGTCTTCCACAATTTTCCTAATAAGTCTCCTAGCTTCTGGCTTCTTAAAGGGTGTGAATCCGTGGGAACGTAAATCGTACATACGAATAGAAAAACAATATAATGTTTTTTTTTTCAGAACCCAACCCTGCTATTTCAGAGCAATGTACCATTCCGGGATAGTGCAAATTCTAAGAGAGAAAAGAAAGGGCGTGAAAGGTTGGCGTAGTTTTCTATCCATCTGCCCAAGTGCGCTGGTAGCAGTGAGGGAGCAGTCGTAAAAATTCCTCCCTTTTTCCCCTCTGTGGCCTTCCTTATAGACTCTCTTGTTGAAAAGACTTGCGTTAGGCCGGCAGCGGAGTCTTGCGGGTGCCGCGGACCCCGCCATGACAACGACGGGTGTGTTACTGTACGCAATACAGTACCGGACATGCCGCTGCGTCCAACAAGCACAAGCGGCGCAAAAGATGAGAAGCGGCGCAAAAGGGCGCCGGAGAGCGCCGTTTTCCGCTCGCCACGCGCCGCGTCTGAGGCAAGTCGCGTTAGTGCGCGGCATCCTCAACTTCTGGACGTTAGACTGAATGAAGGAGCTTATCCATGCGCTCGGACGAGCATGACCTACTGTTTGGAACTAACTTCCGGCATGGCGCGCGCTCTGAACAATGCGTGTAGGCCGGCAGAATCAATCAAGTGGGCGCGACCGCTCGCAGAGTGACGTTAGGCTGATGGGCTGATGGAGGGAGCCTATCCATGCGTCCGGACGAGCATGGCCTACTGTTTGGAACTAACTGCCGGCATGGCGCACGCTCTGAACAATGCATATAGGCCCGGCCGAATCAATCGAGTGGGAGCGACAACCTGTAAAGCGAGGGACAGCTTGAACAGTGAGCGCATAGGGAGTTTTAACGAAAATTCCTAGCCGCCTTACTCAGGAGCTGCTCTAGGACTGTCCAGCTTGCATCTGGAGTGCGCCGTGAACAATGCATATAGAATCGAACCTATCAATCGAGTGGGCGCGAAAGCTTGTAGAGTGAGAGTTTGAGGAGTTTTTATCAGATACCCTTAGCCGCCCTACTCAGGAGCTGCTCTAGGACTGTCCAGCTTGCATCTGGAGTGCGCCGTGAACAATGCATATAGAATCGAAACTATCAATCGAGTGGGCGCGACCGCTCGCAAATTGCACGCGCGGGAGTGTTTGGAGCGCGATAACTCTGTCAAGTGTGAACCCTTTCGGCTGCAGCTTGTGTATTTTGTAGTCAGTAAAAAGCTCTAGTAGCTCGTCAAAGCACAGCGATGTAGCCTAAGAACGGACAAAGTTACGGTGGTGCAAATATGCAGGTCAGGCTTGTACAACCAATTTTTTTCGATTTCAGGCGACCACTGCGGGAACAGGCGATGAGCTGACGGCCTACAGATGCATAAGCTAACAGACCACTTAACGTACTTTAAAAGAAGGCGCTTACAGCTCTCCATCTGCCTAACCTGCCTTAGTTACAGCTGCCGCTTTAGAGCGGAGGACGGCAACAGTAAAGATTCTTCCGCCCTTACTCCTTCCGGTTTTGAGTTTTCGGCACTCGCAATGACATTGTTCTGTTCAGCTCGATGAGCTCTATCGAACGGTGTCAATCTCGACCAATTTTGGAGATATCGATTTTTTGACAATTTCGCGTCGAAGAAGAGGGCACCGCTTTAGGTCGCGGTGATGACGTCATCGAAAATCGATATTTCCGAACCGGGCCGAATTGGTTAAGATTCGATAGAGCTTTTCGTGCTGAATTGAACAGTGCTGCTACGTGTAGCGAATACCGTAATCTGGGCCAGTAAGAGCAGGGAGAACATCGACCGTTATTGTGCTAAATTGCACATGCGGGCGTGTTCAGAGCGCAGTAGCTCGGTCAGGTTCGAGTCGTTTCGGCTGCAACTTGTGGGTGTTATAGGCAGTAATATGTTCTAGTAGCACGCCAAAAGACAGTAATGTAGCTTACGATAGGACAAAGTTACAGCGCTGCGAAAATGCAGGTTAGCCTTGTGTGACAAGATTTTTTCCAAATTCAGTCGATCCCTGTGGGAAGACGCAGGGAGCTAACATCTTACAAATGAGCAGGCGAGCAGAACGCTTAAGGTTCTTTACGAAAACGTGCTCACAACTCCCTTGCTTATTAAATTGCCTTAGTACCAGCTGCCGTTTTAGGGCGGCGGACTTATCGGTTGAATTTTCCTGCCCTCTTACTCACCCATATTTGGGTTTTCGATACCTACAATAACACCATTAGCTTGATCGAGAAAAACGCTATCGAATGGTAACCAATTTGATCCCGTTCGGAAAAATCGATTTTCGATGACGTCATCGTCCCTTTGCCGCGGCCTTGAGCGGCCTTGTCCTCGGTGCGAAACCGCCAAAAAATCGATTTTTCCAAAATCGGTCGTAATTGATACCATTCGATAGCGCTTTTCATGCTGAACAGAAAAGTACCATTGCGAGTGTTGAAAACTCAAATCTTGGCGAGTAAGAGCACAAGAAACTCTAACCGCTATCTTCCGACGCTTTAAACTGGCAGCTGTGGCTAAAAAAGTTTTGGCAGCTGAGGCGTTCTGAGCACGTCATCGTTCGCGCTCCAAACACTCCCGCGCGTGCAATTTGCGAGCGGTCGCGCCCACTCGATTGATAGTTTCGATTCTATATGCATTGTTCACGGCGCACTCCAGATGCAAGCTGGACAGTCCTAGAGCAGCTCCTGAGTAGGGCGGCTAAGGGTATCTGATAAAACTCCTCAAACTCTCACTCTACAAGCTTTCGCGCCCACTCGATTGATAGGTTCGATTCTATATGCATTGTTCACGGCGCACTCCAGATGCAAGCTGGACAGTCCTAGAGCAGCTCCTGAGTAAGGCGGCTAGGAATTTTCGTTAAAGCTCCCTATGCGCTCACTGTACAAGCTGTCCCTCGCTTTACAGGTTGTCGCTCCCACTCGATTGATTCTGCCGGGCCTATATGCATTGTTCAGAGCGCGCGCCATGCCGGAAGTTAGTTCCAAACAGTAGGTCATGCTCGTCCGAGCGCATGGATAAGCTCCTTCATTCAGTCTAACGTCCAGAAGTTGAGGATGCCGCGCACTAACGCGACTTGCCTCAGACGCGGCGCGTGGCGAGCGGAAAACGGCGCTCTCCGGCGCCCTTTTGCGCCGCTTCTCATCTTTTGCGCCGCTTGTGCTTGTTGGACGCAGCGGCATGTCCGGTACTGTAGTGCGCACTTTTCCTGCAGTTGCCAGAGATCTGGTAAGCAGATCTGGTAAGAAGAATGTCAGAGATCTGGTAAGCAAAGTGCTTTTCGTTTTGTTTTGGGCAATAGATGACATTAATATAAGTAATAATATAACAAATATAACAGGAGAAAACCTTAAAATTTTTTCTGCCGATTTCACTAACATGTTTACTAACTTAAAACACAATGTTATTCTACATAACATAAAAGCTATCCTTTTATTATGTTTTAAGAATTCAGGTAAAAAGTTTATTGCATACAATGGCTTTAACAAAAAAACTTTCTGTGTAGATTGTTGTAATAGTAATAGATATAGATACTATGATGTTAATGACATACTGTATTATGTTGATTACCTACTCAATAATAGCTTCTGCCAAGTTGGAAAAGTAGTTTTTAAACAAACTATTGGAGTACCACAAGGTGGAAACTTTAGTCCGTTGTTAGCGGATCTTACACTGTCATATTTCGAATATAGATACTCCATGGACAATATTACGCACAAGAATTTTATTTTTAAACCTTACAGATATATGGATGATCTTCTTATTGTTCGTAACTCGGATACCCGGAATATTGCTAATATTCTTAGTTTCGTTTATGCTGACTCATTACAGATAGAACCAACGCATATTAATGAATATCATTGCAATTACCTAGATTTAGAAATACTAGTCGATAATAACAACTTATACACTATAAACTACAACAAAACAGACCATTATAGCTTTGAGGTAAAAAGGCTTCCGCACGCTACTTCTTTTATAAGCGATCGAATTAAATCTGCTACGATATACACGGAAGTCTTAAGAATAGCACGCACTTGCACCTTACTAGAAGATTTTATACAACGTACCTACTGTCTTTACGCTAGTCTAACTAATAATGGTTATAAAAGGGAAGAAATAGTTTGTAATGTTTTCAAATGTATTAATAAAAATAAATTTATTAAATATAAATATAAGATCTTCAATTTGCAAGATATTAAGTTAAAACTTCTCTCAACTATCTTTTAGAATAATCTCTCTCCTTAATTTGTTATTTTTCGTTTAAATTGTCACTTATTAATAAAAAAGATTCTTACAACTCCTCTTTCTACCGTTAAACTCGATGGATTACACCCTTTTGTGTTAACACACGCTGTAATATTGCTTCTCCGTCGTTTTTATTTTACTTTCATGATTTTTAGTATACTATAGCACCTCTTTAGTGTGTATTGTGCAATCACACACAATACAACTACCTAGCTCCCGGCTCAAATACTTAGGTTTTATTTAATTTTGGCGCCTCTTTTGGCCTGGCTGAGTATCTTCTAAGATTATAAATACTCGGTCTGACTAGTTTCTTCGGCGATTTCCATTTTGTTCGCGTTTTGTTCGTGTCTCGCGATTTGTGCGTCTGTCGTGATTCCGTCGTCGTATTCATCTATATCCCTTGGTGATTCTATTGTTGCAGATTTATTCTTTTACTAAGTATTCTGTTATTCTTCTACTACTACGACGTTATATTTTCTTCGGTACTACTATTCTACTTATTCTACTACTATTATTCCGTCACTATTAGTGGATTTTATCCGATGATCGGTGAGTTTTTTCTTCCTTTTTTATTTCACCCAAGGTCTCTCTTCCTTACTGAGGAGTTCCGGGAGAGACCTTATGCTTTTATAAACCTTCGTTATTATCCGTCTAAGGGTAGGAACGAAACGGATAATAGTTTGATTCCTCCTTTTTTTGTACTGTATTGTGAAGAAGCTTTTTCTAAGCCAAGTTATGAGTTCTTGAATGTAAGTCCCGAAATCTCATAGAACACTCCTTATCACTCAACAGTTCTGTACCATTTTGCGCCTGTGCAAGGGTTTCCCTCAACCTCACACGGCTAACTTGTGGCTGGAAGGCCACGAAGATTTGCAGTGCAAATAAGATTACCTAATATCGTGGTAAGGGTTTTTCTGCGTTACGTTTTTAGTGCAGGATTCCATACGCCTCCATTTATCGACATTAACGGTGATTATGAGGGCGTGTGTGGCGCAATCGGAGGAGGCGCGACTGTCGCGTGCACCCGGTACCAGGTTCCTGGTTCGGATTTTCCGCCAAGGCCGACAAAGCCTTCCATACCTCCGTGGTCGGTGAATTGGTACCAGACGTATCTGGGAAGGATAGAGCGCTGACTTGTTCATCGGTTGGCCACCGCAAGTCATTGTATGGCCAAATACGCATTCATGTCGCCTCCACGACATCCTGTAGAAGTAGAATGCGCTGGCACATCCCAGATGGGATTGAGTAACGCCGTCCTTTATCCTTATCCTTTAACGGTGATTATATTATTCGTTGTCAAGCTCTTTTATGGACAGAGATTATGTCCCAACCTGTTAGATTCCTAGCATGTAGATTCGCTAAAAGAATGTTTCCAAATAGATGAACCATAACCGACACCCATCCATCACACCCCGGCGGGTCTCAACCGCAGCTCCTGGCACTGCGGGTGAGAGCCGCCGTGAACTACGGCAGCCCTCGGGGACCTTTGCGGCCGGCGGCTCAGCGACAATTCGTCCGCGCCGCGGCTTCCACCACTGTGGCAGCTGGGTCCCCACTGCAGCGGGAGCGATATGGACGTGTTCTCCAGGTGCTGCCGCGAGACTCTGTAGAGGTCCTTACACAACATAAAAAAACTAGCCACGAAGTCACACTGGTTGTCGGAGGACGATGTCACGAATTCGCCTATCGACAATTCGCTCAAAAATTTTCATGCTGTGCGGGAGCAAGCGAATCGGACGGTAAGTGAGACGGTCTGCAGGACTGCCCTTCTTCTTTCAAAGCCGACCGTCAGGCACCTTCTTCTGCGCTACAACGAGATTGAAAAACTTGGCCAACCACTCCGCAGAGTACCATAGATTCGACTTCCATACATCAGCTGGCAAGTCGTCTGGCAAATTAGTTGCCTTGCCTGGTCTCATCTTCCTCAGAACCGCATCAGTTTCCTCCACGGTGATCTTGTGGAGGATAGGAGCAACAGAAAAGGCGGCCGGGTGAGGGGACTCTTCAGTCGGAATTCCCTTGAAATAATCGCCCCATCGCTTCAACGCTTACTCGCGGTCTGTCAAAAGATGGCCGCTCTCATCATTGATGCCAAAGAACTTTTCAATATGCTCGGTTTGACGATGGCGGGTCTCAGCAAGTCGGTACAAAAACCGCTCACCATGGAGCGACTCGAGCTTTTCGTAGACATCAGTGTAAAGGGTGGCGATTGCAACTGCAACAGCCTTTCTTGGCAGCTTTTTTTCGCTTCGTGGTACTTTAACCAGTTATCGGCTGTCTTTTTGCCGAGAAACACATGATAAAGCGCTTTCTTCTCTCGAACCTTTTCTTTCACATCGTTCGTAACCAGCCATGCCTGCTTGTCGACGTTTCGTCGTCCAAGCTTCGTAATGGCAAGTTCTGACCTCGCAGCTTAACCCTTTCACGACACGCGCGATTTTTGGGTGACTACCGCGTGGGACAGCGCGCATTTTTCCCGCGCGCTGATTATTTGAATTATTTTATTTGTATTATTTGTTAAATGCGAAAAACAGTAACGAATGAAGTTTCCCAAGGACCGTCTTTACCGTAGATATTAGTGGGCCCATTGATTAATATTGCACTATTAAATGCTTAATAATTTTCCATGAACTATTTTTATGATGGCATCCGACGACATCGTCGGACAATGTCGTGAAAGGGTTAAGGTATCGCGTCGGTAGCCCTTATCCAAGTCTCATCGACAGTTGTGACTGTCGGGGAAATCACAGCTGCGTCCTTCTCTTTGATTCGTCACTATACCTTTGTCCTTGGGAAAAAATTTCGAATTTCGAATGATCGAATAATATTCGATTTTCAAAATTTCGAATTTCGAATGATCGAATATTATTCGATTTTCAAAATTTCGAATTTCGAATGATCGAATAATATTCGATTTCCAAAATTTCGAATTTCGAATGATCGAATATTATTCGATTCTCGAAATTTCGAATTTCGAGTTGTCGATATTCGAATGATCAAATGAACACCTTACTTATTGTGGTCACCCAATGACTGACATTTACTTATTTTTTATTACCCACTGTAAAAGCGTTCGACAGAGCGGCATATACAAAGGCTCAGATTGTCATTACTCTTATACCAGTTGGTTAATTGCGAAAAGGATCGGTAATTATCAATCACGGTACATGTGATAAAAATAGTTAGCCAGCAGGAACGGTCAATTATAAACTATCTATTCGAATACTTAGTCCAGTTACAATTATCAGTCGACTCACCAACAGTTCCTTGATCGTCGCCGGGCGTTGCTGGCCGTCAATCCGTCAGTAGTGGCAGAATATGTCCTAGTCGGAGTAGAATGTCGAAGTAGTCGACGGTTGAAGTCGAAATTCCTCCTCGAAGTTGTCGTCGATCGTTCTGAGATGAAGACATCGAAGTGAAGTTTCTTGGGCCCATTTCAAAATTCTCGCTGAGCCGCCGCGCGGGCGAATTAGTGTCGGGACCCGTCCTGTCTCTGGTGTCCGTCTCCTTGAATTTGTGGTTTGGAGCAGCCTTGCTCTCGCTGTGCCGGTGCCCGCAGCCTTCCTTTTCTTCCTGTTTTCTTTAAGTTAGGAACTAACTAACAAAATTAGTGTTATTGTGTCACTCTAGTCGTGACAGTACATCGGCTTCTTTCAATGGATCTCCTGTCTCGTGGCCGACATACCCGCGCTACTCTTACGTTAAATCAGGGCTAATTGAGGGGAGTGTGGTGACTCCAGTGAGTGATAATCGCTCTTGAGGCTGAAGGCGACGAGCGAGGCGAGGGCGAGCTGAGGACCGAACCGAGGCTGTGGATTCGGTGTCCAGGCTCAGATGCCGTTTTTCAAGCGCCGTGAAGGCTGCTCCATCCATTTCCTTCACGAGACCAAAAGACGGTGACAAAGGTATAATGACAATGAAGCACCCTTGCTTCCCTAAGGCCTCGTGCATATTTCCCGTCGCCGCGATTCCATCGCGGCGATTCTTTTTTCAATTCTCCTGCGCTGCTGCACTTTTGCATTTCAACTAATTGTTGAGATTTGATGGATTCTGACGTCTATACCATTCCAGAGGTTTTCTACTAATATTTCCAGCTGCATGCTGTGGTATTCAACATAATGATGTATAAACGTTCAACATCAGTGATACCACAGGCACAACGTGCATGAGGAAGAAGCACTGGTCACAATACGGAGGGCGTATAAAGGCTACAGGCTCCTCACAGTTTGTTTCCCTAGATGGACCGATGACCTCGGGAAAACCATCCTGCTCGGATTTTCGAGGACCAGGACGTGACGTCGCAAGTGGTTCCAATGAAGAAACGAGGTCTGTGGATCCCGCAGAATGACGTTAACGGCCATCGATACACTTTTTCTCTCATCTTTGCCTGTCAACTGGAAATCAGAGGTAGCTGAAGGTTTTTTAAACCTAACACCAACAATGTCCGCCGATGCTGGAGTGGTGATCAACCTACTTACGCTGAAGTGTGGGCCACCTTTAGGCAAGGAACCTTCGAGGGAAGAAATCAAGCTGGCCGAACGGATTGCCAGCATACTCAAGGACTTCAAAGGACGCAACTTGAAGTTGACGAAGACGAACAGCTGGAAGTGGTGGAAGAAGAAGATTGGGATCCGCAAGATGAACTGACAGACGTGGAGATGCAAGCAAGAATTGGACATATGATAACGTTTTCGGGTGGAATGATTTCACTCACACGTCATTGTGCACGACCCTCCTTTTGACCTTCAAAAAAGGGACAACAACCTGGAGGTAAGTGTCGAAGCTGAGAGTAGCTAAAGGAGAACGGATTTGTTATAATGGCATTGAAGATGGTGTCGCTGGTATACTTGTGAGGAGCCTGTAGCTTTTAATCGCTGTCCGATTGTGACCAGAGCTTCTGTTTCATGCACTTTAGGCCTGTGCATCACTGGTGTTGAACGTTTATACATCGTTGGGTAGCTTTCTTATTGCCTTGTGTTTAAAAAACCGGTCAGTAATAAACAAGTGGCAAGAAAGTTACTCTCCACGGTGTACAACTGGAAAATTAGGCAAAAGATCTGAAATCGTTCAACTCTCAACCAAACATATGAAATGCAAAAATGCAGCAGAGCAGGAGAATCGAACCCACGACCCACCTATGAAACAACGTCTCTATCCACTGCGCTCTGAGCCACTTGGCGGGCGTACAAGATCCACGAATTCTAATGTAGCGGACTCCCTATTTCTTGTGTTTAACGACTTGGCAACAATAAACCCATTTTTATACTAAATGAGGGGTGGAGATTCTCCTTATATGGCTCGCTCTACCCTTTCAGACATACGCTCCAGACCCTTCCCTTGTCAGATTGCATACACACAATTCGGCCACTTTGAATAACACGCGAAACAAAACGTCGTTCTTATCACAAGGCCACACTTCCCTGGTTTTCGAAGAGGAGTGCTACTAACTTGTTAAGAGATTGATAAAGAATATTCGAAATTCGTTTATTCGAAATTCGAAGCCTTCGAATATTCTAATAAACGAACATTCGAATATTGGGCTTTCTCGAATATTCGAATAAACGAACATTCGAATATTGGGCTTTCTCGAATATTCGAATAAACGAATAATTCGAATATAGGATTTTCTCGAATAGTCGAATATTCGAATATTGGAAATTCGAATTTATTCGAAATTCGACTATTCGAAATTCGAAAAGGGCAAAGGTATATTCGTCACCACTTGATCCTTGCAGCACCGCATCGCCCTGCTTCTGCCTCGGTGGCGCAATCTTTAAAGTGCAAATCAGCGGACGATGCTGTGGTGCGACCGTTTTATACGGCACGACCTTAGCGTCTGTGACGAGACTTCGGTATAGAACGAGGTGAGGCGGGAGTAGCGTTTACGAAACACGGTATTCATTATGGTGAGGTTATGCGATCCGCATATTCAGGGATACTCTCACCATCTGCGTTACGCGACCGGTAACCGAATCCACCATGACAGCTGTATCCGTCTTTCGCAGAGCCTACGCGCCTAAGGTCGCTAGCGACAATGATAGCGTCTCTCGACGGTATCTCTGCTCAAGCAGGCTCCAAAACGCACCTCTGGCTTGATCTGAACAGCCAGTCCGCGGAGCATACGCAGAGAAGAAGTGATGTAGTCGCTCCTTAGCGGCGACAACGATCTTCATCAAACGGTCGTCAAAGCGTTCCACACTTACAATCGAGTCTCGGAAACGCCCGGAGACGATTATTCACATACGCTGGTGGTTTATTTATTTATTTATTTATACATGTATCACAACACGAAAAAAAAGAAACAATTAACGGTAAAACACAGTGATAATAAACGCAAACATAGAAGAAAGAGCAACCTATCGAGTCTTGAGATAACTGTCAATGAACCACCTATATTGGTTTAACGAATATGGCAAAGCATGCTTTTTGGAAAACAACAAGAATTCAGAGCCGGCCCTTTGAGTAAAGAAAGAGGCGCGAACACAACTTTTGGCCACAGGATAATGAATTTTAGCTGTACAACCCCTTGTAGTAGAATGGTGGACAGTGTAGAGCTCACCAACTGTCAGTGCAACCCTTCCAGTCATCATCTTGAAAACCATAATTAGACCGTTTCGCTTCCTACGGATAGCAAGCGATTCCAGCTTGAATATTTTATTACGATCATGCGCTGATGGAACGGTGGTGTAGTCACAGCCATTCAAGCGTAACCACAGCTTTCTAGTGTAGCCGTTCTGCACTGATTCAAGTCTCTGTATGCAAAAGTGAGGACTAAACGCAGTGGTGCCGTTTTTCAATATTGGGCGAACATACGATTTGTATGCGAGGAGCAAGTGAGCTGCTGAATTCGTAGATAGAGCTCTAAATATGTTATGGGTTATTCTTTCAGCTTTTTTTGCAATCATTTCACAATGTTCTGAAAAAATAAGTTTTTTATCCAAGATAAAGCCGAGATCTCGCAGACTTTCTTCACTAAGTAGATTGCTACTACCAAGGTTGTATATGCGCCTAGCCGAATTTGAATTGCCGAGATGAAAAACTCTAGTTTTTGGTGCTGAGATAGATAATTTCCACCTGTCCGACCAATCGGCAACCTCTGAAACTGCACATTGAAGGGCAAAATGCTCCTCTGCACACGTAATATTCCTGTATATTTTTATATCGTCAACAAACATTTTGCACTTAACGCCATGTCGTTCGACCAAGTCAGGTAAATCAGATGTGTAAATGATGAAGAGAATCGGTGACAATACACCTCCCTGTGGAACACCACTCGTAATTGTATAAGACGGAGAAAGTTTTTCATTAAAATTCACTTATCTCTATTTGCGATAAAATTCTATTTGTGATAGGATCTATTTGTGATAAAATTCTTCACCCGCTTAACAATTCTTTGATGAATACCAACAATTTGCAGTTTGAAAATGAGTTCCTGGAAGGGAACCTTACTGAAAGCCTTGCTGAAGTCAAAAAAGACTACGTCAACGTCATTTTTTCATCCAATGCCTTGGTCCAATCATCCAAAGTAGATAGCATCAAGGTCTCAGTCGATCTTCCAACTCTGAAGCCATATTGACTTTTTGGTATTGCCTCATGTGCTCAATATGTTTCGCAAGAGCAACTTTCAAAATTTTCTAGAATATTCTTGAAAAGATTGATGTAATACTAGTAGGACGATAGTTTGATACTTTATCATGAGGCGATTTTTTGGGGATAGGTGTAACGAATGCATGCTTCCACCGATTTGGTATTGCACTATGCATATAACTAAAATTGAAGATATGTTCAAGACGAGCAACTAAAGCTACAGCAACCTTCTTAATGAAGTAAGCAGGTATATCGTCAGGAGTAGTAGTGTAGGATAACGGTAGGTCATTTAGATGCTTGAAAATATCTTCTTTGTAAAACCAAACTAAGCTATCAGATGAGACACTTGAGTGCAAAAGTCTGACTCTACCCAGGTTTCATTATCTGAATCAACGGCGTACGACTTTTTGAAATATAGGGCTAGCATGGGAGCTTTTTCAAAATCAGTGACAGCTGAGTTACCTTCGTCATCTACTAACGTCGGGATCTTAGTTGACTTCCTCAGCCTAGAATTCAGCAATTTATATAGCGAGCATTTTTTTGGATTTTCCAAGAGTTTCCGTTCAACGTAACTGTTGTATTTTCTGAGAAGACGGTCAAATTTAGTTTTAATAAACTTGAAACGTTCGCAGGTCTGAAGACATGGATTGCTTTGAGAGTCCAGCCAGGCTTTTTCTTTGAGCTCAAAAAGCTTAGACAGATGCGGTGGAACGTTGCCTCCATTCAGGGGTTGTCTTTCAAGGGGGACATACTCCTGAATGGATGCATGCGAAACTGATAGGAAAAACTCATACTTGTCGTTGACATCAGGTAGAGCTTCCAAAATATATCTCCAATCAAAGGAGCATAAAAATCGGCAAATGTCTTCATACGGCGCTTTGTGAAAGGACCTCCGGAGGCGAAAGTACAGGGGATCCATGAAGGCTTTCAACTTGTAAGAGAGGCTATAGTGATCACTTGACCCAGTTGGTGCCATCACAAGTAAATCTCGTAATAGTTTGGTGTCGCTGCATAGAACGAGATCAAGTATATGATTACCACGAGCTGGTTTAAGAACTTTTTGAACAAGCTTGTTAGAGTTACAAAAATTTAGGAACACTTGGGAGGCATAAGAAGAGGCATGCAGAGGAACTTTTTCCCAATCAATATCAGGAAAGTTGAGGTCGCCGTTAATGACGCAAAAGGCCCTTCAAAAGTGGCTAGATCACTCAAAACCTTGGTAAGCTGGATCGTCCCATTGGTGGTGCAGCGTCCTGTAGGCCACAATCATTCTAATAGTAGTATGGAGTAGCTTTAGATCACAGCACACTATTTCAAAGACATTTTGATAAGGTTCGCACCAGACAACCTCAAATGCTATGGAACGCTTAATAAGAATAACAGCACCACCACCCCTTTTTTGAGCTCTGTCACATCTCACAAAGTGATAGGATTTTCTCCATTCCTACTGCTTTTCGAAGCCATGAGCGATGACTCGGTCGAAGTAAGAGAAGCCATTGTTGAACGCCGGATCACGAAATAGATCACTAGCAGAGAATAGGTGGCACCGACCGCACACGACGACCGCACGGAGATGATTCTCGGACTTCCGCATAGAACGGCATTGAAGCCTCTACTATGTCCATTGACTTGCAGCAGAACCACCTCGTCTCCTGCACCGCACAGAAATCAACTGTTCTACGCTCCAGCGCTTCTACCAACTCGCACGAGCGGCCCGTTTACGTGCCCACATTTAGCGTTGCTACGCGGGTCCTGCTTATGTTACGGGACTTTCGGATTAGCTCAATTGCTCTTTTCGATGCCGTCCTCGCACCAGGGACCCTCACACACCTCTCACACTCGCCGGGCTCTGCGAGTGCGCGTCGGCTCCCGCGGACGCCGTAGCACGATCTCGACAAGCATAACTAACATACACTCATACGATGTGACATTGGGTTGTTCGTAGGCCAGCCTGTCACCAGGTCCTGCCTGTCGCCTGCAATTGAATGTCCGTGTTTGGCTTAGCTCGAGGAACCGAGCAGTTTCAGTAGCACCGCGTGGAGGAACGGACATCGCCATTCGTAAATCACTGCTTTAATAAGTAAGAACTCGAATGAACAGTTTTTTTTTGGGAGGGATGGGAATTTAGACCTAACAATTAGCTTCATTAAATATTCCCAATCTCACGCCAATATTTGTAAATCTTTTGCTGTTCCTCTTTTCTGTCTATTGCTACATCCCACGTCTTGCACATAGCAGATGGGCAGATGACGGCAACACTTGTTTGACCGTATAAAAAGTCAATTCATTGCTTCAGGAGTTGATTAGCTTTATAGGGATGATGTATCTCAGAATTGTTAAGTGAGTCATGCTACCCTTTAGCTTGTGGAATTTCAGGCAGTCGTTGTGGCCCACTGTGAACATTTGCCCAAAAATGTTCAAGAATGTCAAAGCGATTATCAATTCTGACGCCCGTATTAGATCCATCATTGCCCTATACGGTCTAAATGAACATATTTTCTTTCACGGTTTGACTCCTAGCTCACTTCCGTATCGGGATCAAGAAGTGTTCCTTCAGCGGGAGAGAGAGGACGTCCTATGATTATGACGTCAGTTGCGGAAGCATCAGTCGGGAGAGCGTGTCCGCAGAAGAGACGGCGGCTCCATGCAAAATAGCGCGCCAGCGGGAAGAGACTACATACGCGCTGCGAAACGGCAGCGATCAGCCGGAGCAGGGACGAATGAGAGCGAGTTTCCCGTAAACCTCCACTAATTGTGTTTCAAAAGTGTACGTATTTACTTTATAGGCCATCGTCAATGATTTTTAATATCTCCATGATGTATGGCGAAGAATCAGAAGTTGCTCATGCCATTAGAAGGATGAAGCCAGGCACTGCTCCCGAACCGGACGGCATTTCTGCTGACCTCCTTCGTGCGGGTGGCAGTGCCCTCTGCTCACTTCTTGCCAAGCACTTCAACCAGTACCTTCGACTTGGTAGGATTCCGGACTCATGAAAGGTGTCGAAAACAGTTCTAATCTTCAAAAAAGGTCAGCAGGAAGATATCAACAACTATCGACCCATCAGTCTTCTCTCGATTGTCTACAAGATCTTCACCAAGATACTGCTCAATCGTATGGAGCGTTGCTTGGATGAGTATCAGCCAGTGGAGCAAGCAGGGTTTCGCAAGGATTTCTCCTGCATGGACTATATTCAGACTGTCTCACAGCTCATCGAGAGGAGCCGCAAATACCACCTCCCACTTGTCCTTGTCTTCGTGGATTATCGGAAAGCGTTCGACTCTGTGGAAATCACGCCGTTTTGAACGCACTTGTGCACGCTGGTATACCATCGCCCTACATCCGACTTCTCGACGAGTGCTTCTCGGACACATCGACCACCATCCAGTTGTTCGATCGAAAGTTTAAGATTCCTATCGGGAAAGGAGTACGGCAGGGAGACACGATTTCTCCAAAGCTATTCACAGCCGCACTCCAGGATGCCATGAAAGACTTGAACTGGGACGATAAAGGCTACCTTGTCGACGGTAAACGGATCAGCAACCTTCGCTTCGCCGTGGATATTGTTCTCATCTCTACCAGCACGGCAGAAGTCGAGGAAATGCTGAATGAGCTCAATGTGGCAGGTATGAAGATTGGATTGGACATGAATATGTCCAAAACACAATTTATGGTCAACCAGTGGTGTGACACGGTACTCGTAAGGTTAAATGGAGTCGCTCTACAACAGGTCGACTCCTACGTCTATCTGGGAAGAGAGCTGAACATGGATAACGAACTCGCTCCTAAAATCGCCCGCAGGAGACGCGCAGCATGGGCAGCCTTCAGTTCGATTCGCGAAGTCACCGAGAGGTCAAGGATCCCGGCCTCAGTGTCTCGGTATTCAACGCCTCTGTACTGCCTGCGATGTGTTACGCGACGGAAACCTGGCCCGACAACAAGACAATCGCCAGAGCAATGCAAACTACGCATCGTGCACCGGAGAGATGTCTTCTGAGGACAAGCCTTCGTCAGCAATGGCAAGAAGGCCTACGAAGCTCAGAGCTACGGGAGAAGTCGCAATTGGCAGACCCTCTGCAGTACATGAAGAAGTCCAAATACCGCTGGACCAGACACCTGCTTCGACGAAAGGACGATAGATGGAGTCTCCGTGTCACAGAATGGCTCCCGAGAGACCATAAGAGACCACTGGGACGACCGCCAACGCGATGGGCAGGCTCATTCTCAAGATCTTTCAGAGAGCGGAGTCTGCCTCACTGGATGCTAGCCGCCAGAGATCGAGCGGTCTGGAAGAGTTGTGGTTCCCGCTGAGAAGACCTCCAGCCGACAAGAACCATCAAAGTATCAAAGTAAAGTAAGTATAGCGAAGTTCCTGAAATCCATTGTTACGGCCATTCCGAAAAATCCGAACCCCGTTTTACTTTCCTCTTCCGGCCTATAACTATAACGCCTATTCCAATTAAAACAAGGGAAGAAATTGTGCGAGACAAAATAGTGGCTCATCTGTCAGGAAACAGGTTAATTCCTCCTGAGCAGCACGGCTTTAGGACAGGCTCTTCTACAGCCACTCAGCTTGCAGATTCTGTCCTTGATTGGAATTTTGCAATAAATAACGAAAACTCTGTTGATGTCATTTACTTCGATTTGTCCAGAGCTTTTGATAAGATGTGTCATGAAAAAATCCTTATCAAGCGCAACTTTATATTCGAGGCTCTCTTATGATTCACTCGTATTTGAGTGGAAGGAATATACGCGTTAAGGTTAGAAATTCCTTTTCAAGTTGCTACGATTGCAAAAGTGGAGTGCCTCAGGGACGCGTGCTTTCATCGGTTTTGCTGCTTGCAGACACTTTCGATCTTCAACAAGATTAGCTGTTGGTAATCATATGAAGGAGCAAATGTATGCTGACAAAAAAAAATAAAAAATAAAATATACATATAACAGGGGCAACAAGGATCAGGTATTTCAAGCCTTATCTCAATCTGTCAATATTATGATGGGGTGGGCTGACGCTTGCAAATACCAGTGAATTTCTGTAAAACTTTTCTCGTCCATATTGTTGTTTCAGATAATGTGGAGAACATTTTCATCAACTGTGACTTAAGCTCTGTATCTGACGAAATTCGTGATTTAGGAGTCTTCATGAACCGTAAGCTAAAATTTAGAAATCACATACATACCACTGTACGAGAAGCTTTTGTCATCATGTTTTTGATTTTTAAAAACATTAAAACCGCTGAAAGCTCAATCCTTATTAGCTTGTTCAAGATGTATGTCGTACCAATATAGGAATATTGCTGTCGGGTTTGGAGACCATTTACAAAAAGTTCCAATCCTGGCTTGAAAAGGTGTAAAAAGCGCTTACAAAAATTTTGTTTTACAGTTGCTTACGACCCTCACCTAAGTCCAAGACGACCCCTATTTATTAGGAAAGACTCAAGCTTTTTGGTTTTAAAAGTCTATTCTACGGACGCATATTTAGTGATCTCGTCTTCTGTTTGAAGGTACAGAAAGGGGAATCAGGTCTTGAAGCGAGCAAGGAGTGGATATTTTCACCAACTTAGGGTCCACGAAATCCTTTCGCTATCCCAAAATGAAAAGGAAAAATCGTGATCTTCAATTCCATTTTCTTTCGAAGTGCTCGTTGCCTACAAATGCAGCCTACAAGTGTACTAGAAGCTCCGAACGTCAATATTTTCCAGAAGTGCTTGAAAAATATTGCCCTACTTTCAACTCTGCATATTGTCCTAAGCACAAAATTTTTTCTTCCATTTCCTTCCAGTTTTTCAAATTTTCAGAAATTTGTTTTTTGGTTTTTACTACTTGCGTTTGCGTTTTGCGTTTTTTTGCGTGTTCATGCGTTCCCATCAGAGTAGATGAGTTTGAGTTGTTTCATTTATTAACAATTATAATAACGCTCTCGGTTTAATGTTAATGTCCTATATCTCTGCATTTGCTCACGATTTTGTATGGCTCGGCAACTCCATGTTATTGTTTCTGTTCTACCTAACAAAAAAAATTCATTTTACCTTGTCCTTCCCATACAACCATCAAGTCGGTTCTGATAGAGAACAGGTTATCAAGAGCCGTTCTAACCAGCAACTTGCAGTGTTGGCGTGTCTCCATCAATTTCCCCTTCCCACCCCAAGAACAGTACATTTGGATGTAAATTTCATTCGATTTATGAAACTGGTGTTTTTTCTCGATTGAAGTCTGTTCTCATCGGGAAATTAAGATTGATGCATTATACTGATCTGTTGAGGTTTCCTTCTTTTTCAATCCAGTGATTTGTGAATTTCGATGCATCGTGTCCATTGTTTCACTACTTGGTTTAGCGCAAAATTCCGTGCAAATAAAAAAAAAATCAGTCAGTAGACAAATAGTGAGAATACAGTTACATTCTACAGAGACACCAGGAAGAAGTGCAAACAGTGCCACGAAAATTGTTTTGCTCACAATTTGTTATATTTTGCGCTTTCGGGAAAGGTAGTGCAGGTCCGAGTTCGATCTATCTTATAAGGAAATGTCGACCTTTGCTTTAAAAAACCAGCCAGCATTTGCAACTCGAACTCACCTTGTAAAATAGTTTTCTAGGATGTAAAAAACGTTTATTTGGACTCCAAAAAAGAGCAGACAGCCCACATTCCTTTTCCTCTAAATCTCGTTCAACTTGGTTTTACGCTTATCTAGTGCAAAAGCATTATGCCAGCAATTTCCTGGATGAGTGCAATCATAGATTAAATGCAACGATTAAGATCTAGGCGCTAAGTATATATTTTTGCTCGGTACCTGAGCACATTGGCGTGTCTTCCAGAAAATGTCAATGTTTGCAAGATGAACATGATCACGTCATCTTAGGTGAGTCTTACGCAGCTCATTAACAACATAAGGGCTGCAGGACCGTTGTCGAATCGTTGCCTGTACGGTCCGGAAGCGCATATCCAATCATCCAACGCAGCGTTTTGGCTTCCGTTAGGCCTAGTCGGTTATCAGCTTCCTTGGTTGCAGGCCAACATTCAATACCGGACATTTCTATTGTTCCCGGCTCTGATGTTCTATTTGAGCCGTTCAGGTATCTTAAAGGCGACACCATAGCCAAGGTGTGGGGTATTTCCAGGTCAGGATTGCAGGCTGGGTAGGTAGCAGCACTTTAGGCAGTTATTTCGCATACTTCCTAAGCGGGCGCGTGGAGCGCAGTCGGAGGAGGCGCCAGCTATCCCCTGCACCCGATACCAGGTTCCTGGTTCGGATTTCCCGCCCAGTCCAACCAAGCCTTCTATCCCTCCGGGGTCGGTGAATTGGTACCAGACTTGTCTGGGAAGGCTGAAGCATGATTTGTACATCGGCTGGCCACCGCAAGTCATTGTATGGCCAAATACGCACTCAACACGCCTCCACGACATCCCGTAGAAGTAGAATGCGTGGCGAATCCCGAAGAGGATTAAATAACGCCGTCCTTCATCTTTTTATACTTTCTAAGCACACTATTATGAAAAAATCTGCGCCTAATGGTTTAGGGACAATTTGCGCTATTTAACGTTGTAATTTCGGTATTACTAACTGATTGCTTCTTGCTACGTCTCTGGTTGAGCACACCTTTCTTGACTGTGTGAAATAATTGAATAAATTTTCTTTTGCCTTAGAACCGGTTATCGAATGTCATTTCGGCCACGCTCCACTCATGCTCGACATATCTTCAGCAGTTGTCCTCCCCGACCATACAATTTCCGAAGTGAGATACTTGACTTTCGATGCTCGTGGAAGCGCTTTGTCCTTTGTCACTAATCTTACATAATGGGCCCTGCCTAGTTATGTACGTCGGTCGTGAACCTACTCACGGGCTTTTCAGCAGCTTAGCGCGACTCGGAATGTAGCTATAGCTACAATGTAGATAGAGTTTTCTTTCTTCATTTATTCTGCTTCGTATATAGTTCAATTGATATTAACTTTTCAGATTTCATATCTGCTGGCTGATCTTAAATATTGCAGCGGAGGCTTGCATTCCACCACGCCGTCGCCGCTCACCGTATAAAAGGTGCTCGGATGTTCGAGGCAGGCACGTCTCCCGTCTCACGGACTCTGGGTCACGTCTTCTGACTCACTCACTCAGCACGCACGGACTTCGTCGCGCCGTGCTCAATATCAGCCTCAATATCGCCTCCGGCACGACAGCCTCCCGACCTGCCCCTCAATATCGGACGACGACGGCTCATTGGAAGTAGATCAAGTAGACCATTTTGTGAATAATAAATATTATTAATATTGCCTTCTTCAAGACCGCTCCAATGTCCGCGTGGCAATACAACAAAGGACGAGCAGCGGTCCAATACCCATAGAAGAAGGTCAATAGGGAATATTGCCAATCAGTCCCACCTGCTTGCTCTTGCCACAGGTGCTTAGTGTTCTTCACCTGCGTGGAGTAGCGTCCAATGACTTAGATTCTAATTGTGACGAAATGACAAATGGACAGCGGCTGTCACTGAAAATCTTTATTTTCAATGTCTGCGTCTGAGGAACTATTCTCTTCAGCGTAGCCCTGTCATGTAATGCAGTGAACAATATGGTCCGATCGTTGTGAAGACTAAGCATGCATATTTACAATGCGCGAAATAGCTTTGATTACAATCTAGATCTCCGATAAAAATAAAACCTGGCATATTATTTGATTGAGTCTTTAGGAGAAATTCGTTTTCGCTTTGCAGAAATCGGAAACTCGTTCGACAGTCGAAAACGCGTTGAGGTTATCGCCTTGATAAGCGAGTGTGCAGCATTTGTATTCCTGAAAAAGAGTAGGTGAAAAGCTGCTCAATTTAAAATACTAAAATATTCATATTTATCTTCATTTTCAGTGCCTTGATTCTAAATCCAAGAGCAAAGGAATCTCCTGGTATGGGTCGCGCGATAACGTATCAGCGAAGCCACTTACTCCCATGTGTGCCCCGTATCAAGGTGTTTGGTTGGCGTCTCGCCACTGCCTCCCTCATGATCGGTTGCATGTTACCAGCCTTGTTTGAAAAGGTAATAGACTAAATAACCCACGGACTGGTCACCGCAAGTCATCATTGCATAGGTCAACTACGAGTTCAATTTGCCTCCACGGTACGTGTAGAGCCTGACGCATCTCGCAAACGGTTTGTCTATCGACCAACTTGACCTTATTCTTATTCGATTCAAAAAGGTTGTGAAATGCTGTGGCGTATGAAAGATCGCAGATGGTTAACGCTCTTCTTCTTCTTCTTTACGTACAAACGTTTGGCCCCTTTCAAACAAACGTAGAAAGTTTCACACTCTGTTGCGATCGGAAAAGTAAAACAATTTGAAAAAAGAGCAATAGAGCGCCCGATTGATGAGCGAAGGGTGACTAATCTGTTAATTGGGAATCGTAGCAAAAGTATGTGAAGAAATCGAAAAATCCACACCTCAATAGATGATGATGATTGATCACTGGGGCAAGAAATTACGTGAAATTTATTCGCGAAGTTGGCGTAGATCCCGCAAGCGTAGTTAGATAATCCTTCACCTGAAAAATTGCAATTTTAAAATACATCACGACCTCTGAACCACTGATTACGCGCTTAATAAATAAAATATTAGTGATCAACAGGACGTGAAAGAGAAAAGGTGCTTAGCGCTGTTCGTTGGAGTGCTGTTTCTTTTTCCTTGGGAGGCTGACATTGGTTTGTGTTGGCATAAGTAGCACGTCATGTATTCCACTCAGTGATAGTGCAAAGAAAGTGAAAAAAGCAGAGCTAACGCTTTTTGAATAAGCGAATGTATCTACGTTGCATGAAAGCAAGTTGAGCACATACCTGAATAACGTCTTGGAGACATATTTTTATGAGTTTCATTTAACACCAGGGGACTGCCATCGTATCACTTTCTCGACATTGTGAAAAGACAACATCAGGGTTTTAAAAGTGGTTGCGAAAGTTATATTCCGATGCTAACTGGAAAAGTTTGGAAATTATACAATACAGACCTTTCCATAGTTGCCAATCGAATGAGTTGAGATAAAGAACGCCGTGTTTATAAGGGCCGTTATGAGAAATACTGCATTGTAGAACATTTCATTGCAACTACAAAGCCTGACCTGCTCACACGTGTCGAATAGTGAGAGTTTTTGAGTATTGCTAGCGAACGTGGTGGAGAACAGTCAACTATCCTTCTCGAATTCTCTAACTAGATCTCGTGCGGAGCTCAATACGTTCAAAAGCTGCGAAAACGAGAACGCACACTGTAGAACACCATTCAACAGATGAAGGAATCAGGTCGACCTCTTTCCATAAAAGACACTGTACTAGCCGGGTTTCTCATCATACGTAGTTGTTGCTTTCTATCGCCTTTGAGGGCCATTCAACAGAAAGGTATACAGTACATATATGTATACGTTGTCACTGGGTGTATACATGCTGGGTAATTATGGCCAGTCGGGACCTACTTATAGAATACAAAAAAAACGTGATTAGGAGAAAACCTCCGCAGCCTCCAGAAAGATAAAGTGCTCCAAGACGAACATTGCGCATCCTGGAGCGCACCAAGTCGTGCTCATTTAAAGAACAAGAATGCTCCTTAGTTTTGTCCTGAGCACCTAAGGTGCTCTAGTTAAAGCGTTTTAAAGTGCAAATCATGGTCTACATCTGACACCGAGCTAGCCTTTGAAAGCGCCACTCGTATGATGCGACATTCGCGAAACGGATATTGTTCGCCTCTCGCAGCTGCTGCTCCACCCGCGTCTTACGACTAGTGCAGTTTGGCGTTATGGATCAGGAAAAGGGCGACGATAATTTTGCACACCTTGCAAGTAATGCATAATTTTGCTAATCTCTTAAGGCTGTTACGGGACGAAATGGATAAGGTTCGATTTCTCAACCAATTTTGAAATTTTTTCGACCAATTTTGAAAATGTCGAATTGGCGCACGAGCAAAATCTAAGAAAATTTTCTATGACCTGTGATTTTTTAAATAACAGATTGTCAGGAAAGTTCTGCAACTCTGCGGAAATTTTTCAAAATGTTTTAGTTGTACCCAAATTCAACCTACGATGACGATGTTCGTTCCTTCACGTGGTCCCACTGGAAACTATTCGCTTCTGCGAGCTGAGCTAATCACGGACATTCGAGTACAGGCGACAGGCCCTTGTGACAGGCCGGCCTATGGAGATCCCATGTCACATCACATCGTTGATGAGTGATGAGTTAAGTGAGTATCGAGATAATGCTACGGCGGGAGCCAACGCGTACTCGCAGAGCCGGTGTGAGAATTATGCGAGGGTCCCTGATGAGAGGATGGCATCGGGGGAAACCAAGCTAGTCCGAAAATCCCCGTAACGTAGGTAAGACCCGCGTAGCTACGCTGAATGTGGGTACGGTGTCGGGCCGCTCGTGCGAGTTAGCAGAAGCACTTGATCGAAGACGAGTCGCTTATGTGCGGTACAGGAGACGAGGTGGTCCTGTTGTAAGTCGGACATAAACCAAGGCTTCAGGGCCGTCTTATGCAGAAGTCCCAGGACCACCACGAATGGTGTCGGAATCATCGTCTACGAACGTTTCTGAGACTCGATTATAAGCGTGGAACGTTTTAATGACCGCTTGATGAAGGCCGTAGTCGCTGCTGAACAGCGTATGTATCATTTCTTCTCTGCGTACGCTCCTTGGGTCGTCGTGTCCTCCGACGGTACCTCTGCTGTCTTTTCATCTAGCAGGGTTCAGACCTCATCCTTGGCTCCTTATGCAGGCTGCTCTGAGGAAGCCAAGGATGAGGTCTGGACCCTGCTAGATGAAAAGACAGCAGAGGTACCGTCGGAGGACGCTGTCGTTATCGCAGGCGACCTCAACGGTCATGTGGGGAGTGCGAAAGATGGTCACAGCTGTCACGGCGATTTTGGATATGGAGCACGTAACGTTGATGGTGGACGAATCCTTGAGTATACGGACCCGCATAACCTCATAATCGCGAACACCGCATCTCGAAAGCGTGACGCCCATCTGGTGTCTTTCTATAGTGGGAGCACCAAAACACAGATCGACTTCATCCTTGTGAAACATCGCGATCGAGAGGTGACAGATGCGAAGGAGGTGCCGTACGATACTGCCGCCTCCCACAGCACCGTCCACTGGTATGCACTCTTAAGTTCGCACCTCCGAAGCTGAGGTATGTCAAGCGATGCGTTCCACCGAGAATCAAGTGGTGGCGTTTGAAGGAAAGCGCTGCAGCTTTTGTTTCTCGTATTCGGTTACCGACGGTGACAACCGTCGCCGAAACATGGAAAAATGCCACCGACCGTTACAAGTTGCATGTTCTGAATTAGGCATGGACGCCGCATGATGCCGGCGTGGCTGTAGACTAACGACTTATGAGGAAAGTCCGACAGAAGAAAAAATTATATCACGTGTTCCTTTCGTTCCGACAAGACCGCAGACAAATGGCGTATGTACCAAGAGGCGAAGAAAGCAGCAAATAAGGCCGTAGTCGTTGCTCATTATGATGAGCTCAGGGATAAACTGGAGACATGCGATGGTGAACGACATATTTATCGACTTGCCAAAACACGCCATCGTCAGACCGAGGACATCGAGAAACTTCTGGGCGTCAACGATGAGAACGGTCATCTACTGGCGAACCGCAAAAGGGCAATGAAACGATGGCATGACTACTTCGAGTGAATCTCAACAGTAGAGTTTGGTCATCCGCCTATCCCTTGCGTCCCTCCTATGTGCGGTCCTGTGCAGAAAATCACTATGGAAGAGATGGAAGCCGCTTTGAAGAAGATGAATCCAGGCAAAGCAACGGACCCCGACGCGGCCGACCTATGGAAGTTGAGGTGCTGGAATCATGCTGAGTGGCTAACGAAGTTTTTAACAGGTTGTTGCGGAGAAGAAGATACCTTGTAGTTGGCAGCAAAGCACGACGATCAAGATTTGGAAGAAAAAGGGCAGTCGTGACTGCACGAATTACCGTCCAATTCGCTTGCTCTCGGACAGCATGAAAATCTTTGAGCGAATTGTAGATGGACGTATTCTTGATATCGTTCAGCTTTCCACCAACAAATATGGCTTTGTTGCGGGCTGTGGCACCATCGATGCCATACATGCTACTCGCTTTTTGGTAGAGAGACATCGTGAGAAGCAGAACCCTCTGCACCTTGCTTTTCTCGACTTAGAGAAAGCATTTGATCGTGTACCGCGTGAGGTCATATGGTACGCCTTACGATAACACGTGTTCCCAAAGAGCTTATTGAGTGGTGCGCACACTTTACTCTTGCCCGAAGAGTAGAGTGCGAGCGTCAGCCGGCTCATCTCCGTCTGTGTTCACCAAGGCTCTGCGCTTTCCCCGCTCCATTTCATTGTCGAAATGGATGCCATTTCGAGAGATCTTCTGAAACCAACCCCCGCTTGCAAGCATTACGTCATCTGCTGTATGTAGATGACGTAATGCTTACAAGCGAAGATAAGACCGAACTCGAGCAACAAGCGCAAGCTTGGTGCGACCGCTTGCGATGTTCGGGCTCAAGCTGAACGTTAAAAAAACTGTGTACTTGACGACATACGTAAACGAGGCCGGGTCCATTGAAATCAATTGCACTGTGCTTGTACGAGTGACCGACCAGCAGCAATGTATGGAGCTGAGCGCTGGCCTGCAACCAAAGAGGTTGAGACTCGTCTCAGCGTGATGGAAACGGAAATGCTGCGTTGGGCGGCTGGTGTTACGCGGCTGGACTGTATTCGCAACGATGAAATACGTCAGAGATTTGGAGTCGCTCCAATTGCTGACAAGTTACGTGAAGCTCGCCTTCGGTTTCGTAAGATTGGGCTTAACATAGATGTGCCCGGAAAACGGCCTAAAGGCGGCCGAAGTAGCGTTGGCTTGATACGTTGCATGTGGACCTGAAGGTTGTTGGTATCCACACCGATCAAGCATTTGATCGCGTAAAGTGGCGTCACCATAACAGAAGAGTGGACCCCGCCTCGAAGCGGGAGAAACGATGAAGAAAAAGAAGAATTTCAATCTAAGAGTAAGCACTGCTGGCATTGACAACACTCTCCCAGCTAATGGCCAGATCATGGATTTCCGTATTTCAGAACGAAGACAACTGTGACTAGGAGAACTGTGTCACCTCGGATTCCAGTTGCACCTGATCATCGAAGTGCCTATCCCTCAGATGTTCCTTAAGAGCCCGATTGGGGTGGTAGTCAGATGGCGCAACGTCCGGCGAATACGGAGTGGGGTATTACCTTGCACCCATGTTCCTGCATCATTTGGCGAGACATCTTTTCAACATGTGACCAAGCGTTGTCATGAAAAAAGTAAACATTCTTCCGTCGTGGCACAGCATTGGTTTCTTCTCGTGGAGGTCGGATTTTGATTGCGTAGGAAGTCGTTCCATCGGGGGAGCAGCTGGCACTTCCAGGAATGGCTGGCGCAGAAAACCCAGGAATCTTCTCCCGCGTCTACGACCACGTATCCCAGAGGGCTCTTAATACGAAAGCGGAGAAGGAGAGACTGAGCGATGCTGATCGCGACGACCGGTCCGAGCGACGCAGATCAAGGGGCACGCAAGTCAATTCGGAATCAATATTGCTTTTACAACCCTAGCGTGGAACGTTTCAATGACCGCTTGATGAAGGTCGTAATCGCTGCAGAACGGCGGTGGTATCATCTTTTCTGCATATGCTTCACAGACTGGCTGCTCTGAGCGAGCCAAGGATGAATTTTAGAGCCTGCTTGATGAGAAGACAGCGCAGAAGTGCTGTCACAAGACGTAATCATTGTCGCAGGTGACCTTCACGTTGGCGCTGCGAAAGGCGGGTACGGCTGTCATGGTGGTCTTGGTTTTGGTTCACGTAACGCTGATGGTGAGAGCATCCTCGAGTACGCGGAATCCCACGAGCCCACCATCGTGAATACCAGATTCCGAAAAAGTGAATCCCACCTTATTTCATTCTAGAGCGAGAATACGCAGATCGACTTTGTCATTGTGCGAAATCGTAACCAAGGACTTGTCAAGGACGCGAAGGTAGTGCCGTATGAAACGGTCGCCACACAACACTGCCCACTGATCTGCACTATGAAGATCACACCACCGATGTTTAGGCAGGTCGAACGGAGCGGTCCGTTAAGAATCAAGTGGTGGCGACTGAAAGAAAAGGAAGCAGCTGTGGCTTCGCGCATTCGGTTGAGGCATGTCAAAATGCCACCGACGCGATTCTCAGTGCTGCGCGTTCCGAGCTCGGCACTACGAAACCGGGACGGCGTAAGTTCGATATGCAGACATGGCTGTGGATTTACGAAGCTAAGGAAAATTCCGAGAGAAGAAGAGACGTATACCACGCGTTTCTCGGCGATAAGACAGCCGATCAATGGCGTCTGTATCAGGAGGCCGCTAAGAAGGCGGTAGCCGTTGCAAGAGCACTCCTTACGATGATGTCAACGGGAAGCTTGAGTCGCGCGATGACGAGCGATTTCTTTATCGACTCGCGAAGGTTCGTCATCGCCAGACTGAGAAGGTTGAGAAATTCTTTGGCATCAGCGATGAGAACGGTCATCTACTCATGGACCGCAAGATGGTTTTGAACCGATGGCGCACCTACTTCGAAGAAGTCTCGACAGTAAAGTTTGCTCATCCGTGCATTCCATTTTTTCCTCCTGAATACGGCTCCGTTCAGAAAATAAGCGTAGAGGAGGTAGTGAAGAAGATGAAGAAGGGCAAGGCAACGGGCCCCGATGATTTGGCGGCCGACTTATGGAAGTCAAAATCCTGATACCCATCGAAGTGGCTGATGACGTTCTTCAACCAGATTATTGCGGAGTAAAAAGTGCCCGATATTTGTCAGAGATGCACGGCGATTCCGATTTGGAAAAAGAAGGACGGTCCAGAAGACTGCACAAACTACCGTCCAATCCGATTGCTTTCGCATAGCATGAAGATCTTCGAGCGGATTGTCGACGGGCGCATTCGTGATATCGTCCGCTCTCTACCAACCAGGGGCCGGGTTCATCAAATTTACTGCAGTAACTTTGATGAATCCGGCCCCAGTGCGGCTTCGTAGCTGTTTGTGGCACAGTCGATGCCATACACGCCGTTCGTCTTCGATAGAAAAACACCGGAAGAAACAGAAACCGGTGCATCTTGCCTTCCTGGCTTTGGAGAAGGCCTTTGATCGCGTTCCGCGAGAAGTGATATGGTATGTCTTACGAGAACACGGAGTCCCCGAAGATCTCATAGGGAGGGTACGAATACTGTACTCTTGTCCAAAGAGTCGAGTGCGAGCTGCAGCAGGGACGTCAATGGAGTTTCCCATCTCTGTCGGAGTACATCAAGGGTCTGCGCTCTCCCCTATACTCTTTGTCGTCTTTATGGATGCCATATCGCGTGATCTTAAGCGGCATTGAGCTGCCACGTACTTCGATATTCAAGTACTTGGGATCAGCCATCGCGTCCGATAGCGGTTTACCCGTTGAAGCCAACTCACGCGTGAGTGCAGCGTGGCCCAAATGGCCCTCTCTGACGGGAGTGCTCTGCGACAAGAAGATACCAGAGCGCCTAAAGTCGAAGATCTACAGAGCAGTCGTCCGACCTGTAGCTGTTTACGGAGCTGATGGCCCATTACCAAAGAAAGTGAAAGGCTCCTCAGCGTAATGGAAACGAAGATGCTGCGGTGGACGGTCGGTACATGGGGCGAGCATTGTCGTGCAGAAGGAGAACTCGCCTTCGGTTTACCAAGGCCGGCCGGATATCCTTCAACTTCTTCATCATTTCTTCAATTTCAATGCAGTACTTCTCTGCCGTGATAGATTCACCGGGAGGGAGGAAGCTGTGGTGAATAGTTCCCAGCGAACGCCACCATACTGTCACCATTACTTTCTTTTGGTGCAATTCCGGTTTCGCAAAAACCTTGGGGCTCTCATCGCTGTCCACCCACTGTGCCGATCGTCGCCTGTTGTCGTACATTATCCATTTCTCGTCACAGGTTACGATGCGATCAAGGAATGGGTCCGTTTCGTTCCGTAGAAGCAGTGCGGACGAGATCTCATATCGTCGGTTTCTTTGCTCCTCAGACAGCTCGTGAGGCACCCATCTTTCCAGCTTTTTGGTCTTTCCAATTTCCTTCAGATGCCGGGCAGCTGTGTTGTGACTGACGCCAAGAACCTTCGCTATCTCCCTGGTACCTTTGTGTGGATCCTCCTCTACCACATCTCTCAGCTTGTCCTCATCAACATCACTATTCCTTCCATGACCTTCATGTTCTTCCAAGCTCTCATCTCCATTCCGGAACTTCTGATACCAACGATACGCCGTCCGAATTGTGGAACATCCTTGACCGAATGCGGCGTTCATCTTCTCGTCCGCCTCGGAAACACACAAAGCTGTAGTGCCCAGCTTGAATTCATACAAGTACAATACCGCTCCTGTCTTTTGGTTTTTGGGCGGAATAGACGGAAAAAACCGCCGTTTTCGCCGCTTTTCCATAACTCCTTTCAAAGTAGCTAAATCAGGAAATAATTGCAACCACCCGAATCCACTGCGGATGATCTATCCAATGATGTAGGTAGCGTTCAGTTATTCTTAAAAAAGTTGATTCGGTGACCCATATAGTCTCGATGGCGGCGGCCTCCCTCCGTTCCCTGAGATAATTGCTCCCAAAGCGGCCACCTCCCCGACTGACTAGAACCAGCAGATTTTAGCCAAATCTTCCGTCTTTTGCCCATGTTATATTCGATAGTATCCTTCTTTTTCGAACGTGGCAACAAAAAGTGATCATTATGATATAGTTTACCGAAAAATTGCTCTTGTTCAGATTTCTGAATTTCAGAAAATACTTGAAATTGGTGAGGTCTAGTCTAAGCCTAACGATATCCGTGAAATCTAAAGGCAGGGAGTTTAGCTGGTCTAGTGGGTGATCTGTTAAATTGTTCAAGGAAAACTCTCACAACAGCATGGTTCGAAGACTGGCAGCTCTCGAAGTCATCTAACGGGTCAGATGCTGGTGAAAAATAAATTTTCACCAAACTGAATGGGAGCTAGAGCTGTCGCAACAAGGGTGTAGATCGCGTAGTGAGGACTATGGGAAAACTGTTTCTTAATCTTCCACCTGGAGGCTCTCTGGTTTACCTTAAGCGCCGCCACCCAGCAATCAGGCAGTCAAAGTTCGTCGAAAGCTTGAGTGGCACACACACAAAATCTGCTCGAAAATTTGTTTTAGAACAGAAAAGTTTCTTCTCCGCTGGCTTCAACAGTTAATTCTGAGTCGATTCATGCCAAGGGCTGCATTTTTCCTTTATTTTAACCATCTTGCACATTTGTTCGCTTCATAATAGACTGCGGTCTGTGTGACTAGTCCGAGCGCCGCTCTACAGTAGGTAGTGACCCCACGCGACTCCCTTGATGTTTATTACCGCCTGGTCGACAACTTCACACCTCTTAATGGACATCACACAGCCCGATTCCTTATTGATCCTTCCTTGAACGATCCCTCCTAGTAGATACCATGAAATCTTGAACGCTCTCGAAAGTCTGAAGCCTTAAAACCTGAACGTGCCTCCAAGTCCTTTAAGGCAAATATCGTGGTCCTGTGCTGATTGCTGTCTGTTTCCTATATCACGCTTGTTTTCACCCAGACCTCGGTGCGTGACTCCATGTAAGCTAGAGTCTATATGACTTCGCGTTCCGAAATTTTAGAAGCTTGTTGTAACTGTTGTGGCGTGTGCAGCGCAGCAGGCAAGAATCCTGACCTTACCTGATAGCGCGAATCAATCTTAGGTTCAGTCAACCTATGCTAACTGAACACGCGCGGAGGCCTCTGGGAAGGATAAAACGCTGGGTTGTCTATCGACCCAATTGGATTAAGGTCCGAAGTCTACAAACACTATGTATTTCCATATTTCCATCCACTCCATTTGGCTGCAGACATGGGCCAGTAATGCAGCGTGCATAGGATCGTTACGTGTAAACTCAATAAGAATGGAATGTTCGGATTTATCCTACTCGGAAGGTGGGGGCACATAACCAAAAATATGTAACATGTTAACGTGGGATTCATGGAGCGGGTTCTAGAGGACAAAATAGAGCCCAAGCAGAGAAAATTCACAAAAAAATACAACAAAAACAAAAAATTCCCCACGGCTGCATTTTTGGCCCTATTCTGTTCTCTAGAAGCCGCTCCGTAAATACCATTTCAATTGGTTGCGTAATTTTTAGTTTTCTTTAGTTATGTGCCTCTCCACTCCGAATAGGATAGATCCGAATGTTCTCCTAACTGTTTTTGTGTATCTTCAGTTAAGGTTACTCGCCCATTGTGTAGTCAGTTAAATGAAGTAGTTCAATTTCTTGCCCCCTGGAACAGTTCTACACTATGACTTCACTTCTGCCACAATTTTTGTGAGAATGTCGGTTTCACTGGAGTAGTCTGGCTTTTGCGAACCTCCTGTATACGTGTTCTGACTGTTCGAAAAGTGAAATTCGCCTTCTTCGCAGACTATCACCTTCTATGCGCACTCATGCAAAGAACAATACACTGAAGCCTACATGACTTTCCCATTTCTTTTGTGCTTTTCTCGCTAATGAAGAACTTTTTTCGGTATCTTCTCCAAACAGCCCATCTAGTCATGTACAACATTGCTAAATATTTCCGTGCAATTTGCAGCACAACAAAAAAGGCACAGAAATTTTCCCTTCTGCAGATTTCATGACATCGAAGGTTCGGGGCGAAAATTAATTGTCATGTGTGGCTATGTGAAACATTTTTCGATCATGCGGAAAAATTATCATTTCAGTAGCTGAAGTACCTCGTCTTCTTGCTATACAGGTAACCTCGCAGAAAATAAGAACGCTCCTATAAGCTCCAATAAACTCGCTTTTTTCAAAAAACAGTGTACGTTCTAAAATATTCATTCAGCACCATTTCACTATCAACAGCGTTGATTATGCCGTTACATGGACGCTTCATTGTGGTCAAAACTCTTTCGCCAGGCGAGGTTCGAACTCGCCGCTCTGCTTTCTATTCAGAATGCCCATTACACCATCAATCACTGCTTGATGCAGCGCAACATTCGCGATATTTTCGAGCGTTCTCTGGGAATAAATATTTAAGTGAACGCTGCACACATCTGAATCAGGCTCAAATCAGAGTAGGTTTAGTAGATATGCATTTCGGCGAACGTCTTTAGGCTGGATGTTAGTAACTAGTATATTTCCGAGATAGTAGCTGGATAGGCGTTCGCTTGGCTGTAACGATTGTGAGGTTTGTAGCTATGCTAAGCCTTTGTTTGCGACACTTTTTCTATTTCTTCAACATTCTTCAATATTTCTAACATAACTCCACAGATGAGTACTTTAGAACAGAAACGATATGAGTCCTACTAAATATCACGAATTTCCAGACCTAAACAAAAGCCATAGCCTTCTGGTGCATTCGTTTTATTTGTTGTTTTTTGTTCTACACTCTGATTTTTGTTCCAATTAGTTAATTAAAAACACTGGTTTCATTTTAAAGCATTCATAGTCTTCTTCAAGAAATAGAGCAATGGAGTCTAGTTTTGTGCCAAATCTAGACGTACTGGGCACCAAATAAACTATATTTAATAGGAATATAAATCCTCCTACATTAGAAAGTGAAACTGCACCTTATAAAATTTCAAGAATACGGGAGGCGAAGTCATATACATAGACTCTAGCTTACATGGAGTCACGCACCGAGGTCTGGGTGAAAACAAGCGTGATATAGGAAACAGACAGCAATCAGCACAGGACCACGATATTTGCCTTAAAGAACTTGGAGGCACGTTCAGGTTTTAAGGCTTCAGACTTTCGAGAGCGTTCAAGATTTCATGGTATCTACTAGGAGGGATCGTTCAAGGAAGGATCAATAAGGAATCGGGCTGTGTGATGTCCATTAAGAGGTGTGAAGTTGTCGACCAGGCGGTAATAAACATCAAGGGAGTCGCGTGGGGTCACTACCTACTGTAGAGCGGCGCTCGGACTAGTCACACAGACCGCAGTCTATTATGAAGCGAACAAATGTGCAAGATGGTTAAAATAAAGGAAAAATGCAGCCCTTGGCATGAATCGACTCAGAATTAACTGTTGAAGCCAGCGGAGAAGAAACTTTTCTGTTCTAAAACAAATTTTCGAGCAGATTTTGTGTGTGTGCCACTCAAGCTTTCGACGAACTTTGACTGCCCGATTGCTGGGTGGCAGCGCTTAAGGTAAACCAGAGAGCCTCCAGGTGGTAGACTAAGAAACAGTTTTCCCATAGTCCTCACTACGCGATCTACACCCTTGTTGCGACAGCTCTAGCTCCCATTCAGTTTGGTGAAAATTTATTTTTCACCAGCATCTGACCCGTTAGATGACTTCGAGAGCTGCCAGTCTTCGAACCATGCTGTTGTGAGAGTTTTCCTTGAACAATTTAACAGATCACCCACTAGACCAGCTAAACTCCCTGCCTTTAGATTTCACGGATATCGTTAGGCTTAGACTAGACCTCACCAATTTCAAGTATTTTCTGAAATTCAGAAATCTGAACAAGAGCAATTTTTCGGTAACCTATATCATAATGATCACTTTTTGTTGCCACGTTCGAAAAAGAAGGATACTATCGAATATAACATGGGCAAAAGACGGAAGATTTGGCTAAAATCTGCTGGTTCTAGTCAGTCGGGGAGGTGGCCGCTTTGGGAGCAATTATCTCAGGGAACGGAGGGAGGCCGCCGCCATCGAGACTATATGGGTCACCGAATCAACTTTTTTAAGAATAACTGAACGCTACCTACATCATTGGATAGATCATCCGCAGTGGATTCGGGTGGTTGCAATTATTTCCTGATTTAGCTACTTTGAAAGGAGTTATGGAAAAGCGGCGAAAACGGCGGTTTTTTCCGTCTATTCCGCCCAAAAACCAAAAGACAGGAGCGGTATTGTAAATGCCTCGGATTACCCTTTTGTCCATCTGCAAAAAAGTGAATAATACTCTAAAGTTTTCCCACTTTACATAGAAAATTTGGTACTCACCGGTAGAACAAAGTTTGCGCTTCTAAATGATATGCCACATGTTACGGTTTGTTCTTGATCTAACGCGTAAAGACGCGCCAAAAAATGGCGCGAGCCAGTGCCATTTAATTCGTTACAACCTAATACATTGTACATTACACACGGGCGCCACTTTTCCCGATCAAATGCCTTGATTTGATCGAGAAAAGTGGCGCCAACATTCCAGGAAAGCGGAGCCCGCAACTAAGCGGGACAAACGCTGAAGAAGAAGAAGCAATGAGCCACATGCGCATAATATTCAGAACATATGGGCTATAATTTTCTGGCACTAGACAAAGCGCAACAGCTTCTGCTAAATCCTGAAAAATGTTTAGAAATTTTGTTGCAGGGCTTTTCCGAGAACCTAAGTTTCTGCGAGCTTCAGATTCAGGCGCACATTGCAGCAACTATGACTACCTAGGAAACAGAACCTGAAGCACAGAAGTCTCATTTGCTTCTTTAATCTAAAATCTACAGATTGTAGAGTCACCCAAACGTTGTCAGAACAAGCCGACAAGACTCTGATTCAACAAACTCTCAGGGGAAGTTTAAGTAATAACTTATGATAACCACCCCAATTTATTATGAACTGCGAGAGAGTTGCTTGCAAAATTGGGTTGTTTTGCCTTTCCAGTAATAATCGAATAATATTGAGCAAATTAACCCCAGTAAGTAGCAAATGATAACTTGCTCTGGTGGCAGCTGAGTCCACTTGTAGATGAGCCGACGAATGCGCGTCTCCGAACGCATTCGTGGCCACAGCCGTATAGGTGCCGCAGAGCTGCTCGGAGACGGCCGGGATGTCCAGGTTCGCCTCTCCGTCAGGCGATGAGCGTCTCTGATAGGACTGACCGCTGTGGATGGCTCGACCGTTGTGTAGCCAGCACAGCACAGGTGCAGGTGTCCCTTGCACTTGACAGCTGAACGAGGCCGGGTCGCCCAGCTGAAACAGAAGAACAGTAAACGGAAAGAATCCTACTATTTTTACGGAACATGCCGTCGCCTCAATTTCTTCTAAGATTGGGGTCCTAATTGTTGGTTTTTATGGATGCGGATTCCATGTTTGGGCAAGTCTTGAGACTGATGTTGTGATTGATGTGGCGATAAACCGGGCGCTCGATGCCATTTATACCACACTTCTGAGCAATCTTTACCATTTTGAAATCAAAATGAACATATTCCAAATCAAAACGAGCATCTTTCAGATCATACTAGAGACTAGACTCTCTAACGGTTTAGAGTTAATTTTTGGTTAAGCAAAATGTAGTGCAGTTTCTTTGAAATGTTTAAATTCACCGGCCGCAATGAGTGAACACCGTGTTTAAAGTCTTATAAAGATTTTTGAAGAAAAATATTAAATTAAATTTTATTTTAAAGTGCACAAAAACAGCAATCGTTTAGTACGTTTAAAAAGGGGGCGAGTGTCTATACAACTGTTTTTGTTTAGAGTTTACGTCTTTGTTATTCCAGGCATACGGAGTTTTTGATATCAATCGAATAAAAAAGCGAAAATCTAGCCGAGTTCGTGGCGCGATCCCTTCCTTCAATACAATAAATGATTGCCGCCCTCTTGCGCTTCAAGGCAAATTTTATTTTATTGTTTTTCCTTAAAGGATAGAGTTTCAAACAGTATTTTCACCCATCTAGGCAGTTGAATTGAAAAATTTTAAAGAAAATTGTAAAGTTAAACTTTCCCTGAACAGAATTTTATTCTAACCGTGTTGAGAGGTTGAATCTGGAAGGCACTCATTTTGATTTGAAGGATGTTCAGTTTACATAAAAAATGGTACTACTCTCTAATTATCGCTAGCAGGAACTACGCCATCTGATAGTTCACATGTCCGCTCTTTCGGTATGACGAGTAGAGATCCATTTCGTCGAAGTGCTCTGCATATATTATAAAGCATTCTATGCGATTCTCATGAGAGAGATGGTGTGGCTTCAGTGGGTGGGAGAAACGCATTTTTATACTAACTGGAGACTGGAGATTCTCACAATGGCATTCATTTTCGCCGTTCAGATATACGCGTGAGACCCCTCCTTGGTAGGTCTGTTAGGTTTAAACACGCGACAAAGTCATCTACCAGAGCAGCACACCTTCGAGTAAGTTTGGCCCACATAAATTGAATTGAAAACCAAAGAAATGTGTATTGATTCTTATAAGACTGTCTACAAACAAACCGTGTTGAAAATAAAACTAAAAAAAATTGAAAAAAGTAATAAGTAGAGTAAGTAAAGTGAGTGAACATTGATTTAAAGCGAAGGGAGGCAGCAATCACTATGTTAATAGTCAGTATACTGTCAATATATTAAATGAATGCTCGTGCACTTTAAATATTTCGTTATTTTTTCTTAGAAGATAAAATTTTCATAAAATTTTAAAAGTGTGTTCACTTATTGGGGCAAGTAATTTTTAAAAAAATTTAAGGAACGGCAATCTAAATTCTCCTTGAACAAAAAATTCTTCCTCGTGCGGTCTTGGAGGTCGGAATCAACATATTTCCAAGCACTTACGAATTCGTTAGGGCGGTATGTTCGAGAGTCAGGCCGATGGTGAAACTGTCTTCAACTCAACTGTCTTCGTTGCCTGCTGAGGTTTGGTTTCTTTCCCGAAGGGTGCCTGTCACCATTGGAAACGTTAGAAGAATTGTGGCGATTCTGATGACACTTACTTCACTCGAAAGTTTTTTGTTTGAGTAGAGTTGTGAAGAATATTTGATGTTACATGTCAAAAATCAGTTTATTTGAACACAGCCTAAAAAGCCTGCGATGGGATAGTGAGGAAGAAGGTTGAGTCGTAGAGATGTAAAGTTTTTCCGAGCAGCCATTTCACCAAGCGATTTAGTTTCTACGGTGGTTCTTTTACTGTCAGAGGGGCAGGCGTCTCCATGGGCTTCTCACCCGCAATCAGCTCTGTGGCATCTCTCGTTTTCAGAGGTAACGGCCACATAGCGCCTACATATTATTGGATAGTATGTGGCAGAAAAAACAGGGAATAAAAAATAATTGTTATCCTGATCGAGGTAGCGTTCATCTGCATGCGATCGAACTCTGAACATTGAACCATCTACGTATTAGTACACATTTGCGAATTTTGGTATCACCAGAAATAGAATGCCTTTTCGAACGTAAAACGGTCTCTGAATCAACTTTAAACTGTGCTTAAATAATACCTAAATGAAATAGTAGACGAACGTTAACGTCTATTGTTTATGTCCTTCATCTTACCTTTTTAACGAACACATCTTGAAGTTTCTTCACGAACACAGGCATATCCGGCACGTGCTCGCAGTTCTCGTTTTCCACAGTAAGCATTGCTTCACATTCTACCATTCCCAATTTGTTAGTGACCTAAAAGTAATTATTAAAAATATGCCCACTGCTTACTGAGAGAACATGAAAGCGACAAGCCGCAAGCACCCTGCAAGTGTATTTTCCATGGTGTTCTGGTCGTGCTTCGTAAATCTTCAGAAGAGCTATTCTCCCGTCGAAGTATGTTCGTAGGGTCCGACTTTCGGCAACGAGTTTTCCGTCGCGGTACCATTCGGCGGTCAAAGGTGGCGCGCCACTAGCTTCCAGCTCCAGAATCTCTCGACCTCCTGAAATAACGCACGAAGTTTTAGTTGTCAACAGAGGTAAATACGAGCCGTATGCACCTTCTGTTACAACGGCGTCCTCGATTGGACGAGTTACCACAGGTGCTCGAAGATCATGTGCTCCGTGATGTGACGACGGATCGCTTGGACTACCACATCGGGATACAGAGGGTATGGTTCGGTCAAGGTTCACGCCTGGGCACAGCAAGTTTTAGTGAAGGATTGAAATGATAACAAGATCACGGTATGCGTAGTCAGCACTGTTGAATCCCCCTTGGCCAAAGATTAAAAATCGCTCTCTAATCATGTTGGAGCAAGGGCAAAGGACATCACAAACGTGATGAAGGAAGTGAAAGACGTGAACATATGTTCTCCAGTGCTGCTGAATTATGTGAGCTGAATTACTCACCAAGGACTTGAATTTGACAGTGAGTGAAGTCCTTCCCGGAGGGATTGCTTGCCTCGCACGTGTACTCTCCAGAGTCTTGAGCGATGGACTTCATGATGTTTAGTCGGGTGATTCCTCTTCGGTCGGTGTAGTGAAGCATTCTCCTCTCAAGCATAAGTTTGAGGCCGTCCTTGTACCTGAAAGACGAAGAGTGGTCGCGCATTTCAAAGCACGAGGAATGGCGGCAGCTTTTAGTGGTTATTTTCATAGGTCAGAGTCTTCGCAGTTCAGACGTCACTGCAAACTCTGCGCAGTGCACTGACCCTTCCCCTCAATTTTCCGAACCACTTCAGCACCCCTTCTCAACGTTTTTTAGGACCTTAGCAGTACACTGTCTTTTAAGTCCACAAAGGCCAAGAAAACGAGAACCTGCTTGAGCGGGTGGTGCAGCCGTTAATGAACATATGTTGGAACAGAGCACGATCCTTGTAGGAGCGGACGGAACTTCTATGCAGTGCTCATTCAGCTCCTGGTTTTATCAGTAACCAACGAAGAAACATCCCCTAGCCTGCGCTTTGTGCAGATGCATATGTTTCCGGCAATTTTTCCGATTTCCTTCAACAGAGAACCTAGTTACGCCTTGTGATACTAGGCCTTTAAAGCACAGTAAAAATTTTACTGAAACGAAGTTAACGCAGAGTGATAAAAAAGTAATAGTAATAGTATTACCAAGTAATAGTTGGCGTAGGCTGGCCGGTCACAGTACATTCCAGCAGGATCTCCTCATGTTCCACAACGGATCGGTTAGTGAGAAGGTCAACAAATTTTGGGGCTAAGTTGGCCTTCTCGAGTGGAGCTGAAACCAATTTTCAAATCTTTTTCACTGCGTCGCACACCCAGAAATGACTACGTACGGATGATTTTGACGAAGGTCGTGGACTCGGAACAGCCATGGATATTCTCCGCCAGGCAGGTATAGCAACCAGCGTCATCGACAGTGGCTGCTCGGAGAGTCACGGTACACACACCTTCGTCGCTTCTGATCTCGAATTCACTGGTGGATAGTCTGAAATTTTAAAATGGTAAAAAATATGATGGAGTTCGCGTCGTGAAATCGAAGCACTAGCTGTTTGTAACGTTCCGTATTTGTTACTATATGAACTAGCAATTCCTAAAAATCTTCAATGGAATATGCTCTGGCTTCTAAAATGTAATAAACTTGTCTTTCAAACATACATACGTCTTACACATGCTTTACGTCCTAAAGGTAGGTGTGATGAAAAGGCAAATAATTGTATTTCTCATAGAAAGACCGCAAAGAAGAAGAAGTTCCACGTTGAAAAGGACCGGTTTCATTCACTGAGATGTTTCAAAGAGTATGGTAGGTGGCAGAAGTTTGTTGAGAGTAATATGCCCTCCCAAGCGCTTTTGAATCTTACTAGATTCCTTACAAGTGGTATTCTAGTTCATATAGTACATATATGAGAATGTAAGCATAAGTACGTCATTTGTTTCTCAGGCATCCGCTGGACGAAAGTCGTTATAGATTGTATCCCTTGAGATGTTAAGAAAACATCAGGACGCCCACCAACATGAACAATGTGACGGATTTCGTCTCACTTGAGCAGGGAGGACTCATTGGTGCACTCTGGCACGCGGCAGGGAAGCATTGCTGACAGCCGCTCGAGCAACTCGATGATGAGCGGGACGAAGAGTGGTACTGGAGAAAAATGTCATTTATTTATTCAGTAGACGAGGATTTTAGAATGACGCGTGATAACGGACACAACAGTAGACCATTTAGTCAGAACGCAACCAACACAGGGTCAAGCTTGAGGTTCGGGAATCGCAGGGAGAGGTCGTACTGCAGCGTCATCTGGAGGGAGGGGGGTCGTACTCTCTCGGTTTTGGCAGATGATTCTCTTCAATTTCAGGTTTTTAAATGTTTGCAACTGTTAAAAAGTTGTTTTCTCCAGTAGTGGCTACGATAATGTAGAGATATACAAGCACTTGCGTTTCCTGGAGTTAAAAAATAGGATCGAATATAAAAAAAAAATTGATGCCGATTATTGTGCAGTGAAAAATTAAGATTTCCTGTCTGCAGATTTAGAGTTAATGAGAGGTTTTCATTTTTTTTCAGATTTTCCCAGGACGTCATGGAAATGCTAGTTTTCTGCCGGAAATAACGACATCTACTTCCAGAATTGCACTCTATAAAATTTCACGTGTTAAGTACTGAGGACGACCTAAGTACTTTCCCTACGAGATTTTTGAAGCGCTCTTCGAATCGATGACGGAATGGCAACCAAAGGACGGACTTGCTCGAAAAAAATTTCTCGCCTCTGCAGGAAGCAGCATCAGAAAGTGAAATCGTACCCTATAAAACTTTGAGCCCGTTTGACACACAGTGATAAAATTATGTTTTTCTGAAACGATCTTCTATATGATCAGAAGCCTCGATTTAGCGTCATTTGCCGAAGAAATATCTACTCAAATCACAATGGAAGATGTTACTTTTAGAACCTGTTTTTTAGAACATAGAAAACACGTTTACTAAATGAAGCTTTGTGAATTTTCCAGGAGCCTCAAAAAATCTCCTAGTTGCGGCAGTTTGCGGCTACCGCATTCCCCTGCATGATGCATCGCAACTGAAGGATGGATGGACTCCTCGCTGAAAACATTTTCTGCCTTCTGGAAGAAAGGACGGCAGAGAGTGGAATTGTACCATATAAAATTTTAACTCATAACATAAATTTTAACTCAATAATATACAGTGAAAAATAAGCTTTTCCGCTGCGATGAAGATATGGTTAGGATGAATCGCATACAAAATTCTCGTTTTTCATGAAAAAATTATTTTTTAGCCGAAGCACACCACCCATGGGGATAAAACTCAGCCACAAAAGCCACGAAGTCCTGATCAATTCACTGTGAAAAAATCATGATTTCCTGGATCGAACAGATTGAATCGACCTCTGGTCGACTTTGCACCAACGTCATCGAAGCATAAAATTGAACGTTCACAAAAAGGCTTATGACTCGGTAAGTTTTTCGAATTTTGAAAATTCCTCTAGATTTTCAAAAACTAGAAGAAAAGTGCCTTTCCGCTATGTAAGAACCATTTTCCAAAAAAGAGTTCTTCATGCGCGGTGGACGATTCGGTTTTCGAGCGAAAAAAGATTGCAGTGACTTCACAAAATTGCTCATAACTCGGCAAGATTTTCGAAGTTTCAAAATCCTGCTAGCTTTCCAAAAAGTAGATGAAATGTGCTTTCTTGCTATGTAGGCAGCAATCTCCAAAGAAGGGGTGTCCATGCGTGGCAGGGGTACGACTTCTGGTCGATTTTGGCGAAATGGAATATGGTAGGAATACTTGCTCTGTTTTTTGATGAGCAAGCGGGATTTTTGAATTTCGAAAAATTAGCTGAGTTATGAACATTTTGCGCAATCACTCCGATGATGAAGGTGAAGTATTCAGTTCACGACTTTACGAAATTGATCATAACTCGCCTTATTTTCCGAAAATCAAATTCCCGCTCGGCCATCAAAAAACAGAGCAAAGGTGCTTTCTAACCATGTAAGAATCGATTTCCAAAAAGGGGTCTTCATGCGCGGCGGGAGGGGTCCAATTTCTGGTCCATTTCGCGAAAATACGTACAAAAAATCGAACCCTCCGCCGCGCAAGAAGACCCCTTTTTTGGAAACCGGTTCCTACATGGTTAGAAAGCAACTTTGCTCTATTTGTTGATTACCGAGCGGGAATTTGATTTTCAGAAAGAAGCCGAGTTATGGTCAATTTTGTAAAGTCGTGAACTGAATACTTCACCTTCATCATCGGTGTGATTGTACAAAATGTTCATAACTCAGCGAATTTTTCGAAATTCAAAAATACCGCAAGCTCATCAAAAAATAGAGCAAACATGCTTTCTTACCATATACCAATTTTGCCGGAAATCGACCAGAAATCGAACCCCCTGCCACCCCTTTTTGGAGATTGTTGCCTACAAAACAAGAAAGCGCATTTCATCTACTTTCGGACAAGCTTGCAGGATTTTAAAACTTCTAAAATCTTGCCGAGTTATGAGCATTTTTGCGAAGTCACTGCAATTTTTTTGCTCAAAAACTGAATCGTCCACCGCGCATGAAAAACTCTTTTGTGGAAAATGGGTCTTACATAGTGGAAAGGCGCTTTTCATCTAGTTTTTAAAAATCTAGCAGAATTTTCAAAAAAAAACTTACCGAGTCATAAAACTTTTTGTGAACGTTCAATTTTATGCTTCGATGACGTTGGTAAAGTCGACCAGAGGTCGATTCAACCTGTTCGATCCAGAAAAATCATGATTTTTCACACTGAACTGATCAGGATTTCGAGTTTTTTGTGGCTGAATTTTATCCGTATGGGTGGTCTGCTTCGGCTAAAAAATAATTTTTTCATGAAAAACGAGAATTTTGCATGCGATTCCTCCTAATCATATCTTCATCGCAGCGGAAAAGCTTATTTTTCACTGTATATTAAGCACGACTTAAAATTTTATATGGTACAATTCCACTCTCTGTCGTTCTGTCCTCCAGAAGGCAGAAAAAATTTTCAGCGAGGAGTCCATCCATCCTTCAATGGCGATCGATCATGTCGGAGAACGCAGTAGGCGCACGTAAACTGCCGTAACTTTTGATTTTTTGGGGCTCCTGGAAAATTCACAAAGCTTAAGTAAATGTGTTTTCTATGCTCTAAGAAGCAGGTCCTAAAAGTAACATCTTCCATTGTGATTTGAGTCGATATTATTAGGTTGTAACGAATTAAATGGCACTGGCTCGCGCCATTTTTTGGCGCGTCGTTACGCGTTTGATCAAGAACAAACCGTAACATGTGGCATATCATTTAGAAGCGCAAACTTTGTTCTACCGGTGAGTACCAAATTTTCTATGTAAAGTGGGAAAACTTTAGAGTTTTATTCACTTTTTTGCAGATGGACAAAAGGGTAATCCGAGGCATTTACTTGTATGAATTCAAGCTGGGCACTACAGCTAAGGAGGCGGACGAGAAGATGAACGCCGCATTCGGTCAAGGATGTTCCACAATTCGGACGGCGTATCGTTGGTATCAGAAGTTCCGGAATGGAGATGAGAGCTTGGAAGAACATGAAGGTCATGGAAGGAATAGTGATGTTGATGAGGACAAGCTGAGAGATGTGGTAGAGGAGGATCCACACAAAGGTACCAGGGAGATAGCGAAGGTTCTTGGCGTCAGTCACAACACAGCTGCCCGGCATCTGAAGGAAATTGGAAAGACCAAAAAGCTGGAAAGATGGGTGCCTCACGAGCTGTCTGAGGAGCAAAGAAACCGACGATATGAGATCTCGTCCGCACTGCTTCTACGGAACGAAACGGACCCATTCCTTGATCGCATCGTAACCTGTGACGAGAAGTGGATAATGTACGACAACAGGCGACGATAGGCACAGTGGGTGGACAGCGATGAGAGCCCCAAGGTTTTTGCGAAGCCGGAATTGCACCAAAAGAAAGTAATGGTGACAGTATGGTGGTGTTCGCTGGGAATTATTCACCACAGCTTCCTCCCTCCCGGTGAATCCATCACGGCAGAGAAGTACTGCATTGAAATTGAAGAAGTGATGAAAAAGTTGAAGGATATCCGGCCGGCCTTGGTAAACCGAAGGCGAGTTCTCCTTCTGCACGACAATGCTCGCCCCCATGCAGCACGAATGACGTTGCAGAAATTGAATGAGCTGAGCATTGAAACTCTACCACATCTTCCGTTTTCTCCCGACCTCTCCCCAACAGACTACCATTTCTTCAAGCATCTTGGCGACTTCTTGGTAGGGAAAATATTCAAATACCAACAGGATGCCGAAAGTGCCTTCGAAGAATTCGTGAATTCCAGAACTTCTGATTTTTATGCTACTGGGATAAAAAAACTTGTGTCACGTTGGCAAAGATGTGCAGAAGCAAAATGTTTTTATTTCGATTAATAAACTTGCCTACAAGCCGAGATATTAACTGTTTAAATTTACAGTGGTTCAGTGCCATTTATTTCGTTACAACCTAATATTTAAAAAAAATTTTTTCTTGGAAAATGAGGATTTTGTATACGATCCATCCTAATCATATCGTCATCGCAGCTCCGTCACAGCTGCGGAGAACTTTTTTTTTCGCTGGACGCCACACAAGGCTTAGATTTTTGTAGGCTTCATTTTGATTCTTTATGATGTTTCCTTAGGATGGCAGAACATTATTTCCATGGGAATTCCATCGTCCACTATTCGTATGGCGCTCCGTAATCGATTCGATGAGCGTTTCAAAAAAAATCTAAGAGAAGCACTTAATTCGTCGTCAGAAAGTAACTCTCGAAATTTTATATAATACAATTTCAGATGCAGACGTCGTCCTCCAGGTAGAAATTGAACAATGATGATTGGAAGTCTGCTAGCAGAAAATCTTAATTTTAAAGTGTCGAAAAATAGCATTCGAAAGTTTGAAGAATTTTATTGTGCTATCAAAGCATCTATTGTTCAGTGCCTTCTTTTCATTGTTCTACAGGGTGTCTCAAATAAATGTATACTTTAGATTTTCTTCTTCTCTTTATTTCTTAGTTTGTATCCCAGTACTCCTATGTAACAATTGTGGGAAGCCTTTCCACCAATCGGAACCTTAAGGACCGCAGCCTGTTTTTTAGCGAATTTGTATGCTTTGTTAACATGCCTATATCTTAACTTAAGCATTTTCAGCTCGTAAGAGATTTTTGTAGATGGCTTGTTGGTATACTTTTATATAGAATTTGTATTTGTGTTTTCTGCTGGGCGTGATAGATTGTAATCCATGCCTGAAATAAATAAACAAATAAACCATAAATAAACCAAAAAGTGACATAAGAGTTGTACCTTTTACAATCCTTGAGCCATGATATGGTTGGTGAAGGCACTCCTGTCACAACACATGTAAGAACCATCTCAGCACCTTCCGGAATCTAGAAGAAAACACTGAACAGGAATGCATAACGAGTGCTGGAACTTCAGTAGGTGCAGTATAGACATGTAGAAATGTGGGGTGGAGGCCAGCAGGACACCTTCTTCTTCCCTTACAAATCACACAAGGAAGGGTTCACAACTGAAGGTGAGCTTTTGCGATGCTATTTTGATAGGATGTAAGGCCCTGTGAGCGGAGTCCAGAACCGCAGTTAGTTTTTGCTGAACGCTTTCTTAAAGACCTGAAAAGAAGGTCTGAAAGCGTGCGCGTAACTATCATCAACTCCTACGACACCCCATAGATGTGCCTCGGCGGCGCACTTGAAGTGAAGAAAAAATTTGAAGTGCTGCTTCATAGGACCACACCGGAGGGGTTTTTAATTTGACTCCGCGTAGTGCCAATGTTTTACACATAATAGTTAGTTGTTATTACGCTTTCTCATGATCACAGGAGTAAATTTTAGACCATCAATGTTTAAAACAAGCCAAAGCAGTTTATTTGCGCCTTCATATGTGCTAGTTTATGAACTATTCATATCTGCACCACCACCATATCATACCATATCACCAACAATACCGTAATTGCACACAAATACGCGTACCTTACGGTTAAATATTATTATTATGAACCCATATCCGTACAAAACTGTGCTAAAAATGTCGTCTCACCTGAACGTGTTGTCGGCCAAGTACTTTCTACTTTCATAACGAATTTCACTTCTCCAGCAAGAGAGCTTGCGGTTGAAGATGCCGTAAGAGGGCTCCTCCTGGACGCCATATATGGAGATATTGACTGTCAGAAAGAAGAGGCAGTTCAGAGGCCGTATTTATGAAGCGGTGGGAGCGGGAGATAAGCGATATCATCTCTCGGCTCTCTCTCCCGCCTCGCTCTCTCGCCTCGGTCGGTTCCCATGGGAAGCCGGCAACGTTCCCGGGAACGTTCATGAATCCGGCCCCAGGTTAGAGAAAGTATGATGAAAATGGGACCTCTCTGAACGTATCACTTAGTTGGTTTCATTGGTGCGTTTCGATGAGGAGCTGAATGCCGACTGGACACCTGATGATGACTGTGAGGAGGAAGACAACAGTGAACAATCATCGTTAGAGAAATCAGTCCTCTTTGACGGCAAGCACGTTTCGGAAGAAGAGGTTCTGTGAAAGAGCATCATCTTGTGATTTTTCACAGCACTAATTGTAAAGTGGTTATCGTTCGTACAGTTGGTGGCGATGTCCGTTCCTCCTCGTGGTGCCACGGGAAACTGTTCGCTTTTGCGAGCCGAGCTGAAGAACACGGACACTCGAATGCAGGCGACAGGCCCTAGTGACAGGCCGGCCTACGAACAGTCCATGTCACATCGTATGGTTGATGGTGCTGAATGTTTGTCGAGATACGCTAGGCGTCCGCGGGAGCCGACGCGTACTCGCAAAGCCCGGCGAGTGCGAAAAGTATGCGAGTGTCCCTGATGCGAGGACGGCATCGGGGGGAAACTGAGCTAGTCCAAACGTCCCGCAACATAAGCAGGACCCGCGTAGCAACGCTAAATGTGGGCACGTTAACGGGCCGCTCGTGCGAGTTGGTAGAAGCGCTGGAGCGTAGAACAGTTGATTTCTGTGCGGTGCAGGAGACGAGGTGGTCCTGCTGCAAGTCAATGGACATAGTAAGAGGCTGCAATGCCGTTCTATGCAGAAGTCCGGCCGACTTATGGAAGTCGAATTCCTGGTACCCAGCGAAGTGGCTGGCGACGTTCTTCAACCAGGTTATTGCGGAGAAGAAGGTGCCCGATATTTGGCAGAGAAGCACGACGATCCCGATTTGGAAAAGGAAGGGCAGTCCGGCAGACTGCTCAAACTACCGTCCGATCCGATTGCTTTCGCATAGCATGAAGATCTTCGAGCGGATTGTCGACGGGCGCATTCGTGATATCGTCCAACTCTCTACCAACCAGTGCGGCTTCGTAGCTGGTTGTGGCACAGTCGATGCCATACACGCCGTTCGTCTTCTGATAGAAAAACACCGGGAGAAACAGAAGCCGGTGCATCTTGCCTTCCTGGATTTGGAGAAGGCCTTTGATCGCGTTCCGCCTGAAGTGATATGGTATGCCTTACGAGAACATGGAGTCCCCGAAGAGCTCATAGAGTGGGTACGAATACAGTACTCTTGTCCAAAAAGTCGAGTGCAAGCTGCAGCAGATACGTCGATGGAGTATCCCATCTCTGTCGGAGTACATCAAGGGTCTGCGCTCTCCCCTCTGCTCTTCGTCGTCGTTATGGATGACATATCGCGTGATCTTCAGCAGCCAGTCCCTTGGACGCTGCTTTATGCTGATGATGTAATGCTCGCTAGCGAAGATAAGATTGAACTCCAGCGGCAGGTACAAACATGGTGCGATCGCTTGGAGAGATTTGGACTCAAAATTAATGTCAAGAAGACCGAGTATATGACGACTGACGAAAATGAGTCCAGCTCCATTGAGGTAAATGGCATTGAGCTGCCACGTACTTCGGTATTCAAGTACTTGGGATCAGCAATCGCGTCCGATGGCGGTTTACTCGTTGAAGCCAACTCGCGCGTGAACGCAGCGTGGCCCAAATGGCGCTCTCTGATGGGAGTGCTCTGCGACAAGAAGATACCAGAGCGCCTAAAGTCGAAGATCTACAGAGCAGTCGTCCGGCCAGTAGCGGTGTACGGCGCTGAGTGCTAGCCCGTTATCAAAGAAACTGAAAGGCGCCTCAGCGTAATGGAAACGAAGATGTTGCGGTGGACAGCCGGAGTGACGCGTTTGGATCGAGTACGCAACGACTACATACGTCAGAAGTCCGGTGTCACCCCGATATTTGAGAAGATGCGTGAAGCTCGTCTGCGATGGTGCGGCCACGACCTTCGCGCAAATAATGACACTGTCCGAAAGAATGGTCTTAACCTTGATGTGCCTGGTAGGCGGCCTCGAGGGCGACCAAAACAGCGGTGGCTTGATACGTTGCATCAGGACTTGAAGGTGGCTGGTTGCACCCTAATCAGGCATTTGATCGGGAAAAGTGGCGCCAACATTCCAGGCAAGCGGACCCCGCAACTAAGAGGGACAAACGCTGAAGAAGAAGTTATCGTTCGTACAGTTGCAGCAGGGCCTCATTTTCTATCGTGGGTCAAGGAAAGGATGTCGCTCTCTTTCGCTCCGCTGTTTTTGCCGTGTGCGTCATACGCTTGGGTGGCAGCTGGATACGTCGATGTTCACCCAGGACCCTTCACTACACCCACAGATCACGCGTTCAACGAAGAAGAAGTGGTCATTCCTTGCCAGGGGGAAGATTGTTCCTCACTAGCTTTTGTGTGAGATGCTGTTGGTGTGACAAGCGCTCGTGTTTTACTTGTTTCATAGATTTACCATAGCTGTCAACTAAAAGGGAAGAGCAAGACAGGACTTTCTATGTCCAGAGAAATGATATGGTGTAGATAGGCACTGTTAAAAAACTAGCACATAGGAAGACGCAAGGAAACTGCTTTGGTTTGTTTTAAGCATCGATGGTATGAAATTAACTACTGTGATCACGAGAAAGGGTAATAGCAACTAACTAATATGTGCAAAACATCGGCACTACGCGGAGTCAAACTAAAAACCCCTCCGGTGTGCTCCTATGAAGCGGCACTCCTACCAACTGCGTCGCCAGGGCACGTCTCGTGAGGTGTCGTTCGCAAAAGCTCACCTTGAGTTGGGGACTTTTCCTTGTCAATACCAGCTCACAAGTGCCAAAGACACCCTGTTTAATCGCCTCCGTTGCACAATGCTGGACCGCGAAAACGAAGCAACATCCTTGGTTGCGAAATTCAAAGAAGGGCTACAAGATTAATTATAAAGGAGGCAGCAGCACTGCTTCTACCTACAAAGCTCACCCTGCTTCAGAGTTAAGTTTGTGAGCAATTCTTACGTCAGTTGACGTCACACTGTAACTTAATGGATATCCCTGGAGACTTTGACTGCTCCGATTTTAGCAGCTTCCGCAGCACCCGTCCAAGATGAAATACGAGTTTGTAAAGAACAGCGGTGGCCTTGCCATCGCAGGGCTCAGGAGGGCACGATGAACATAAATGCCCACGATTTAGATACGCTGGAGCTGTCTAACTACATCTCCAAAAAATTGGAAAGTTTAAAGAGCTTACAGAGGCAGGGTAGGTGTAGATGAGCCCTTGTATCACTTGTCTAAGGGTTCTTATTCATCCCTTACGGTTCTCCCCTCATCGTATATTACCTCTGACTAAGGAAGGGTTTCGACGTCCCATGGAACTTCAAGTTGAGAGTTGAGGATCATCAAAAAGAACTCGGAATGGTGATTACGAATACGAGTGTCAAAACTGCGAAATGAAATTCCTGAGCGAGTTATGGCTTGCCGAAATCAGGGGCCTCACCTCAGGCTGGCCCTTCAGCTGGCGCGAAAGTGGTGGGTCATTGGGGCTTGAGAAAGACCCGTGAGCTTCAGCGGTGGCGCGGGGGTAGTGCTCGTCAGGTGCGACGTCGTTGGTTCGGTTCCAATTGCAGCCGGTTTTTTGCGCATCATGATTTGTCTTCGAAATGACCTTTTATTCTGAATTATAACACGTGTCTGTTGAAATAGCCGGGAAAACTACCACGTTGTTAGAAACACCTCTAGTTGTTCAATATATGATTTGGACAAAATAGTAAATAAAAATGTCACCATAGCAGTTTTTGGCCTTCAAACATTTTTACAAATGTGTATGGTATTTTTTCTAGTTATTCAATCAGACATGCGTCATAATTGAAAATAAAAGGTCACCTCGAAGAGAAATTTTGATTTGCAAAAAATCGGCAGCAACGGGAACCGAACCAACGACCTTGCACCTGACGACCAGGAGCACTGCTCCTGAGGCCACCGCCGCAACTGGCTGGCTCTTCTTACGGAGCCCTGATAACTCGCCACTTTCGCGCCAGGTGTGTTGCGCAGCCAGCCTGGGGTGAGGCCCCCCGATTTCGGCAGGCCATAAATCGCTCAGGAGTTTCATTTTGCAATTTTGACACCCATATTTTGAAGGTTATCTTACCCGAAGTCCACTGAAAGGGCTGTCCATGACCTTGATTCTGTTAAGAGCATACTTAACCATCTAGACGTCGAATGTATTCCCCAGGTTGTCTACAGGCTTGGTAAACCTCAGGCTGACCGTCCTCGCCTTTTGAAGGTTATCTTACCCAATACGTTTTATCATTCTCTGACTCTTAGGAGAGCTTCCAGATTGCGCTCCTTTCCTAGCGCTGGCGTGTTTATACGCCCTTCGCTTACTAAGGAAGAGCGGGAGCGCAATAGGGAAGCCAGGATGGCGCGACGAATATCTCGTGACGTGTCAAATGTTAGCTACTCTCAGACAACCGAACCAAATGTGCCCGCGGTAAACTAGTGAGAACTCCTCGGATACCTGTCTCCAGCCTTAAATGCCTTTACTGTAATATAAGATCAATTCAAAAGAACATATTGCCTCTTCAATTTATTATAGCTAGTTTGAGTTGTGATATAGTCGTTATTACTGAATCTTGGCTGCATGAGTCACTTGATGCAGTTCCAATATTTGGCAATTTATGTAATAACTTTACCTACGTAAGATGCGACAGAAATCATAAAAGAGGTGGTGGTGTACTCATTTTCTTCAGGATTCCAATTGCCTTCGAGACTATATGGTGTGAATCATTCCCTGATGGCTTTGAAATACTTTGCTGTGATCTGAAACTAATTCAAGGCACTTTAAGGCTAATCGTTGTCTACAGGGCTCCCAATGCTTCCCTGAACGCTACGATTCAGCTCATTAAAGTGATAAGTGACTTAACTTCTTGCAATGCACAGTGTGTCGTATTGGGTGATTTCAATTTTTCGGACTTACATTGGCTTGGGCACATTCCTTCCATTACTAGTACGGCTGCAAAACGTTTTGTGGAGATGTGTAATGCCTGCAAACTCCATCAAAACGTTTTGGAGCCAACTCGCAATGACAATGTATTAGACCTCATTCTTACCAGCCATCCATCTCTTGTCAAAAATATCATAATTCAACCACCAATAGGAACTAGTGACCACTCAAGCATCTTCTTTGAGATTGATATCTGCGTAAGTAGACCAAGCTACCGACTTCGTAAATGTTTCAGTAAGGCCAATTATGATATGATTTGTCAATTCTTGCTGACTATGGATTGGAGATCACTTCTCGAGGGATACCCTTGTGTGAATGACAAATATGAATTCTTTTTATATATTCTGCATCTTTGCATCGAGCAGTTCGTTCCTACTGAAAAGATACCGCTGTCTTATAGAAAGCTTCCACCTAATTTAGTGCGACTTTTTGAGAAAAGACAGATAGCATGGTTATCCTACAAATCAAATTCAAACTCAAGCGATTTGGAACGGTTTAGAGTGCTAAGCCAAAAATTCGATCGACTCTTGCTCAGGTACCACAAATATGTGGAACGAAAAATTCTTGAAAGTCCAGGTAAAACAAATCTTTATAAGCTATTAAATTCTGTGTTGAAGCGTCCCGAACGGATACCAACATTGAAAGATGAAGCTGGTCTCTCAGCAGTAACTGATCTAGCAAAGGCAACTATGCTAGCTAGCCATTTTCAAAAATCATATTCATGCTGCCCTGTCAACAATGACGGCTTTAGCACAAGGAGCTCTCCTTGCACTATGGAAACCTCAATTTGGTTTTACAAAGAAGAAATTTACAAAGAGTTAACTAGCTTACCTGCGACACATACTGTTACTCCGGATGAAGTACCGTCGCACTTTATCCGTAGAATTGCCATTGCCATATCCTATCCACTAGAGCATATATTTAATGCTAGCTACATGTCAGGTGAAGTTCCTGCTCGATGGAAACATGCCTTCATTACTCCGATCCCAAAGAAACTGCCGCACCATTTTGTTGGTAATTATCGTCCCATAAGCATCACTTCAGTTTTCGCTAGGGTATTCGAGAGAAAGCTAAAATCTGCTCTCGTTGATTACCTGGAATCTAACTCTCTGATTCCAGAAAATCAACATGGCTTTCGAACCGCTAGGTCTACTGAGACATTAATGTTGTCAACATTAAATGAATGGACCCAAGCTCTCGATGAAAGAATTGATGTGGACGTTGTGTACTTTGATTTTATGAAGGCTTTTGATAAAGTTCCATTGAACAAGCTTATCTTCCGGCTTGAAAACATTGGTATCCATCCTAGAATAACTAATTGGATAAGAAACTTTATAACAAATAGATCTTTTCAAGTTAGAGTTAACGATTCATTTTCTGAAGCACTTCTGGCTACCAGCGGTGTCCCTCAAGGAGGTGTTCTCTCCCCAATTCTTTTCAATATTTACACATCTGAGATTCCCTATTTGATCGATCAGTATGGCGTCTCCTGCAAAGTATTTGCGGATGATATAAAAATTTACAAAAATATCGTCGGTGTGGACGACCATGTTGCTCTTCAATCTGCAATTAATACTATTGTGGACTGGTCAGCAAGGTGGAATCTTCCACTGTCAGGGCAAAAATCTCAAGTACTACACCTTGGTGAGCAAGCCAACAGGAAGGTCTATCATCTTGGTGATGTTCAGCTTAGGAGCACAACTACTTTACGTGACCTGGGATTTATTCTAGACTCAACACTGTCATTTAAGGAGCATTGTGATTTGATAGCAAAGAGAGGGGATAGTATTGTCCATAGCATATTTAAGTCGTTAAAAACAAATTCAGTCATCCACATGCTGCTAGCCTACAAAGCATATGTCAGACCTGTGCTTGAATATGGTACCACTGTTTTTAGTCCTAAATACAAGCGTGAAATCGTTAAGCTAGAGTCCGTGCAAAACAGTTTCACAAGAAAGCTCTGGATAAGAGTACACGGTTGTGATTATACCACCATTCCACCTGCCACTGTAAGGAACAAGATCTTCAATTTGCAGTCTCTTGCTTGTCGTAGGAAGCGTTCCCATTTAATTGCGATTTACAAGTTCATGAATGGCATATGGGGCCTTCGCCTCCGCGATTTCTATTCTGTATCACCTTCTAGCACTAGAGGTGGTTAAAGTAAGATACAAATACCAAGAGCTAGAACTAATGTTAGATCGGCATTTTTTACACATCGGGCTGGCTCTGAGTTCCTAAAGTTTTCTAAGAAAATCGTTGTGCCAAATTCACTGAAGCAGTACAAAACGCTTATTGACCGGTATCTCAAAGAAGCTTCTTAATGGCTTACCGAGTTGTTCGTGTTTGTACTAGTTAACACCATCTGTGTTTTCCTATTCAGTAATATGGTCGTTTTTGTTTGTTTGTTTGTCTGTTTTTGTTTTAACCCTGCGTGATTGTTCACGTACAAAATAAATAAATAAATAAATATTCGTAATCAGCATTGCGACCACTCTTTAATGATTCTGGTCTCAACATGAAGTTCCATGAGAGGTTGGAACCCTTTCTAGTGAGAAGAAATGAGCGGAATAAAGCAACTTCGTCTTTGGGACGGTAATTGCTCTCGTCCAGGTACTTTCTGAAGCCAGATCTCCAATCGCATTTATTTGTTTTATCACTGCTACTTTTAGTGAATTTGCGAAGATGGGGAATATGCAATGCATAATAGACTTGTACTTCTGTCCTATTTCCAGGCGAGCAACATGTAGTAGAATAAAGCATAGGTTTCAGGAAGGTCTGCCTGAAACCTGCAAATCCCTCCCCTATCTTCTTCCTGAAGTTCGGAATTCTATGCATCATAAGACTGTCTTACCAGGATACTATCTCAACGGCAGGTCGGAACGGCGCAAGTGTTGTATATGGGCAGAACCGCCTCACCTTGGGAAGTAACAAACTGCAGGTATCTCGACCCCAATACAACTATGCGCAGAGTTTGGGGCGACGGAAGTCGCCTGTTGACGCCCTGTTGATTCACGTGCTCCACAGCTGACGGGCGCGCGCGGGATGAGGGGTCGCATCGCAGATCGGTGCAGTGCACAGGCGGCGTAATAGGGAAGCGTTCGGGCTCGTGAGCGAGAGGTCGGGGGGTTTGGATCCCGCGCACTGCGTTTGTTTTCCACTTTTGCAAAATCCATGTTTATCATATAGATAATCCACCTAGGGGTACTATAGTGTGTTATAGAGCACGTTTACATATAACATATGCTTCAAACTACAGATTAGCTGAAATGTTCACTTCTGTGTGTCACTTATTTTAAGCCTATTTTGTGTGAAGCTGTAGTTATGTAACGATAGATATTTTGTGGCACTAGTTAAAAGTTCCGACTCCACCAACAAGACTTCGGTCAAAAATTGTTTTTCTTCGCTGAAACTTTGTCTAGGGGGGGTTATTTGGGATGCTGATCACGAATCTGACATCCGTTTTTCACGATTCGGCAGGACAATATAGATACAGGAAGGCACAGAATTACATTCTTAAAGTTTCTGCCGGTGACGGCAGGTAGAGACAGAATCGTGAAAAACGGATGTCAGATTCGTGATCAGCACCCCAAATAACCCCCTGGACGAAGTTTCAGCAAAATCGTGACCTGCCTGGACCACCCTTGTTAACGGTATGGGTGGTATGTTATATGTAAACATGCTCTATAACACACTATAATACCCCTAGGTGGATTACCTATATGATAAACATAGATTTTGCAAAAGTGCAAAACAGACGCAGTCTGGGGGATCCAAACCCCCGGCCCCTCGCTCACGAGCCCGAGCGCTTCCCTACTACGCCACCTTTGCACTGCGCTCGGCCGCAATACGGGCCCTCATCCCGCGCGCGCACGTCAGCTGTGGAGCACATGTGTCAACAGGGCGCCAACAGGCGACTTCCGTCGCCCCAAACTCTGCGCAGAGTTGTATTGGGGTCGAGATACCTGCAGTTTGTTACTTCCCAGGGAGAGGCTGTTCTGGCCATATACAACACTTGCGCCGTTCCGACCTACCGTTGAGATAGTATCCTGGTTAGAATCGCGGGCATAGCCGTGAGTATGCTTCTCGCTTCCTCATGAGCAAACCCTGTTCAGAACAACTGTAGCTTGTCATGCCTGGAGCTAGCTTGTCTCATGTAATTCTTTACAGCAAAGAGGGTAATTTTCTCGCCCAACTAAAGGGAACACTGACGACAAGAGCACGCTACCGCTTCGCTAGTATACGTCCGACCTTCTCGCTGCGCTCCTGGGATTTGTAGGAAAGAATGAAGGCTGCTCACTTCTCGTGGACTGGTCAGTGGCATTCTGAAGCGCGGAGATTTGGTGTAGTCGACCTTCTTGGTCCTCGCGAATCTGGCTTCTCCTACTCGAACACGACATACGCACTGAGATTTGCCCACTCCGTTTTTAGCCACACACCTGGAAAAACGCAATTTCGTGGAAATATCGCCAAACCTCTAAACTTTTTCCACTCACCTGTATTCACCAGTATCCTTTAGTTGTGTGTTCATGATGGTTAAACTGTAATCCCGTGTCGAGTTGTCACTCAAGAGGCGGTAGTGCTCAGAGGGAGCGATCTTCTCGCCGTTGTGATACCTTTAAAAATGGGCACTGTTTTCAAAACGTTTCCACCAGCAGTAGAAAAAAATCAGTGGTAATACTTCTACAGTTATGGTGCTGATGTGGCTGCGGTGAGAGTAGAATGCATAACTGATTGCTAACTACGCCCTCAGCTGTTCGAAGCAGAACCCGTCATGTCCGACGTCAAATTGAAATTCAAATTCAAATTGAGTCCATGATATCACGAAAATTCACGCTACACACGTCGTCCGTTTAGGATCGAAAAGCTCACTACTCATATCCACATTGCTAAGACTTTTATGATTGCCTGCCCCGATAAAAGGAATGCCGCATGTGATTCGGAAATTCGGCACCTCTGCACATTATTCGGAAAGTTCTAGGCGAAGCTAGAGGAGACCGCCGCTGAAGGAAGCTAATAGTATCATAGAACACGATGAAACTGCTCTTGGACTTCATCTCACGGACATGGTGCAGTGTAGAACACTCCCGGAACAGGCTGGAGGTGCACTTTCCAGATAGACGCTTTTGCCTTCCACGGTTGTTATCCGGACCCTTCTGGAGACAAAGGAAGGCGTTTCGAATACATAAGCACACAGTTGAACTATCGTTTCCTACAGTTCGCTGCAGGAGACTGTTTTTATCGTATTCTCCCATACCCTGTACAGCAGAACCAGCTCTTTTAAACATCGAAACTCCGCACAGAACCCAATTTGCCTGTCATTTAGTGAAGCGATAGTTTTGAGAGTAGACATTGCTACACAATTCTTCAGCTTTATTGTGCTGGCTTCAAAAACGTCCCCTATTCTAGTCAAGTGTAGTCAGATGTAGTCCAATTCTAATCGCTTTTCCCATCACATTTCATAAAAACTTAAATACTGGGTCTAGAAGATATTCTGAAAGTTCCTCCTCGTTTGCGAAGATTATACCAAAACGTGGTAGAAGGTTCTTGTGAGGTTACCAGGGGTCTATATGTATAAGCATGTGGTTATCAGTGCGAAACATTCCTGGCCTTGTCAGAGCCGTCTATCATGAGCTCCTATAAGGCAATGGATCGTTAACCACTGCCGCCAGCCCCTGCCCTGGTGCGCTGGTTTCAAGGAAGATACCATCTGCACAGTTCCTACCAACGCTTCTGATTGGGAAATATTGCTTTCGAAAACCAACCACGTTTTGGATGCCAACTGCCTTGGACGACGAGACACTGCTTAAGGTCTGGAAGCGAAGACGTCGAAGCGAACTATCGGCGGTACTTGGGTGCGACCAGAAGACCCATTGTCGATGGCTACCGTAAAATTCTTTCGGCTTGTGTGCCACGCGAACTGCGTGATTCTCGCAAGGCGTCGAGGATCAGTGGCTGTGAATCGTTGCTTTCACGCTCTCATTGGAATGACTTCTCAAGAATATTGCTTTTGAGAACGGGAGTCGAGGAGTCCTTTACGTCAACCCCTCGCGACACCGTCAGTGGCTGTCCAACGATGAACTACTTCAAGGGAAGCCCAAGAATGACCAGCGCAAAAAGAATGCCATTGTTGGTAGGATTTCAAGGAAATGTTTCACTTCTAGTCCTATTCAACCACAATGGCGACTGAAGTGCACCTGATCAGCTTTAGACGTTGGCCGACGCTATCCGCCTGAAACGACCGAAGCGCAACATGGTCTGTCTACATTACGGCAACACCCGCGCCTGCTTCACGAAGCTGAGATGCAGAAGAATGGCGAATTTAGATGGGAGATTCTAATCATTTTCTCCCCCTATTCTTCTGACAGCCATCTGTTTCGCGTTGTGAAGCATCACCTTCGCGACAAGGGATTCAATCATTTGGAAAACTCGAAACCAAGGTGGCGCGCTATTGATCCTTGGGCACAACATGTCTGAGAGAATGATGAATGCTACATATGCAGTTGACTGGGTTCTTTTGCTACGAAACAATTTTCCAACCGAAACGCATTCCTTCACCCAATAACTAAAATACGGTTTGAAAATGTAGTTGAAAATGTTCTGAATTATTCTAATTTAATTTATTTATTTTGTCCACTTTTTGCACCGTTCCTCAAACGAAAACAACCGATCATTATCTATCCACCTTCGGTAGGAAAATCTTTGAAAATCAAAGCTTCCTTGTAGCTTTTTGAAGTGATGTTTGGGTTTGAAAATACAAGCTCTCCAAGCTCCAAAAACGATCGAATAAATTTCGTACAAACATTCAGCAAAATAACGGGTCACGAATATATTGCTTTGATCCTTGAATTTCCAGCTAGTTTGACTAACTCCCTGGCACTCGAAAGCAGAACGCCGTTCTGCTGGTGACGAAAGATATTCCGTAAAAAGCAGGACGACGAAATACGTACCAGTCTATGGTAGGAGGTGGGTGTGCTGTGACGCGAACGCACAAACGAGCCAGATCGCCTTCTCCACATCGGATGTCTTCCAGCGGATGGTCGAAGCTCGGAGGTTCGTGACCGTCTGGCATCTGAACAGTCAGCGAGCATGTGCTCTCGCATTGACCGTACCCATTCCGGCCCACCACCATCCAGCTGCCTGGAAACAGTCGTACTCGTACACACCAACCAGCCAACAGTTCTGTTCAGTCTCGTGGCAAGTGTTCCTAAATCAGGCTGGCAAAGACTATTCACCTAAACACAAGCAGCCAGGCTCTCTAAAAAAGTAACATAGAGCTCCACCATGTCGTAGTGGTTTCGTTCTGTGCATTTCGCTGGTAATCTTCACATAGAACTTCAATTCATATCTGTTGGTGGAGGTTTTAAAGAAGCCCTTCATTTCTGAAGAGCAGAATCAGATCAGCCAATCATGTTAGACTTACTGCATTCCTAAAGTCATTTCTGGACAGAAAACGATGCCCAGGGCAACTGAGAAAACGTTGGGGAGTGCGCGGTGTGTCAGCAGAAGTCAATGATTCACTTCAAGGTATGCAATGCATCAACCGTACTCCTGACAAAAGGCCACAAACGCTGCCACGGTGTGCACTTTAAAGCTCTCTCTGAACCGCCTGAGGCTACGGCTCTTCAGGAGAGTGACTGACATTTCTTCACTCTCGCTCTCAGATCTGCGACTGACAATCAGTGGCAATAAACAATGGTGCTTATGTCGGCACTCATCTAGCTTCTACACTTCACATTTTTGCGTCTATATTTTCTGTGGTTCCATGCCATCGGCCGAATATATTCTCACTCCTGATATATACAATTCTTTCGTCAAATAGGACACTTTTCACGCCAAATTGGACACTCTTTTTAACAAGCCTGTCCGTCCCTTCTGAGATTAACGTGAACGTCTTTAAGGCTGAAACAAGTTTAAACAGTAAGCTAGAGACTCCCCAAGACAATCAGAGTAGTTTTTGTAAAAAGAAAAATTAGTTCAAAGTTCTTCGACTTTTTTAGTTCACATGCTTGAGGGTCCAAATTGACGTTAGAATACCAATATTAAGCTGGCCAAAAAGAATCAACAATATGTTCACCATAGAGCGATATAACCTTCAGCCATCTGCTCGGCATGCTTTTGGTCCAGAAATCAGCGACTCTCCGTCTTCAAGGTTCATATCTCTTGAATCAAAGCGAGTGAACCAACGATGCACTGTGCTGCGGCTTACAATCCTTCTCCGAATCCATCGGTGATATTATAGACCGCTGTGCTTGCGTTGGAGCCTCGGCACCAATCGTAGAAGATGGCCACTCGAAGCTGTTGTTGGCTATTCATGTTCGACATGTCACCAAAATGAGGCGCGGCCCTTATATACTCATACAGCGAGAGCTTCTGGAACCTTCTACACGATCCCCACTGACACAGTGTTTTTGAATTTTTTCTGGAAATTTCTGCTTTCGGAGGTTTCCAAAAATTTTGTTTCAAGACTTTCCGGCTAGACTAATAGCATATGTATGCAACGTTCAAGCCGAAGAGCATCTTCCAAATTAAACCAGACGTTTTCTAATATAGTATTTTCTAACAGTAGGATCTTTAAGCAATTTTTGTCCAAGGAAAATTAGCGAGATTTTCTATGAAATTTTTTATTTCATCTAATCTGATTTATTCCCGACTTTATTCTTAAGGGAAAATAATGGTTCAAAAATTAATTCAAAGCGCCGGAAGCGATGTTTCGTGATCCAAAATGAGAGATCGAGAAACGCGCTCTTCTAGCTCGTCGCGATTTTCATTTGGTTGATGGCGCAAATGTTTCTTTCTTGAAGAATTTGTGTTCTCTACAATTGTTTTTGTGTAACTAACAAGTCTGAAACTCCGAATCATACCCAATGAATCATAGCCTTGGCGTCGTCCTCATTTCTAAAGAGGGTCTATGTTTGAGAGTAACCTTCTCCCGAACGGCTATGTGTCACCGAATGTAAAAACGTAAAGTCTGCTCCCAGTTTCTTCAGGCGGCTCGCTCACGCGATGTCTGGAGGTGTCGTTCTATAATATAAGGACAGGATGAAGACGTCGTCTTTCTGCCTTGCTCTGCTCTTCCATACCCTCCGATAGTTTGTTCGGCGCAAGCCGTTCCTTCGGAATCTTTGCCAGCACCCCTCCTTCTTAATTCAATTTTTAGAAGCACCTCAAAAGTCGATGCCTTCCAACGTATTTCTCGGAAGCCTTTCGTAGAATGCTTCCCTAGTATTTATCCCTCTATTCGCGTTCTCGATACACATTAAGCGATGTTAACATGGAAACGCAAACCTGCATCGAATTCATCTGATCCTTTACCAATTCGCCGATAGTCGCTCGTGATAAATCTTCGAGGGAACAACCAAGTGCATTCGCAGTAGCTGCTATGATATATTTCCTAGTGGTTAATTACAAACAAACTCAGTTATATAGTGGTAAATAGATGAAGCTGTTAAACCAGCTGTTTCGTTGCAGCGTTGGAGCTGACGAAGGTTTGGAAAATGTATGAAATCTTTTTGTAAGTTTGCACTGCTACGGTATACAGGGCGTTCCTACCCATTCAGGCTGCAACTGTGGAAACCACAAGGTCGATGTGAACGGTTTAAAAATTGAAGGATTTGAAGTTTAGCTGCTTTCCTCATTCTGCGTGACATCCTGACATATCGCTTATAAAACGTTAGTTTTTCCAGTTTCCCAGAAAAGTTCCAAAAAATCGGATACAAAACAATGTTAAAAATTACTCCCGAGTTTTCATAAACTCTAAACCTCAGCCGCTGCTAAGTAACTAGTTGACTAGAAAACACTGTCAGTTGCTTTCGTTAGCTGAAGTGCGAAAACATAAGGGTTTTGCTGCGGCCAAATAAGTTTAGAGAACGTTATGATCGTTGAAATTTGGATGTCGAAAGTGATGGAAAACTTTCAGTCATACATAATCATAATAACAGTGGTCCGTTCCGATCAGGGGATCTTTCGCAAATGACGCTTTAGCAGCCAACGGTTTACAAAATGTAGCCAAGTAGGCAGTTTTATCTGGGGACGGGAGAGATAATTTAGTTACCTAATGCTGGGTCTGCAAGAGTGAAAATAGTGGACCGAACAAACCCTGGTCGTGCACGCTGGCGCTGAGTATTGTCAGCTCATATCGTCCCTTGTCGTGCTTGAGCAGGTAGTCGGCGTCGTTCTCGAGAACGCGGCTTCCATTGTGGAACCACTCTACAGACGGCTCAGGAAGTGTCGTGTTCGTGACGCAGAGTATCTTCTGTTCGCCGATTTTCACTGAGCAGTCCGTCAACTGATGGTGGAACGCCGGAGCAGACCCATCGACTTCTACTCCCTCGAGAGCGATCTGAAACACAGCACTTCAGCACTGCTTCTAGTCAATCCCCACCACCGACTGTACTGTCTCTCACCTTTGTCGTGCGTCTGTTCAGCAGCTCAGCGGGAGATGTTTCAGCCTTCCTCTGACCAACAATTAGAGACGCCTTCGTGATCGTGGTGCCGAGATCGTTCGTCGCTCGGCAACTGTAGCAGCCTGCGTCAGATTCCTCAATGTTCTTCACAGTGAGCTCTCTCAGGCTGTCCGAGGATCGAGCTTGGTATTTCGCTGACGGGATGACCAGCTCTTTATCATCCTTGAACCAGGTAATCTGCGGATCAGGATGGCCCTCGAGGTCACAGGACAACGTTGCAATGAGGTCGCCCACATTGGCGACAATATCTTCCAGTTGTTTCTTCACTTTCGGCGCGCATTCCACCTCTGAAGGAAAACATCAATCCAAAATTTCAGAGACCACATTCACTTGCAGGAACTAACCGAACGAGATATTTCGCTCGAATACGCCATCCATAGTTAGCCGACGAAATATGGCTCCTCTATTAGCCAGACGACCGATGGGTAGAAGATCGTCTGACCATCGTTGCAGCGACATGAAGTTCTTCTTCTGCCTCGTCGGCAACGGTCCTGTTCTCGTTGGAGGCTGTGTCTTCTAAGAACTATTAATATTTAGCTTGGAACTCTTGCAAGACCAATTGTATATGAAAACTTTTGTAGAGTACCTTCACGTATTCTGTCAAATCGTTGAAGGCGGTGAGAAGTGGACCCTGGAAGCAGCAATTCGTCTCAAAAAGGAGAGAAGGTATATAATAAAGGGTCTTTGATTCTTCGACTACTTTGAAATTACGTGAACTACCTAGTAATTACTGTGCTCTGCTACTTGAGAGAGCTGTTTAATAACTTTATGAGCGCAATACTACAGCGGCATCCCTAACGTGCCGCCCAAGCTCTAACGGAAGGGCCAAATGTTTTATAAAAAGAAAAAGGCTTCAACTCTTTCTGAAACTTCGATCTGAGGTCTAGGTAAATGGATAGAGCCTAGAATGATGATCACAATTATGGAGGTTAAAGCCGAAAATGCACTTCACGAAGGAATTCTAATTTGTAAACGCTTACCGCGTTTGTCCACACCTACCGCAACCCACCGTAACGGATGAGAGCTTCAGAAACAGATATGAGATCCATAATTAGCACCCATAATAGATCCAAGACGCAAGTTTGCGCGACTTTGTTTCTGGACCTCAAGTCGTGAAAGTAGAGAAGTGTATGCGTCTTTTAAAAGATGGAAGGCTCTGCAGCCAACCAATTTTATGCTGAACCTTATGGAAGACAAGAGCGCGAAAAACATGGGCAGGAGCATTGCTCACATAATGCATTTTTCACATGTTGTTGCACATCTCGTACTTCGCCTTCGCACCTAGCGATAAAAAATACAAGGCAAGAAAATAGTGTTTCCAGAGTAGTAATTATGTCTTGTTGGCTGATCAACAACCATTCCCTTGTGTCTTCGGTATATCTGCCAACTCCGTCATCAGCACACCTACGGACATAAAACATTCGGTCGTATTACTATGTTTGACGGCTCGCGAGGTCTAGATCAGGGATGGGCGGGAATTTTGAAAATTTTCCCAGAAAACAGAAAATCGCTCTCGTCAGAAAACAGAGATCAGAAAACAGAAAAGCCAAAAACGCCAGAAAACAGGAAATTAGAAAACAGAAAACAGAATATTTCGAAATTATCATACGACTTGATTATTGTACCTAAAGATCGACTTTTCCAGCAGCAAATGCTTTTGTATGACTAGAAGTGTGGTCGGTGTGGAAAAGCGTTTTGACTTGCAAGCATTTATAAAAGATTCTGGTGCGCTCGAAATTCAACACAATGAGTAAATTGCGAATTGTGACTCAAAGGATCTAAGAATCTCAACATTTGAAGTGTGCAACATTACTCATCAGCTCCCTTTCACAGTTGCCTCAATTAATTGTCCACTCTCGCCACATACTCTAAGGCCCCGTTTATACCTCCAACCTCGAGTGACACGACGGCATGTAAAGTGGCCAAATTGATCGATCACGTCACTCAATCAATATGGCCACTATGCGTGGCGTCACGTCGCACGGCGTCGAAGTATAAACGGGACCTAAGGTTGTGCACAGATTTATTGAGCATTACTGACAACGCCAGAATTTATATCCCTATGTAGTTCGTTTCGTTCTTCGAGAAAACCTTTCCTAGTAAGTGGCCTAGCTTCCAAATAGCTGAAAGTTTTTAGGCCAACTCACCATACGGCACCTAGCTACTCCTTAGCAGACTAAAGATGTTGTGTACTCAATCTATATTTCACAAAACAACACGAAATTGTGGCTGAAGTGGCTCTCAACACAATAGATTTTGGGTGACGGTGATCGCCCGATCTGTTGCTAGTCTACAAGCTGTTTGTTCGCTCATGTCACCCTGAATGGGTTCAAAGGAACGCTGTACGAAGGACAGCCATGCGAACAAGCATGGCTGTCCTTTGTACTACATTCATACATTCGTATGTTCCGGGGAGGATTTAGCACGATCGACCTATATACAACATCACGAAGCTCATCGATGTATCGCAAGAGTACAAGCTGCCGCTTTGCCATACGTTAATCGACCTGCAGATCCGTCGAAACGGAAGCGGTTGTCGAAACCCTGCTTACTCAGAGCGTTCCTACTTAGTACATCGGAGTACTTCGAGAGCTGTATGGTGAATTCACGATCAAGATTTCACCATGCTACAACGACGGTCGTCATCGACGTGAAGAGAGGGGTTCGAAGGGGATACCACATCCCCGAAGCTCTTCAGCGCCACCCTCGAAAACGTCATGCGCGAACTAGAATGGGAAGACATAGGAGTGAATGTCGACGGCCGGATACTGCACCATTTTCGTTTCGTTGACGATATCGTGCTCATAACACCGAGCATTAGTCAGGTGGAGTGAATGCTGGGAGGCAGTCGTTAGTCCCGACGCGGATCTGCACTGACGACGCCGGCAGTGCCTGCGGAGCCAATTAGCGCCGACTCGCGCCGTGACACCCGCCGCGACCTAGCCTAGCATGGGAGCCGGCACATCGACCGCGACCCGACTGAGGTCGAGACTCCACAGATCGATCACATTTACAACTACAGTGGATAAATTATTTAAAGGGTTTACAAAGGCAGCGTAGAGTGTCGAATTGATGCGTGTCCTACACACATTCTTATCAGAATTTCGAGCTCTATCTGATGGGTTGTACAAGAACGCTTAAAAATTACCTTGTAGAGATATTTTACCACAGGCTTTCAGGTAAAGGCTTCACAAAAAATCAGGCATCAATTTTGTACATTTTAATAGCAACATTTTAAGCTCTATCTGATGGGCTGTACAAAAATGCTCAAATATTTCCCTGTGAAGATATTTTGATGCAGGCCTCCATACATTAAGAAGTTAGAGGCAGATGATAAATGCGGCCTTCCCGTGGGATCATTTTGCCTGTGGGACGCGAGGACTTTGTTACTCAAGTGCGCTGTATTGACTCAACAATGGCTATTTCAACAGCCCTCCTGAGGGCTTTTATACCGTCGAACTCAACCGGAGCTGAACACCCAAGATACTGATAATAACAACAACAATAATAATAGTGATAATAATAAGTGTTACTATATTAATAATAGAAATGATAACAGTGATTATCATAGTAAAAATAGTTTTAATATTAGTAGTAATAATAATCAAGTTATGATGTATTAGTGACCTGAAAATCCTGATTTAGAACCTTCCCACCAACTTAGCCTTCACCTATTTTGTTTCAACCACGGGCTTTCGTGGTACACAACTCCTCCCGCTTTTCACAGCACTCCAAATCTCACAACTCCGCTTAACTTCAATGTACTTCTCAGTGTTCAATATTTTTTCCCGACCACCCGCACCAATCATTGGACAGTCCCTCCAGAAGCTCTCGCCCCTTTAACACCGGATCCACAGCCTGCCGCCGCTAACACCGAAGTGGTTTCTTTGGTACGATACAAAGGCACAAGAATATCTACAAAACGCGGAACTAAGTGGATTACTATATCGCATTCCATGTAGTGTTTCACCCAAATAAACCGAACATTACTGCATATCTGATGTCTGCACTTAATCCAGAAACACAACTTGCTTATTCGCTTTTCTTTCAACGAAGTTACAAGAACGAAGATGTATGCCGTTGCTGCTTCTGCAAGGCTGAAGGAGTCCGAACCACAGCTAAAAGTGAGCAGTGCTACTCCTTTTCGTTTTGCGTCTCTCAATCTTTACAATAGGTGATGGCCGAAGAGTTCCTGACTGGCCCTTTACATTGGTCATCGTTGCTCACCACGTCCATAGTTGAAGAAAGTACGAAGCAAATGCAATACAAGGCTTTAATTAATTTCTGAAGAAAGTATATAATGTATTCCAAACTATGCCTTAAGAAAATGGACGTCATACATAGTGATGACCGCTACGTCAATCAATCAACAAAGCATCTGTAGCTTGGTGGATCACAAGAGATTAATGAAGACAGCTCAATCGGTATACAGCGTATCGCTGACATTGTAATATTTTGTAAAAGTGAAGATTCAGATAACTTCCTGAAAAACGAAATGCTTGCTGAGTATTTTGGTCGTGATTTTGATGACAAGAAGAAACAGTTTACACTGTAATTATTTTCGACCGTGAATATTCTGTTGCTATAGAACTGTTTTAGAAATCTGGCTTCTCATAAGGACAAACAAGCCACTATGGCGTTTGTCCCCAATGAGCTCGATAACTTATCCTATGGAAGCAGATTCCTTCAGGAGCGTGACGAGAGTCTTCACGTCTACTACTCAGTGAAAACCATTCAAGCATGTCATCATTTGATTGTTGTTTATTCGGATTTATTCTTAATTGAAGTTCTTAAGGACGCTTGTAGAGTAGGGCTGCAAGCTATTGTAGCAGATGGTGTTCACACTCCACAGATAAAAAGAGCTGGGACGGCACTCTCAGCTTTATTGCGTACATGGTGTCTGCGAAGCATGTTTCAAGGTTCCGCTATTGCTCGCCGTAACAGCAAAAAAAAGCCGGAAAAGACATGTGACCGAATCTTCGAGCACCTTAGAAGAGCATTAGAGCAGGCTGGCCAAAGAGGTGGAGGAGAAGGTCATCGCATCGTTCTAGTTTTTGAAAAAGCAGCAATAAATGCAGCAAAGACATTATTTTCGAACGCGAAGGTAATCAACTGTTTTCAGTGTTAATCTATTATGGTAGATTTTGATTCTATAATAATTTTGTTCTATAGATTGAAGGATGTTCATTCCATTTGGCCCAAACATGGAATAGAAGAAAGGACGCTTTAGGGCTGCGGCAGCATTGAGGGTTAGTAAGGAAGTGACATAAGCGTTTTTGTGCATTGCAATCTTCTGAAACCTAGGTCCGACGCGTGATCCTAGAAGAACTCGCTGGTGGGCAGTTATCAAGGGTGCAATATTCCTGCCTAACGAACTACGAAGCGAGCTGAGAGCTATTCCGATTCCACCCGTACCAAGATCTCATGCTGCGCATAATAGATGCGAGAGGTTTCTAAGGTTCTTTACCAGCTATGAAGAATTATTGTGCGCATAATGAATGGGCTGTAATGTTTAAGCTACCTGAAAACCACGTGGCTCAGTGGGCCATTCAAAGACTTGCGGTGCAAGTGGAAAATCCCGACGCTTCGAACGACTAATCTCGCAGAAGGATTTCCTAGGTAGAGCACAAACTGTCAGGCCAAATAAAATTATAGTGAGTAACAATAAACCATAGACTTGGAGGCGAAATGCTTGCTGATGCTTAAAATAACGGTGCTCCTCCACAAAAGCTTTTTATCATTCACGAAGGATGTAATTTTATTCCATTGATTTCAGAAGTCTGACGAAATGGAACACCTTAGAAGGCGTGACGCAGAAAGAAGATATCTTATAGACAGAAAAAAATCAAGGTATTCTATTTATGGGAAATTGTGTAGTGTTCGAGATGAATTGCTTTCTATAGGTTTGCCGAATGTTACCGTAGAAGAGGAGTGACTGGCAGAGAAGAAAGTTTTGCTCCAAGATGTCAAAACATGTCACTGGAAGAATAATTTGTTATGCTGTGTAATAAAATTCAATTACCAAGAATTTTTACTCTTACCTATTCAGTCTTAGGCTCGAGAAATATCGTGTTGTGTATTACAAAGGTTCACAAAGATGTCGAGGATCTAAGAAAAATCTGAGAAATACTATTTAAGAAGACTGAAACAGAATTCTCCTAGGAAGACTCTCTACTAAACGGATTATCCGTGCAGTCTTTATCTGGAGGCCTGCATCCAAATATCTACGCAGGGGAATTTTTAAGCATTTTTGTACAGTCCATTAGATATAGCTTAAAATGGTAATAATAAAGTATACAAAATTGGTACCTGATTGTTTGTGAATCCTTTACCTGGAAGCCTGCTTTAAAATATCTCTATAGGGTAATTTTTAAGCGTTCTTGTACAGCCCATCAGGTAGAGCTCGAAATTCTGATATGAAAGTGTGTAGGACACGCATCAATACGACACTCTACGCTGCCTTTGTAAACCCTTTAAATAATTTATCCACTGTAGTTGTAAATGTGATCGATCTGTGAAGTCTCGCCCTCATTCGGGTCGCCTGCCGGCTCCCGTGCTCGGCTAGGTCACGGCGGGTGTCACGGCGCGAGTCGACGCTAATTGGCTTCGCAGGCACTGTCGGCGTTGTCAATGCGGATCCGAGTCGGGACTAACGACTATCACCCGAGCTCCCGAAAATTGGGTGGGTCGACTACGTCATGCGCTTCGCAAACACCCGCTGGACGAGAGCCGTCACCGACTGGATTCCGCAGGATGTCAAAACAACACCAGGACGCCCATCAACGCGTTGGTCGGACTTCTTCGTGAAAGCCCTGAACGAACGATATGACGCTCAAGGCTTCACGAAGCCCTGAGCGTCATATCGTTCGTTCAGGGTCCCTTGAGCGAGGATTATTCATTGGAGCACCCTGGCACGCGACAGGGACGAATTCAGACCAGCTGATGCCCGCTTGAACAACTCGATGATTAGTAGGACGACAGATGATGCAGGTGACTCATGAAAAATTTTATGTACTACAACTGCATCACTACATCAGGAAAATCAAAGCTAACTAAAACTTATCCGTTTCTACATAATTTTTGACAACTAAAAGCTGAGCAATGTTCAGAGTTTAAGAAAGCAGCTTCGCCAAAGGCTGTGCAGAACGCAATCATTGTGGATGAACTGCCAACAATTTTCAATTTTTAGACCAGAGGTGGAGAATAATCCTACCCACAGTTACTATGTATAGGACAGGCGGGTAATTGATAGATAACTAAATGCCGCTCAGAACACTGGTATTGTAGCCTTGATATAAAGTTGTAGGTAGTCGAAGATGGTTCAAACTACTGCTGAAATTCAAAAAAAAAACGAATGCCAAATTAGGAAAGACGAGTAATGTCCTATGAAGGGAGGCCATGTCAGCAGCACTTATACAATCAATCGGACAAACAAAGTAGATTGGTTCATGAGTATATGGCGCAATTTCTACATGAGCACATCCAAGAACGCCACATGCTTCCAATTTAAAATTTTCTAGAAACATTATTTTGGAATGAGCTCATGATTCTATGACGCTTTTTGGATAATTTCTATTCCTGTGATGTAATTTTGTTCGCCCCCCCCCCATTTTCTGTTTTCTGGTCAATTTTTAGGTCATTTTCCCAGAAAACAGAAAACAGAAAAAATTTGCCAAAATGGCCAGAAAATCAGAAATCGGAAAACATAGAACATAAATTCCGCCTATCCCTGGAGTCTAGATGCCATAAACAGTAGGTTCCGGAAAGGCATGGGCCAGTGACGGTCATGGCCAACGATTTCCCCAGTCATTGTGTCTGAGGGTAATTTAAAGTGCGGATCACGGACGAAACTCGTTCAGGAAGTGTATTTTGAATTTTTAACCCATATATTTGCAATCAGCGTCCCAGGCCAGCTATCTAGGTCTTAACGCAAAGCTCCACGTTAAAAGCTCCGTGGGACTCTTCTGGGGCCAGAAAAGTCTATGAGGAAACTGTTGAACATTAAAGTCGTAGCCTAAGGAAGGAGCCGTAAACTCGGCGTAAATGAGGAATGCAATACCGTAATCCACGGATGTCGTAATGCCTCCTGCACAGTCATTCGCCGGTGTTTGTCCCTCATCATTAGACGGCAAATGAAGTCCTTAACATAAGGATTCCGAGAGTTTTTACAGGGTAGGTTGGAGACACCCACCTTTGCTACATCGGACACGTCATCCCATGAAGGGTCGTCGAAGTCCCAGTCGGCCACGGAGACGTTCGTCAGTGTCTCCTCATCCGTGTCTCCCAAGAAAGGTGACAGGCCTGACAGTCTAAATAGCCACATCCCTTCGATATTCGTTTTTATCAGTTGAAGTATTAAATGCAGCCAGGATGAAAGAAGAGTGCTCGCGCATGTTTTATCCATGGGTATTTGGAGTAGATAAGACGTTCTCTTGTAATTCCTCTAAACACATTAGGGAAGCATTCGACTCGAAGGATGAAGGGTAAAAGTGTACTTTAGTCAGCCCTTTGCTGAACGCGTCATGAATTCTTAAGAGACAACTGGAATGCGTATCTGGCCTGTACTAGGCCAGTGGTAGCGCTCTTGGAGCGGCACCGGCTCATGCGCACTTCAATTCAGCATTCTTGGATCGAATTTCCCGCCCAGGCCAACCAAGCCTTCCATCCCTCCGGGGTCGGTGAATTGGTAACCGACTTGCCTGAGAAGGATAAAGCACTGGCTTCTCCATCGGCTTCCCACCGCAAGTCATAGTATAGGCCAAATACGCATTCATAATGCCTCTGCGACATCTCATAGAAGTAGAATGCGTGGCGCATCCCAGGCGGGTTGGTTAACGGCGTCCTCTGTCCTTCACCTTTTTATTAATTGACCAGTGCAGCGACATACAGTGGCCAGCCGACAAAACACACCGTGTTGCACCTTGCCCAGAACCCAGATGAGCGGGGTTGCAATTCTCCGACGGTAGAAAGATGGAAGGCTTGGTTGGGTGTATTCAGGACCCAAACCGAGAACCTGTATTGTGAACGCACGTAACGCTGTCGTCTCTTCCGACTGCACTATGACACCTTAACTTACGATTAGATAAGGATAAACGCATAGGCTATGCCTCCTGATAAGCTGCTGATCGTGTACATCTGGCCTAACTTCCTACTTCCGGGTTATGGCGCATCCTAGCAACAAATCAAACGCTCCTGCTCACTTGTTAGTGAAAAGCACTTGGTATCCATGCTTTTGTTCTGTTTCATGCCAGCTGCTATACAGGTTTCTTACAAAATTAGGTGCCCGAAATCTCTCCTTCTTAGAAATTATGCTCCTTATGAGGTGGGACGGGTATTTGAGGGATAATTTCCTTGTCTTTGCATAGCCTTCGAGTTCTGATGAAGGTTAGTGTTAGCCTACTTGTACACATTCGATGACCTGTAAATGTATTCATGTAGAACATCCATCTAAAGTTCTTTCTGAAGTACACGTTCGCGATGGACGAGAAGAGGATGCTGTATCTGCCAGCATTCCTCTTGCAGTACCGTTCCAGCGGACCAGGCACATCGCTTCCTACCGGGGGCAGCAAACGACCAAACTCCCTCTTGTGTGATGCGCTTCAACTGGCACAGTTCGACCATGGCGACGAATCGTTCGAAGAACCTCCACGTTCCGGACGACCACGTACGTAGAACAGACAGCTGGTACCTTCCACCCGTGACCTGATCCATCAGTACGCGAGTCTGCAGCCCTTACACACATCCGTTGCCTCGAGCCGTTCCCCGGCTTTGATGTTCGTGGACAAAACGAAGCGTGCTGAGGCATGTTCTTCCCACCCCAACTGCAATCGCACACTTTCATGTGCCGATTTCATCGTTACAATGAACGAGAAGTGAGGGCTGTTTCGTATACGACAATGCGATGCACAGCAAGCTCTGGGTTAGTAATCTCGATGAGTTCCCAAACTACACTCGATACATATGACCTCAAGAAAAAGGTTGGCTGTCATTCTAGTGGAGGTTTTAATAGCACAGTCATTTGAGAATTGTTCCCAGCACGTTTTACCGGAGACTGGAAACGTTCTGTAGTGAGGATGAGCAACACTTTCTATTTAACATCTTGCGCAATCGCCGTACCCGAGAGGGAGAACTTCTCTTAATTGAGTACGCCAGACCACATACAGTGAAGAGGACTCAGAAGAAGTTGGTAAAACTTGGGATTGAAAATGTACGCCCGCCACCGTTGGTATCTGCGCGTGTTTGCGCTCAGTGACTATCGTTGCTTCCGCTCACTTCGGTGCTTCTTTGCTAGAAGAAGCCTACAAGGAGGAAGTCAAAAAGAGTGTCAACAAGTTTAAAGAAGCTGAGAAGTAGATAAGAAATCGGGCAAATAGTCCACGACCGATATGAACAAGTCTTTAGCGAATCCCGCTCAATGAATAGTGTTAGGAACTTGCTCAACTTACGTGAACAAGCCAATGAGAATATCAAAGCAGACAAGCAGATGCTGATCTCGAGGTGACCAGCGGGTATATCTTGTTTGATCGAAGCAAGGCCAAATCCGAACTTAAAGCGCCAACTATTTATCGCCCTATTTCAGAAATCAAGGTTCTACATGAGGACTTACAGCACGTAGGTTATAACCCCGACGGTCCACATATCGGTGCCATATCCGACTGCTTGATAATTGACGACCTCTGGAGCACAAAATTCCGGTGTCCCGAAAAGGAGCTTCACCGACTTCTTTGGATCCAATTTTCGAGCCAGTCCAAAGTCGATGATCTTCACTTCAGTCGAGTCCTTCGACTTCAGCAGGATGTTCTCCGGCTGCAAACAATTTGCTCAAACGCGCCTTTCGAGGAGATATTCAAGGAAGCAGCACACTGCGAGCATCTCTAACGGAAATCTGGCTCGTAAACTGATCAGATTTAGCTCCTCACCGGTGAGCTGCAGTGGCAGAGAGAATCTCTACCATCGCGCAAGGCCAAAGCGAAATACCTTCAAATCCAAATGAACGATCTGGTTGTTGTGCATATGCTGTACTCCGAGCAGGATTTGGTGCATGTAGTCTCTGACTTCTTGCTCGCTCATCAATGAATCATCCTCCATGATTTTCTCGAACAATTCTCCACCAGACACGCTGCAATCAAGCTTGGCATGTCAGTTCTTTTTTTGAGTGCGAAGAAATGCACTCACAATTCTTCGATGAGACACATCTCGTTGCCCAAATCGAACGCTTCGTGTAGATGAAGTAGCTTATTGTGACGCAGTTGGTCCATTATCTTGATCTCGTGCAGGACGTCTTCCCGTTTCACGCCAGGACGCACCTAAACATTTGTTGATGCCAGCTACATTTTCATACTGAAATTATCTGAAACGAGATGCGGGTTTCTATATTGCAAAACGAGAAGATCGGCAATGTCTACATTAAAGACCTCAAATGAGCAACATGTTCGTTGTTTCATAGTTGGATGATCTCACTTTTCTGCGCTCCTCAGAAATGTCTATACAATAAGATGTTTATCACTTAGCCTCTTCAGGCCTTGACGGCATTTATTTAGAAGGCGACAAGATCGAAAAAGCCAACTGCATTCTTAAAAGAAGTGGCGACGAATTGTGAAGGCGTTTTATAGGAATGAGAAGTGATCTCACGAAATGGATCCTAAAGTGGAGCTGTCCTAAGAAGACAACAAGTATTATATATTGAGGGATGCTAAAAATCTGGTAGTGTAGGCGTCCTCGAAAGATCTCAATGAAACGCTAGCGCCTTGCGTCTGCGATGCAACAACCACATCTCGTTAAGTGATATCCGCTACTCAATTCTGTTCATAAATCGCGTACAGCAGATCAGATATTGCGATGTTTGTAGTATAGGTTAGTTACGGTCTTGCTCATGGCACAGCGACGCTGACAGTGCTGTGAGCCGTGTATCCGCAGGCGAGAGGAACCCGCAAGTACCGTGTATCCGCAAGCGAGGCTAGGCCCAGATACCACATATCCCCAGGCCTTGCTGCGCAAGTGAGGGCGGACACGCCCAGACAAAAAGGCGTAAATACCGCGACCTGGTCCTCATTCCCAGTCAGTCAGTGAGTCAGTCACTCTCAATCTCCACTAATCTATTGTCTTTCATTGCCATTTCACACCATCTTTGTTATTGTATTTTATTAGGCATAAAGCCTTAGTATAAATCTCTGTCGCTCAAAGCTCATCTATAAGGCTTAGTTAGTCTCCACTTCAAGGAAAATTGAAAGAAGCAAACCACTAGACAGAGTATCAAAAACTTCCAGGGAGAAGTTCAGATTAGAACCACATGGAAGCCAAGCCTGGCGAAGTCGGATTAGGCCTATTATAGATAGTATTGGAAATCAACAATACAATGACTTTTTCGACGTCTTTGGGAGGCGATATCTCCAGTAATATAGACATTGGGGACGACGTAAAGGAGCAAATTGTTGTGGAAGAAAACCTACCGGTTACAACCGAGCTAGAAGTGAGTCAAATGGATTAGCAGTAACTGCAGCATTTGATAATATAATCCGTCGGCTAGATGATATTCTTGACGATCAGATCCGCCATCTAGGCATGCAAAAGAAGCAGTACATTCTAGAAACAGTCGGAGGATCTGCTCTCGTAGCTAGGGAGAAGACAAGACAGTCAATCTGCGAGACGAAATTTCCTTCGATTTTGAAGGAAATTTCGTTAGCTCCGGAAGAATTGCGCAGAGTTTGCCAATTCTTCGGCTTGATTCTACATCAAACTACCACAGTAGTTTGATGTAGAATCAAGCCCAAGAATTAAAGCTGCAAAATACCTGACGTTACGGCAGTATCACCTGTATCACCTGTCGTCCCGTTGATCATCGACTTGCTCGAGCGGGCGCCAGCAGCGTCTCCATTCGTCCCTGTCGCGTGCCAGAGTGGTCCAATGGATCCTCCTCGCTCGAGGGACACGAAGAGCGTCATATCGGTCGTTCAGGGCTTTCACGAAGAAGTCCGACCAACGCGTTGGTGGGCGTCCTGGTGTTCTTTTGACAACCCGCGGAATTCAGTCTGTGACGGCTCTCGTCCAGCGGGTGTCTGCGAATCGCATTACGTGGCCGGCCCACCTAATTTTCGACGACTTGACCCATGCGACAGCGTCTCTGATCTTCGAACGTCGGCGAAGCTCGGAACTCCGGAGGCCTTCTCTCACTTGCGTGAGTCGTGTCACTCCGAGCATCGTCCTCTCGATTCCACGCTGCGCGACGCTGATCGCGTGTTCATCCTGCTTTCGTATAGCCCAGGTCTCTGAGGCGTATGTTAGGGCAGGAAGAACAGTGGAGTCGAATAGGTGGGCACGGAGTCGGACGTTCTTCGTTTTCTTCACGACTTCTTCGACGCTCTTGAAAGCTCCCCAAGCCGCTCGTTTCCTCCTGCTCAGCTCTGGTGCTAGGTCGTTGGCCATGTTGACTTCGCGACCCAGATACACATAGCTGGAGCATTCGGAGATGTTCGTTCCGTTGAGCGAGAATGGGGCATCAGAAACCCATCCGTTCTTCGTGAACATCGTCTTCGTAAGATTCAGCTGCAGTCCAACGCTTCCACATACACGATCGAAGTCGGCCAGCATTCGCTCCGCCTGGCTGATGCTCGGTGTTATGAGCACGATGTCGTCAGCGAAGCGAAGATGCTGCAGTTGCCGGCCGTCGACCTTCACTCCCATGTCATCCCATTCTAGTTCGCGCATGACGTTTTCGAGGGTGGCGTTGAAGAGCTTCGGGGATATGGTATCCCCTTGTCGAACCCCTCTCTTCACGTCAATGACGACGTCGTTGTAGAATGGTGAGATCTTGGTCGTGAATCCACTGTACAGCTCTCGAAGGACTCTGATGTACTGAGTAGGAACGCCCTGGGTGAGCAGGGCTTCCATGACCGCTTCAGTCTCGACGGAGTCGAATGCCTTCTTCAGGTCAATGAACGTAAGGCACAGCGGCATTTTGTACTCTCGCGACACTTCGATGAGCTTCGTAATGGTGTGTATGTGGTCGATCGTGCTGAATCCTCTCCGAAATCCTGCTTGTTCGCATGGCTGTCCTTCGTCCAGCGTTCTGCTGATCCTATTCAGGATGACTCGAGTGAACAGCTTGTAGACTACGGACAACAGGCAGATCGGGCGATAGTTGCCAATATCGTGCACGTCTCCCTTCTTGTACAGCAAGACGGTCTTGCTGGTCTTCCACTGAGACGGAACCTTGCATTCGGACAGGTAGCGTGTGAAGAGCCGCGCCAAGGTGTTGATGAGCGCTGGCGGGAGGTTCTTCAGGTGTTCAGCTCTGATCCTGTCAGGACCGGGTGCTGTACGTTTCTTCACCGACGAGATGGCGTGTCGGATCTCGGAAGGGAGAACAGAGGGGATGACGTATCCATCCTGCGGAAGATGGCGTAGGGGCAGGTGGACGTGGCTATCGAAGAGATCGGAGTAGAAGTCGTGGATGACCTTCTCCATGGTCCTTCTGGAAGAGGTGACGGTTCCGTCAGGACGTCGGAGAGCGGTCATCTTGGCCTTGAAGTTGGCGAAGTTCCGGCGGGCATTGCGGATGCTCAGCCCTGCCTCTGCTGCTTCAGCCAACACTTCCGCCCTTCTCTCCTTCAGATCTTCCTTTATCGCCGCTCTGCATAGCTTTGCAAGCTCGGACGTCAGTTGATAGTTGCCTGACGCTCGTGCTGCTCCACGCTGGCGTATCAGCTCGAGAGTTTCCGGAGACAAGCGCCTCTTGGTGGTCTTCAAGCTCTCGGCTCCCTTAGCACTATCGTGGAGATGGTGCACGAAGCGATCGTATTCCTCGTCGACGTTGTCCATGACGGCATCTTCCCAAAGGCCGACAAGAGAGGTGTAGAGATCCCAGTTGGTTCTGGGACTCCTCTTCTTGAACTTCGCGGCTTTCTCTCCTTGACGCGAAAAGCGGAACCTCGCGCGAAGGAGGCGATGGTCCGATCCCGTGTAGAACTTGGGGACAACGGAGACATCGGTCAGGCAATACTTGCGATTGAAGATGATGTGGTCGATCTCGTTGTGGAACTGGCCACCGGGGGATTCCCAGGTCCATCGTAGGGAGGGAGGCTTCTGGAACTGCGAGTTTCCATGGATGGTCTTGGTCGACATGATAAACTCAGACAGCCTTTCACCTTGCTCGTTCCACTCCAAACCGTGGGTTCCGATGTGAAGTTCTTCCGGCGACCTTCGTGGCCCGATCTTGGCGTTGAAGTCGCCGACGATCACCTTGTAGAAGGTGTGATCTTCCTTATAGAACTTCTCCAGCTCCACGTAGAAGGCCTCGCCGTCTTCGTCGTCGTAGTCGGATGTTGGGGATACGCGACGAACACAGTCAAGGCTGGCACGGAGCCACATCGCTTCAGTCGCAGACGTCCGATTCGGCTTGTCAGAGACTCGTACGAATCGATGTTCATGGCCAAGTGCGTGTTGACGAGGACACCAACGCCGCCTACTCCCCTGCTGTCGCATGTTCCGAGGAACAGTTCTTCTCCGGAGTCGTAGGCGGCGTGTAGGGGGTGGTGTCTTCTCGTCTCGGTCATTCCGATGACGTCGTACTTGATCTTCCTGGCTTGCATCATCAGGTCCTCGACGGATGCTTCCGACGCAAGCGTGCGGGCGTTGTAAGTACAGATCGTCATCCTAGTCCTTCTCAGTTTGCGCAGCCTGGTTAGGCCCTGAGATTTTAGCAGCCTCTCCGTACTCGTCCTTCCCATCGCTGCAGAAATGGGGGCTCTTTCGGGGTCAGGGGAATGAGGCCCTTTAGTGCTGCTGTGTTTGACTGGAATACAACACGGGTAGCTAGTCAGGCTCTGTCGTGCGGGCGAAGAACTCCGGGCAGCCAGCCAGACTGCTCGAAGGGACGGGGCGAGACTTTTGAGGCGGCCTCGAATCGCCTTACGATGTACTCCCAGTCTAACCACGGCAGTAGTGACAGCTAAAATTTCTGAGGGCAATTAAGAACCTGCCACATAGTGCCAAGCACAGTAGTTTCGATGGGATTGCACTTAAGGAAGCATATAAAAACCCACGCGAAAAACTAAAACTAACGCGCGAATTGGGTAATATCGCAATGAGGAAGGGCGAATCGGTCAGCGACTTTTGCTGCCGCATGGAGTATATCTCCAGACGCAACCATCCAAACGATGTCTGCGACTTCCGCATAGCATCAATGCCGCATTCTTCCCTACAGCATTGGAAAGATTCATATCACATGCTTGCTGCATTAGACGCTGAAGAAGGGAAGGCGTACAAAACGGTAAAAAGAGTTGCATTAAGACTGGAAAAGACCCACGTTATTAGATATGAGAAACCGGAAGTCTACGGTAAACCGAACAGCTCCAATCGAAGTCCATGCGAGGAAAACGCGGTGGTACCCACACATACAGGGAAACCCCTACGGTGCAATAATTGTGGTAAACGCGGTCAAGGCACCGCAGACTACCGTTCAAAACTTTTTCCGAAAAGGAATGGTAAGAGACCAGATGAAAGGCGTCACGGCCCTAGCAAGCAGCACATCAGCAGAACTCCAGCTGGTGGAGCACTTTCAACATTCGTAGATGACTTTTATGGAATGGTTATCTCACAAAACCATAGCGGCCGGAAAACCAACGCTTTGTGGTGCAAGCATCGTTGGAATAAAGGTGAAAGGTTAATTGACACAGGCTCAGTTGTCTCAATAGTGCCAAGTGTGTTCTCAAACAAGCCAAAGATCAAGGTTTTGACTTGGATAACGAGGTAGAAATGGTAGGAAGCGGTCAGGAAAATCGTATTTTTGAAACGTCTGGGAACCAGATGAATTTTTGGCTGTAGTTAACGCGGAGGTATGCGTTGATGGAACAGGCATAGCTCAAACCTCGTTACACTTCGAGAAAACCAAGGACACCACCCTACTCTTGGGCACAAACATTCTGAATGCCTTAGGGATTCACATAAAGTTCGAACCTTTAACTTCTCGATCTTTGTGGATGGGTTTCACGAAGTAGAAATAGCAAGAGCTGCTAAACGGATGGTTATACCTCCTGGCCATAATTGAAGAAGGATCCTCAAAACCATCCAGAGAGAGAATTTTTGGGCGAAAGATTCTTGTATAAATTCCGGGGTATGCCTTTTAAAGGAAGGGGTGCGGAAATATCTGTAGCCAATCACGACGACCAGACATGGGTTATCAAAAAGGGTGAACATCTAGCAGAATGCCCGATGACTCTTTCAGTGATCCTATGTCGACCAATATTCCGAGCGGCAGGCTCGATATGACAGAGCATGTAATCTTGCCCAAACCAAAGCGGATTAAAGCTTTGGTAGAAATCATAGAGCATAACCGTAAGTTGAGGAAACTACCAACAAAAGTTGCCAAAGTGATCATAAGGCATAGTGAAACTTTCGCTATCACTGATTCGGAACTGCGACAAACGAATCTGATTGAGCACGATATTGACGTGCAGGGACACCCTCCTATTCGCCAGAAAACGATGCCAGTACTCAATAGTGTTCGAAATAAAGTAGATACTATGCTTCAAGACCTCAAACAACGAAAAATAATCGAGGATAGCAACTCGCCGTAGGCTTCTCCGATCGATTTGGTCGCAAAGAAGGACGGGAGCACTCGATTATGCGTTGACTACCGAGAGGTGAACAAAATAACTAGGAAGGATAGTTATCCGCTACCGCCTATAGATATGACGCTTCAAAATTTGCGAGGAAAGCGATAGCTTACGTACTTGATTTAGCGAGCGGCAGGTGCTCTTAAATGAAAAGCGAAGGAAATTAGCGCGTTTACCACCTCATCTGGGCAATTCCAATTCAATGTATTCCCTTGGTGTGGCTGGATATTACATAAGTGCACTCCTATCGTTTGGGTTCACAAACGCGCCATCGAAATTCCAGCGGCTAATGAATGCGGTTCTCAGCCATCTTATAAGACTGGAAGTCTCAGTATATCTAAACGATATACTCATCGCAATAGAGACAGAGCAACGCCACTTGGAAGTACGAGAGGAAGCCCCCCCCCCCCCAAACGCTTTTCAAAAGGCTAGTTTGAAGGTAAAATCTCAGAAACGCCGATTTTTGGAAAGTAGTCTAGAATTCCTAGGCCATGTAGTAGCTAAGGACAGGATAAAAACTAATCCTGGAAAGGTGTGCAAAATCCAAAGCTACCCCAGGCCGCAGAACATTGCTCAACTAAGGACCTTTCTTGGTGTGGCTGGATATCACATAATTGCACTCCTATCCAAGGTTCTTGATTCGGAACACGAAAACTGCCTAAGCTTCCCACCTCTACGGGGTCAGTGAATTGGAAATATAGACTTGTCTGGGAAGGATAGGACACGACTTGTCCATTCTAGTGTACCAGCCACCTTCTCTCATTATACAGGCCAAAGACATATTCAGATTGCCTCCACGATATAACGTAGATGGTGAATGCATGGCGCATCTCAATTGAAGATTGGTCAACACCGTTGGTTATCGTTTAACCTTTAGTTAAACAGTTCACAGCATAACGTTTGAATGAGCAATATAGGTGTGCACCTGTTCGCTGTTTATAGGTCGCCTTCTCACATTTTTTCGAGAACAACAGATCGAAGGAGGTGTTACCTGCACCATTTTTGCAGCCCACGTCTTCCCCGTAGCCTTCTCGATGGCCCGGTACACAGTTCCATAGGCGCCTTGTCCAAGTTCCTCGCAAATGATGTACTGAGAAAAACGCTTTTAAAAAGAATTCTGGAAAATTTAATCGCAATTTGTAGGAACCTTTGCCTGCAGGTCGTTTGGCAGGTGATTGATGTCAATCGGTCTGTGCTTCGACAAATCGACCATCGAGTCCAGCCTGTCATAATCAACGGCCTCAGGCTCAACCTCCTGTGGGACCAGTCTTTTTGGCTCTTCGACGATTCGGGAGACGTCCTGAATACGTCTCAACTCTGTCAGACAATCATCGTTTGGAGCCGAAAACCCTAGCCTTCCCTACTGTGTGTGTTGTGTTGCTGCGTGTATGTACATATGTGTGTGTTTGTGTGTCCGGTGTTGTGGTGTGTGTGTAGAATGTGTGTGAATGTGTGACGAAAGTTGATGAAGAACCATCCCCTATCCCTCGAGGGAAATTTATTTCCGCTGCGATCTACGACATATAACGCCTTCTTTACTCGACGTGGGTATCCATAGCATCAATGAAAAATCCAGGGGCTAAAGCTGGCAATATTTCCAGCTTCTGGACTCACCTTTACATACACGGAATCTGACACGTCGGAAGGCTCCGACTGCCCTAAGGCATTATCCGCTCGCACACGGAATTGGTAAGTATCCTCAGGAGCGAGGTTGAACAGCGTGACGAATGGCTGTTTTGTCGTCTCCGCTTTTCTCCACACCTTCTCGGAAGCCTAGTAAATTTTTACCTTCGTTAATGAAGCCTCCAAACAGTAATGCATTTTAAGTCGTTTTGTTCCACACATAGGACATGATAAAGTACGAACAACTCTTCTAAAAAATCTTATGACTAGAAAAAGGAGTAAGCAGCGGCAAAGAAGTAGAAGAGAGGGTGATGAACATTCGGCTTTGGGTAGACCTATTCGACCTCACAGCCCTTCCCACCCCTTCGACACGACATGTCTTCCCGTTCATGCATAGGCTTCAGAAATCTGAAAACGAGACCATCATGCGTTCAGCGTCGCACGACCAATAGTCGAGAACGAGTTAACACCGCATATGCGGAGGGAGAATACTTCTGAGTTCCTATTCTCGACGTTCCGTGACTCGAGATGCTGCTGCCATGTCGTCGAATATTAGGTGGACCAATCACAATGGGTTCCGCTCGATGAAGGGCACACCCGACTAGGTTCCAATGAAAAAAAAAACCATGACGCTCACCAACACGTTGGTACGTAGTAGTTGCTCGTCAAAGTTCGGAACAGCAAATGACGTTGTTCGTCTTCATTCAGGGAGACGGGTCCACCGGGCTTTTCTGGCTTACGACAGGGACGATGCAGACGTTGATGACACCCACTCGAGAATATCAACGACAAACGAAAGGTGGTACATGAATGACAACTAGTCCTCTGTTAACAGCCAGGTAGACGACGACGTTTGGAAAGATCGTTGCCACAAATGCTGTAGAAGGCGATGCACCGTATGCCGGTCACCTCCGTAAGCCGAATAAATTCCTTCTCTTGAAGAGCGTCGTAGTGTAAAAGCGCTGTTTTTTCTACAACTTGACGCATCCAATCATGGTTTCACTTACCGTGCACATCTCCACAGTGTAATAGCGAACCGGCGAGCCGCCATCCTGTGTAGGAGCCGACCACAACAGTCGCACTGAATCGACATTCTGATCCTGTACTACGGGCCTTCCTGGAGCCCCAGGCCGTTCAGTGATCTGAAAACTACCGCTGAGACACGAATCGTCATCAACGGACAAACCGGATTAGTGTACACGACTGCATGAGCATTTCGCCTTATTTTCTCTTCAGCATAAACATGGGGCATATCTCCTGTTAATGGCCATCAAACTACCGAAGGCGTGACAACGGGAAAGAAAATAGGATTGATGATGGATGCGCGGATGAATGTCCGATCGCGGCTTAGGGTGTATTGCACGGTTCCGTACCTTCGCTAAAATTTTGAGGCATATTTGCTAAAGAGCTGAATTTGGCATTTTTGCTCATTTTGTGGTTTAACCACGGAGTGCTATTTAATTGAGGATCAGCTTATAATAGGTTTTCTGCTAATTGAGCAAAATTATTTTTTGAAATTACGGCTGAGTACATCCACGTGAAAAAACACGGCTGCAGGCTTCATGCCATCAACTCCAAAGAAACTAACGTGTTGACCTTCTGGGTTAGTGCATGTCAATATCAACATCTTAGAGTAGCGCCACTTTGAATTGAGATGTGCGTGACGGGATGCAGCGTCGACCGGTGATTCCAAAACTGCATCTGCTTCCGCATCTGCTAAGCGCATCTGCGAACGGAACTGTGGAGAATTTTCAGATTGCATTCTGAACCCTTTGTTTGCGAGAAGAGTCAACCGTTCACAAGAGGGCGATCACAAGTAAACTGGAAACAGCGCTGGCCGATGAGCTGTGGTGGCGCAAAAGATAGAGAAGCGGTATGGTGAGAACGGAGAGGGATATGGTTTGACTCCATAGTGATACGGTTCCTAAAAAAAGATCAGCCACACGCAACCAAAGTACTCTCTGTATAATCGCAACAAAAGAGATCATCAGAAAGGAAGCCTGTTTCACAGGTACTACCCTGCTTTCACGACTCCAGATGTGGAAAAGTTTCTTCACTTGACGAGAACTATCTAAACGAGAAATTTAAGGCGCTGATCACTTGTGTAAGATTTGTTTCAAAAATTTCGATTGATTGCGGTGGAGTACTGTAGGCATGGGTGCTCGTATGTATGTATGTATGTATGTATGTATGAGTAAAGGTTACTCATGCATACATACATACATACAGTCACCCACCGTAGTTGCGCAGCTCGCACGAAAAACTTTTGGCTTTCTTCTTCTCCTGTCTCGTAGGAACGCGTTGAGTATCGCAAGGACCAAAGTATTCCAAGAGGCTCTCCAAGACCACTGCCGGTGAGAACATAGTTTGGAAGATAAATCAGCAGTGTTGTGCTTAACGACTTCGGAGTTTGAAGAAAAATTTTGGCTGAAGGGGAGGGGCACTGATTGAAAAAAATTTTGGCTGAAGGGGAGGGGCACTGATTGAAAAAAAATTTTGGCTGAAGGGGAGGGACACTGATTGAAAAAAAAATTTGGCTGAAGGGGAGGAGCACTGATCACATGCCATCATGTATGGATGGTAAGGTCGTGGTAATCGATTTCGCCCAAATAACCTAGAAATGTTATTTAAGGTCATTTATATGCGGCTCGTTTTTAAAAATTTGATGGATTGCGATGGGCTGTGGTAAATATGGAGGAGTAAAGTCACTTACCCATGCCTGCAGTAACCCACCATCCCTTGAAATTTTAAAAACAGGCCTTACATAGGTGATCGGCACCTTAAATGACCTCTTCCGACTTCCTTTAGACGAAAAAACTTATCACCTCTAAAGTAGTGAAAGCAAAATGGTGCCAATCAATCAGTTTTCCTTTCTGACGTTATTTTTCGCTACGACTTTATACCGATCGCTTTGGTTGATTGTGGCGGATCTTTTTTTGGAAGTGTAAAGAATGTTGCATCACAGAGGAGCCGAACCACTCCGTCTCACCACGCACCTCCTCCATCCACTGCGCCTCTACAGTTCAGGTACCATCGATGTGCTTGAGTCTGCCGTATTTTGACTGGAGGTCGCATGCAGAGGCGAAATAAAAATGGCCCACTACATTACGTTCCCAGAAGCGCATACCTTTTAGGAACACATACTAGGTTGTCCGGAAAGTTCTCAGCGTTTTGGGTTACTATCTTTCGTTCGTCTATTATTAAGTAAAAATTCAACTTGTATCGCGCATTAACGCAACTTTCTGTACAGAATTTTTCGCTCTATCTGACAGTATAATTGGTGTTTCAACATTGCTTCATATTTCTGTTTTTGAAGGACGTATCGAAGACTATACAGGAAGTGATCCTGAACGATATTTTATTTTAACTCCAAATTGGAGTAATCTGCAGCCGGGACAGCTCGACAAATCAATCAAGTGGGGGGCCTAATAGTGTTGGAGAAGGCCTGTGCGCCAGTGGTTCAGTATATTTGGAACCGGATATTTCAGCCTCGAAGACGACCCCCGTAGCGGTCTAGAGCAATCCTGCACGACGAGTTGAAGGAACTGGTGGGAGCCGAACCATCCCTTGCGGATCGCGGAAGAGCTAGATGTCAGTAAACCTGCAGATTGCGGATGATTTGAAAAGCCTCGGAAAGGTGAAAAAGCTCGAGAAGTGGGTGCCCCACGAGTGGCAAAAATTGTCACGCTTCGGGATTTGTTCTTCTCTACTCTTGCGCAACAAAACTGGACCAGTTTTTGGATCGAATCATCACTTGTGATGAAAAGTGGATTCTGCATGATTACAGGAAACGTTCCGGGCAGTCGTTGGAATCGACGAACACCTAGGAATTTCCCAAAGGCGAATCTCCACCAAAAAGATGATGGTCATTGTGTGGTGGTCGGCGGCTGGTGTGATCCACTACAACTTTTTAGCACCAGGCCAAACGATCGCAGCAGAGTCCGTCTGTAAGAAAATCGACGAAATTCACCGAAAATTGCGTCAACTTCAGCCAGCATTGGTCAACAGATGAGGCCCGATTCTTTCGCACGATAAAGCCCGCCCACACGTTTCACAAATCACTATTCGAAAATTGAACGAAATAATGGTTGAAGTTCTGCCTCACCCGTCACATTCTCCAGACCTCTCACCAGTCGACTACCACCCTTTCAAACATTTTCAGAACTTTCCCGCTGGTAAAACCTTCACCAATCAGAATCTCGACCACCTAATTTTTTCGCTGATGGAATAGGTCGACTGGTGTCCATTGGCAAAAGTGTGCTGATTCGATGCTTATTTCGATTAAATCCGATAAAATTTGAAATCTACAGCAAACCCACAGCAGCGCGAAGAACGAGCGACCTTAGCTGGAATGGAACATCTACATATCAACCTACTAGACAGATTTCGCGTATTCAACTCCCCTTCCAGAGGAAATCAGTGAATCCTCTCCAGAAACTGCATGTGCCCCAAACGGCGCTTTTCGAATGCCGAGTTCTGGGTTGCAACGTTGGCGGTCGTTTTTGCGGTTGGAGCAGCAGAGAGTACTAATTGATATAGATTGCCTAAGTGCGACCACAAGTGTGCCATCCAGCTGCACTATGGGCTCCTTCTGTTTATATGAGCTCAACCCTTCTCGTCGCCTATAGAGCTGAAGCCGACATAAGGTCGGACGGAGGACGAAGGACAGCGGACATCATATGCATATTCGATCAATTGTCAAGTAACGACGTAGCAAAAGCACAACATTACTCGGCTAGAAAAGAGAACCTTGAATGTGAATGTAGAGGGTAGAAATTCTAGAAACAGTTGCAGGGCGATGTCCGTTCCTCCACGTGGTGCCACTGGAAACTGCTCGCTTTGCGTGCTGAGCTAAGCAAAGACAGTCGAGTGCAGGCGATAGTGTGACAGGCCGGCCTTCGGAGATCCCATGTCACATCACATGGTTGATAACGTTATGTAATTATCGAGATAGTGCTATGGCGTCCACGGAAGCTGACGCGCACTCCCAGAGCCCGGCGAGTGTGAGAAGTATGCGACGGTCCCAGTTGGACAAGTCAGTATTTTATCCTTCCCAAGCAAGTCAGGCACCAATTCACCAAACTCGGAGGGATGGGAGGCTTGGTTGTCCTAGGTGAAAAATTCGAACTAAGAACCTTGAATCGGACAGCACGCTACAGTATGCGCCTTCTCGCTACCTCGCGTTTAGGGCAATCTTTTGCGAGGCCAGTTTTGGTGGGGCAGGCCAGTTTCCCGGCTCTCGGAGCCATTCGTTTTCCACTCAAAAACTTGCCCATATCTCGTTTCGCGTTTAATTCTACAAGCCCGCACTAGCCCCTCTAGATTCCTCGCAGTCGAAAATAGGTAACCACTCACTATCAGAGATTTTTTTTCGTCTCAAACGAGAAGCAGAGTTTTTTGAAGAAAATTGGTTGAAAATTAGCGCTTCAAAAGTATGTATCCACTATGTTGAGAAATAATATTTATCTCAAGCCACTCCAAGATTGGTGACGCAGACAGCACTCAGGTTAACGTTTCGGCGTTCTCGCCTTCTTCAGAGCCTGGAATGAGACGAAATCAATCTGAGAAACTATCCCCCCAAACGCTATTTCATTTTACGGAAATTGTTTGAGAGACCACTAGACCAAAGAAACGGTGAATAGAGACCAGGATGGCTAACCTTTAGCAAGTGGACTAGTGACATCCACCGGGCACCCGCAGCTGGAAGTCTAACGAGGGTGACTGAAGCTAGAGCTCCCGGGACTACCCGCCTAGACGACCTCTAGGATCATGACCCCGTACTAAAGCTCCAGGAACTACCCGCCTGGTGGACCTCTTGGGTCATGACCTTGTAGGGCAAAACCCACAGATGTCCACGAATGGTGCCAGCTCCTGCGTCACTGCTACACACTCATCCTTCCTATTGATTCCAGGTGACCTGGCCGCAATCCAAAGCGCTTCTAGGGTTCGCCGCGCCGAGATGTCGGGTTCACGCGCCAGGACGGTGACTGCGACCCCGAAACAGCTGTTTGCGTGCGATCGCGCCCTATGGTCGCCTAGGGTGGTGGAAATACCACCTATGAATTTAAAGGGTCAGCTCGTCCGCAACCGTTTGTACGATTGCATATGCACTACACCATCGTGCACTATTTGTCCCTACGGAAAACCGGGAGATTGTATGCCTACGGGTGTTGTGTATCTCATTAAGTGCCTCGCATGCGAGCAGGAGTACATTGGGGAAACCTCCCGGCCATTATGTGTCGGGGTAAAGGAGCACCTTGATGGGCTAAAAAGATCCAACGCCGCCACCCCCTGGGCGACCATAGGGCGCGATCGCACGCTAACAGCTGTTTCGGGGTCGCAGTCACCGTCCTGGCGCGTGAACCCGACATCTCGGCGCGGCGAACCCTAGAAGCGCTTTGGATTGCGGCCAGGTCACCTGGAATCATCAGGAAGGATGAGTGTGTAGCAGTGACGCAGGAGCTGGCACCATTCGTGGACATCTGTGGGTTTTGCCCTACAAGGTCATGACCAAGAGGTCCACCAGGCGGGTAGTTCCTGGAGCTTTACCACGGGGTCATGACCCTAGAGGTCGTCTAGGCGGGTAGTCCCGGGGGCTCTAGCTGTCACCCTCGTTAGACTTCCAGCTGCGGGTGCCCGGTGGTCGTCACTAGTCCACTTGCTAAAGGTTAGCCATCCTGATCTCTATTCACCGTTTCTTTGGTCTAGTGGTCTCTCAAACAATTTCCGTAAAATGAAATAGCGTTTGGGGATAGTTTCTCAGATTGATTTCGTCTCATTCCAGGCTCTGAAGAAGGCGAGAACGCCGAAACGTTAGCCTGAATGCTGTTTGTGTTACCAATCTTGGAGTGGCTTGAGATAAATATTATTTCTCAACATCGTGGACTACTATGCCAAGATTTATCGAGAGCCGAACGTGGAATATGTATCCATTTGTGAAAAACAAACTTTTTACTAAATTAAAAAGTCGATCGCACCACCTTATTTCTTATAAACCATGCATCGTATTATTCATGCTATTGACAAGGTTCTGAACGATTTTGTTTTCGCTGGTGTCCCATGTAATCAAAATTACCACCACGTCAGTGAACTGTCGGTTATTCGCGTATGTAGACTAATCGAACCACGATCCCCCACATGCTCTCCATTCCGCTGCTGTGAGGAGAACAGGCCGGCCAGTCCGTTGTTTGAATATTGTGACGGTGGGGCCAATCTTTGGTCAACCTGGACACATGGACTGCTGCGCTGCCCTGCTGCAGAACATGTCTCTGATGTGTTCTGCCTCTCAAGAAAGGCATAGGGCTAGACTCCACTGTACCTTGACACTCCAGACTGTCCATGCGACACGACGGAAGCCTAGGCTTTAGCATTCCGCTGCTGAAGAAGCCGACCACTGTCACTAATGAGCCGCCTCCAAACCGCCTCCAAGGTTGCGACGACGGGGCTTCTCGCAGGTCTCTCCAGTAATGTCTCGGTATCCATCGGAGGCCATCCAAATTAAATTTCTTTTATCTATACCAACGGAAGAAAATCTAATCCGGGTGACCTCGATGGATACCGACATTACTGGAGGGACCTGCGAGAAGCCCCGTCGTCGCAACCTTGGAGGCGGTTTGGAAGCGGTTTATTAGTGACAGTGGTCGGCTTCTTCAGCAGCGGAATGCTAAAGCTTAGACTTCCGTCGTGTCGCATGGACAGTCTGGAGTGTCAAGGTACAGTGGAGTCTAGCCCTATACCTTTCTTGAGAGGCAGAACACATCAGAGACAAGTTCTGCAGCAGGGCAGCGCAGCAGTCCATGTGTCCAGGTTGACCAAAGATTGGCCCCACCGTCACAATATTCAAACAACGGACTGGCCGGCCTGTTCTCCTCACAGCAGCGGAATGGAGAACATCTGGGGGATCGTGGTTCGATGAGTCTACATACGCGAGTAACCGACAGTTCAATGACGTGGTGGTAATTTTTATTACATGGGACACCAGCAAAAACAAAATCGCTCAGAACCTTGTCAATAGCATGAATAATAAGATGCATGGTTTATAAGAAATAAGGAGGTGCGATCGGCCTCTGAATTTAGTAAAAATTTTGTTTTCCACAAGTGGATACATACTTTTGAAGCGCTAATTTTCAACCAATTTTCTTCAAAAAAAAAACTCTGCTTCTCGTTTAAGACGAAAAAATCTCTGATAGTGGGTGGTTACCTATTTTCGACTGCGAGGAATCTAGAGGAGCTAGTGCGGGCTTGTAGAATTAAACGCGAAACGAGATATAGGCAAATTTTAGAGTGGATACATACTTTTGAAACGCACTGTAGCTGTTGTGATCGTTGTTGTAGGTTGAAAATGCTAGGGCAGTTAAGGCGCTTGGTGGAGCAGAGCGCAAGGTAAACTTATGCACCACGTTCACGCCTCTGATGACGACGAGAACTTCAAACGTCAAGCCTTCTTGAACGGGGATGATGCAAAAAACCGAGGTTTTATCATCCCCCCCCCAGTTCACTAATGAGCCAGCAGTAGATGCTGTAACATTTGGTTCGTCTAGAGTAGTGGCGAGACGAAACTATTTATTTTTATGTAGTTTTAGTTTAATTAAGAAAAATGGTGCGGCATATTGGAGATCAAAATTCAAGAAAAAATTCAAATTCAAAAACCAATCAAAATTTGTTCTTGAAGAAAGGCTCACATAATCCCATACAGCATAATCCTATTGAGCCTTTTTAATGAAGTGACTATATGTTTTAAAAAACACCTCTAAAGTGGTTAGAAATGACATAGAGTCCGGGGAATCGGTGCTTGACCCCTTAAACTGCACCTGAAACAAGAACAATTTGAAACAAGCTTCATGTTCTGCTGTTGTCTATTCGTTATCCGTCCTTCCGTTATCCGGTCATTTTTGATTGAAGTAATCCGCTATCTGTGTTTGGAATTTCGTTGTCATTCCTGGTCACAGGGCTCGCCCGTGCATGCTGGTCCTGATAATTCTCACTGTTTATGACTGCAGAACCTAGACCCTATACCGCCTTGAACCCTAGAGCATGCAGGAAAGAGGCCTACCTCGGGGGAATCAGCGTAACGCCTATGTAAGCAACTGCTAGAGGTCTGGCGTCACTGCTGGCCTCGCGGTTGGTTAATAGCTCTCCCTCGAATAGCAAAAACACAAAAAGTGTTTCGAAAGTGCGCGATGCCTTCGGACCGATAGCATTCACTGGAAATTTCTTCAAAGTGGTCCGGAGAAAATTAGAGAACGGAGTTTGCAGACGGTGGCGACGATGCAATTGTCACCCGGGCGGTGACAGGGCGATGGAAAAGGAAACAACTTGCCTCTGGAGCGACCCCCTGGGGAGCAACTCAGGCCGCCGCTCCCCTCACCTACACAGAACTCCATCTTGTGCTTCATTCCGTAGGCTGGTCTGCCGTTCTCAGGCTGCAGTGCACTCAGTCGCTCGTCTCGATGGTAATCCCAACGGTAAACGATTATTGTTTGGATTGCCACTTGAAAGGCTTCTTTTTCAATGAGATCAACCACCCCCTTCGGGCACTAACCTCCTCGTTTCAGAGTTCAAATCCGATGACCACGTGAGTTTCTTTCCCTATAGCGTTTCTTCTCCACGTTATGCGCTGGTGGTGAGCGATGATAAGTGTGCAGTGTATTTGCGAAGAAGATTTTTGGGAAAGCGGCTTTTTGCGTCGTGATGGAAACACCGCAAGAAGACGACCGCCCCTGACGTGGTGGCCCAGCGGCAGTGTAAGTAGGACGATGATCAATGTAGAGAGATTTAAGGTGTGCTTCGGATCCGTGAAAAAGAATGAACTAAAAACATTCGTTTATTTGCTACCCCAAGTGCACTATCCTTCTAAATACGCTCTGTGCACTTATTGACGGCGAAAGCCCAAGCTTTCGGTAATGCTAGCAAACCCTAGTGAAGCATCCCTTGCCACTGTGAATTCTGAACTTTGAGGAGTCAGAAAATCTAATGTGGTTGAGCGGGGCATCGCGATCAAGGACAGTGGATAGGTACCTACACGTAGAAAGGAAGGACACTAAGCAGGAGGTTAGAGGAGCACAACTTTGTTCGGAGAGCTGAGTACGCTACCCTGAAATTGCCAAGGCTGTGTGTTCAACTATAACCAAAACATTGTAGGGGAACACGCATCCGCATGATTTTTGTAGAGATCTGCAAACGAGCATGGATGGCCGCTGTGTTGGACTAAGTACATCGCAACACTCAGACATTTGGAATGGCTCCAAATTACAGCACTGAAGTGGAGCAAATCAAGAGAGACTGATGAGGAATGTTGGCGATGATGAATTCTTCTTAGGTCGAGCACAGCGTTCTTCTGCTACGAACTGTCGGGACATTCGAAATGAGCAATTTGTCAGTACAGTGACGGTGGCTAGCAGAGGACTGCGATCTACTAAATGCGGATAGATGACTCGCGTGAATGCGAACCGATCCGAAAGTGATGAGTGTGGGCTCGCACTATCAGCTGCTCCAGCAGTGCCCCGAGTAATTCATATCTTCGTGTTTTTAAGGCAGGTAGGACAGAAGGCGAAAAGGCGAACTGTCGCCCTCCAGCTGACACCAGAAAGCGTCCAATAGTTGCGCACGGAATGTGTCGTCATGCCGTAATGAACTTATGGAGAGTATGTAGATTCACATCCAGAAGTGCTTGGTTAACAAGTCCTTTATATTAGATTGTCCCACACGGAATGTCGCATCCATTGTGGTTTTCTTTTCACAGTTACTCGCATCGGTTGTGAGCTTACTTAAGGTTAGTTTTTCGTGGCATTTCATCTTCTACATTTCCTATTTTTCGTATTTCGTTCTCGTTTTTCGGTTTATAAAATTCCTTTCCTAGAATCCAGAATACAATGGACTAGAAAATGATGGAGCGTGCGTGCCTGCTCTACGACTTCAAATAGAAGAAATCCGCTGCGGAATCGCATCGTTCGTTGATAACTGCATTTGGCAATGATGTCGTTTTCAAAAGTCAATGCGAGCGGTGGTTTCAACGTCTTGCCGCGGGCAATGAAAGTCTGAAGAAGAAGAGCACGAAAGACAGGCGCCTATCCTGGATAACGACCATTCACGGACTGCCGTTGAAGCTGATCCGACACGATGGACTCGGGAGCTTGCAGTAGAGCTTGTCTGCTCCAAATCCTACTCCAAATCCTGCTCCAAATCAAAACACAAATCGAGTTGACACGTCCTCTCTCAACTTGCTGCATGCTCATGCAAGGCCTCATATCGCAAAAGTCGTTCAGCAGAAAACTGAGGAACTTGGTTGGACCGTTTTGCCTCATCCGCTGTACAGCCCTGACATTGCCCCATCCGACAACCACATACAGGGTGTCTCAAAAAAATGTATACACTGTTTGAAAGGCGATGACTTTGCTCACAGTAAAGGTAGCGAAGAAGTTGAGCACTCATGTGAAAGCTTAAGAAAATGGATATTTTCTGACATATGAGCGATGTGGAATGCACCATGCGCTCGTCTGATATTTTGCATTGTATGCTCGATTGATTGTGCTTCGCTTGAATGCTTGCTATAATTTCTTCACAAAGTGGCCGTTCCGATTGATTTGAACTTCTTTTAAGGTTTATAACTTAAAAACATACTACGGATTGCAAAAAATGCAGGGTATTCTAAAAAATGCAGGTACTATTTGAATGGTCCTAACATTACTGTTAGTAAAGCTTTTGAAGATGTTAGAGGCTCATATAAAAGCGCAGGGTCACGAGATTTCTCTGGCGTGTAAAGTCAAGATTGCGCCATGCCACCACCTGAAACCTTGCATTTCAGACTCGATTTATTGTGCATGAGCTGAATGCTTGTCACAATCTTGTTGCTATTTGGCCATATTGACCTATGCTGTGGTTCTTTCAACGCTGAGAACCAGACAATGATGTGAAAGACACGCGGCATGCAAATTTATTGATGTCACAATTTAAATGTGACAGGAGCCCCATTTTCCAAGACGGGTTCTGTGGATTGATTAAACAACATTCGAGCTGAATGAAGAGATTAATCGGCATAATTGCAGCTATGTACTGGTTGCCGGGAAACGTTAAAAGAAGCACAGTACAGGTTAATGTAGCCAAGAAGTAACAAGATTGTTACAAGCACTCAGCCGATGCACAATCAATCAAGTCTGAAATGCAAGGTCTTAAGTAGAGGCTTGGTGCGATCTTGACTATGTATATACACTCCACAAAAATCTCGTTACACTGTGTTTTCATATAAGCCTCACATATCTTCAAAAGCTTCACTATCAGCAATGTTAAAACTTTTCAAACAGTACCTACTTTTTTAAAGATACCCTGCATTTTTGCAAACTGTAGCGCGTTTTTAAGTTATAGACCTTAAAAAAGCTCAAATCAATCAAAACGGTCACTTTGTGAAGAAATTATAGCAAGTATTTAAGCGAAGCACAATCAATCGAGTGTAAAATGCAAAATATCAGACGAGCGCACGGCGCATTCCATACCGCTCATATGTCGGAAAATTTCTATTTTCTTAAGCTTTTACATGAGCCTTCAACTTCTTCGGTACCTCTACTGTGACCAAAGTCATCGCCTTTCAAACAGTGTATACGTTTTTTTGAGACACCCTGTATTCCGCTCGATGCAGCGCCCCTTGGCTGGGAAGAAGTTCGCCGACCACGACGAAATCCGGGTGTAGGTGAGTAACTTCCTCGATTCGCGGTCAGCTCATTTCTTTAAAGACGGGATCCAATCTTTGCGTGTGCGCTGGGAAAAGGTTGTTGATAGTTGTGGAGAATATATTACCGAACTAAGCTTGGTTTCAATCGCTTCGTGTGAAATTAACTCTTCGGTCTGAAGCGACATTCCGTGTGGGACACCCTAATAGATTGTACGAATGGAACAAAAATGTGTTAAGAGCAGAAGGATCGCCCTCGCTCGCGGAAATCGCTTTAGAGATACGTCTCAAACATCGTTGTCCTTATAAATTGGCGTATACATATACATGCAACCCCATTAATCAAAACAGACCATGGTCCGGATTCATCAACGACTTACAGCCACTTAACGGAGAAAATACAGCCGGAAACCTTGATAGCGCGACGAGATGTTTCACACTATCGCTCGATAAGCCGTGCTGTCAGGGATTTCGGCAGTATTTTCTCTGTTAAACTGCTGTAAGTTGTTCACGAATTCGGCCCCAGTTCGAAGTCTGGCGCGCGAATTGCTTTCTGCGATGACAATGGAGTGAAATAGAGTGGATCATGAACGAGGAATAGGGGCCTTCACCAAAAAGGTCATGTGCTGCAAGCCTAAAATTCGCAACAGGTCCTCTTTCTAAATTTGGCTCACTACCTTTGGTCATGCTTTGGACCAATGTTGAGTTTAGAAGCCCTGTATGATTCATAAGAAATTTGTCGTCTTTCAGAAGGGCACAACAAAAATGTTGTTTACCATTGTTTTTTATTACCATTTATTCAAGGGGACGACGTTAGATCGATTTAGCGCTGTCTCCTGGAGCCCTATGTGGGTGTTGCAGTTTTTAAAAAATGTTTTCTTCACTACCCAACTGCAGAAAAGATCTTCAGAGCCTTTTAAGGAACAGCGAAGCGAAAACCTGAAGCTGAGCTCGTTGTTAAGATCGCACCGTGCACCCTCCCAATGCGCCGCGATACTCTTTAATTTGATAGGTGCACTAAGTCCATCAACGAGAAGTTTTGCGATTAAGCAAAGTACGTTTTTCTAAACGTATTACTATTCTTAACGGTTGTTATAAAAACATATTTAGGTACACGAGGTTACCAATAAAACACTTCTAAGCCTAGAAAAAACTAGAATTGGAATAGATACATACGTTACTTTTCGACAAGAAAACTGGTTTATTGGCTGAGACAGTTCCAAGAGATAACGCGTAACAGAGAATCAGGAAGTTGCGTGCTTACTCTGCATTCCCAAATAATTGTACCTTCACCTACATACCTTACATACCTTGGCCTTATGGTGAATATGCGAATAACTTGGCGTGGTGCACTGCATCTCTCCTAGCACGAAATTCTGAGTACTGTCCCAGACAGCCTTTTTTAAACCAGAATTGAGTGAAAACCAAATTTTCAAGTTTTCCTTAAAGCACTAGTTATGATTGAAGGTTCGTGCGGAGTTTTATGTAATCGAAATTGTTGCTCAAAGTGAAGGCTTAGCCAATGCAGACGCAATATTCCCTTCACTCCTGGATTGTAATACCTCACATAAATGGCACCAGTTGACAACGTAAGGCCATACATAGAGCAAGTCGCGATCTCAATGTTTGCAAGATTTAGATTTCCCTGCACTTCGGACTACGCTGCAGATCCCTCTTGTGACAACACTGTTTGGGACACCTTGTACATTAGCGTTTTTGAGACAACAATACCCTGACTCCGCTTTTTGCCTGTTATTTTCTGCAACCAGCGTCGATGACATGTGTTCTGCGTATTTTTGCTCCACCCATAAGCCATCTCTCACCTCAGTCATCGTTTGGGAGTGTCATAAATGTGACTTTATCAGCAGAAATTGGCACTTTTCGATGACAGGGAAGCAGAGAGAGAGAGAAAGAGGGCCGTTGGCAAATCCAGGTATAACGGGGTCCTGTGATGCTGAACATCGTCCACTATGAACATTGGTTTCTTCTCAGTGTATGATTATACTGGTTTTTGAAGCGCTCCGCTAACAAAATATCTTTATATTTAGGCGTCTGTTGTCTTGCGTTACTGCTATTATTGTTAAGAACATATTGGAGGTAATTATCAGAAGATTACCCGCGAGCCCAAAACTGCACCTTTCATCTGCTGCCTTCTACGTTATCGGGTGCAAACAATAACTGTGGGTTGAAAGAATGAGTGTTCCAAGCCCCGCGTCTTAGATAAAACCTTTAACCGTGAACCGCCTTTCGACATGCACCTTTGGAGATGACTTATTCTCTTCCACTTCCTGTACCATATTTCCCTCCTATTCCCTCACAACCAATATAATTCTCGTTGTTATGTACTAGATGTAGTTATTCAACGCTGCGCGACACACGAATACCGCTTCCATTTTAACATTGGAGACCCATGGATCCTTCATTCGGAGATGCAGAACTGGCGTGACTGAAAATCGGAGCTCAATCATCAGGAATAGCAGAAGGAGACAAATTTTGAAGATTGAAAGTAGAGAGCCTGGGATAGGCTGTCCATGCTTTTGCGAGAAGGGAGCGTGCTGATAAATTACATAGGCAAAGAGGGCGACAACGCTTTTGGCGGAAAAGCAGCAGTATTTCCAGATTTCTCTGGAATGGTTGCATGCGCATCACAACCCAACTTTCACAGTTAGAATCGGATATTGGCTTTGCCCCCTACGTTGCTTTGCTATTCGAACGTACTGTAGCAATAGTACGTGTCTGACGTTTTCTACATACCTATGCTTATCTCTGCCATGTTAAATGCTTGAGTTCGCTCTCCTGAAAAGTGAGCACAGAAGAGCGGCCCGTCCACTGGTGTTGAGGATGTCCTTTACGTAATTGATTGATTGATTTATTACATGTGATGCCACATGTGGAAAAAACAACAACAACAAACGTTAAAAAACAATCACCGTAAAGCCATAAAACATAATCAGGCGAAGTCTGAAAGCGCATAAAGCAACATAGTGTTTAAGAGACGAACAGAAGCGGTCGGCAACAACTAGATATCATTATTTCAAGTGCAGGGATATAAGTTTTTTGAATTTTGTTAAACTACTAGGAATTTGTTCCTTTACATTATTTTTGTTATCATTTCCTCCCTTTTCTTATGCAGTTGTGTGGCGAAGATGCTTGAAGCGCTTTTTCCGTCATCACTGCTACGGTAGGAAATGGCTTTAGTAAATGCGCACTTGAAAAGTCATTGGCAGTATGTACAAGGCTAGAGCGAGCCGGTTGTCGCTTTCGTGTGAGTAGAAACTGGTGTTATTGTGCTAGTCTTACCAAGGCGGCCCCGTAATTAGCTATAGAATGCACGCCGAAAACGCCGAAAGGCAAGTTCAACGCGCAACACCAATTCCCTTCCGGACATCTTGATGCGCGAAGTCTTCAGGCTCATTTAAAAAACGAATATCAGCTGTTTTGACCATGTCTTCAGACTCAGCGCACAATCAGCGAGGGACCTAAGCCTAGCGATAGGTAGCCAATAAAAGGGCCCAGCGAGTCTCACCTGAATAGCGATCGCGAACGCATCCTCTCCGCACCGATTTCGAACCCTAAGCTTAAAATCTCCTTTGTCTTCAATTCGCAGCCGTCTGATGATCAGCACGGTGGTGAGGCCGACGTTCGCAATCTGGAAAGAAGCTGTTCACTATTGCACTTCAACGACTCCGATGAATGTCATGTGTTTTATGTATCGTGCTCCCTTCCACAGCTACCTTAAATCGGTCCGAGTCGGGAGCGATTAGTTGACCGTGATTGTCTAGCCATTCCACTGACGGAGTAGGCTTACCTAAAATGCAGTTCGACATAAAAGAGATAATATTCCAATTTTCAATTTTTTAAATGACATTGGCTTTTCCAGCGGTTCAAGATCCAGAACAAAGCCATACAGCATGCACAGTGATCTTAGTGGATTTTTCCCAATGACAGTTAGTTTTTAGAAATGCGGGATACGTGTCGAATTCTGCGAAATGTTATTGTAAGGAAAATTATCGCGCTTCTAGTGGTCCTACATGTCAGACACAGACAAGTCGGAATGGCACCACTCATAGCAGCGCTCGTATTTACAGGAAACGTTCCTACCAATATCGACCGATGAACTCGCGCAAACTCATTCGTCACAAACCCCACTGGTTTTTTGCCGCTGCGCCTATTGGGACAGTTTATTCTGCGTTCTAACACCTCAGCGCTCCCCGCGTCCGGGGGCCCATAATCCATAGCAAAATATGGAGAGAGAATTCGAGCGGAATGGTGACCATGGCGAAATGTGACCTTTTGCAGCGACGTCGTTCTCCATAGGCGGCCGGCTCCTTGAAGGTAGCGAAAGCTCACTAGCGGAATAGGCTAATCCATGTAACAACCCAAACCGGAAGCAGGGACAGAAGGCTGGTCACAGGCTGGCCTCTCCCCAGTGATATTGGATCGCGTATCTCGAGCATCAGGAAAGTTCGCAAATGGGAAAGCAAGAATGTTCTAGTACGTGCATGATTCTGCTGCTGAGCATCCCTATCGGACAATACTTATTTGACGTAAGGCGTTTGGTAGCGTAGATTGCACGTCTCCAACCTTGCGCCACTTTTAGGCCTCTAATGACGATGGTTCAGTCGAAGCGTTAGGCCGAAATAAAGTACCTACAACCTCGTGTTTGGCACAGTACTAATATACACTGAAACTTATTTGACGCTTATTTGGCAACTTGGACAACTCCAGGTGACGACAGACGATGGTTAGACGAAAACGCAAGAAATTTTCCTGGAACGACTTCTTCAATTTTCACTGCTACATATTGACCAATTAGTAGGCGATGTAATTCCTGGTTTAGCTTTACTACAAATATAGTACCAGAGAATAATCTTGGCTACGACAAACAGTCAAAAAATGCATTTTCGGTTGAAATGCACATTATGTACTTCTTCATGATCCTGCTTCAGCTCAACGAATGGGAAGCTTATAACCCCAAACGGTAATTCCTAATTAGGGACGTCCTTAATACTCTAGTGTAAGTGTCCTGAATATGGTGAGCTGAGCCAGACTTAAAAGATTCAAAAACTTTCATGCGCGACGTGACCGCTATTCTCCTAATCACCATGAGTGAAGCTTAGCTCAGCCTTACATTGGGACCATCAAGTCTATGTAATAGCTAACTAATAAAGAAATTAGAGCCCAAATATTTTAGAGGAATAAGGCGCTAATGTGTTCACCTATAAGAAGGTTCACCAAGAGTCAATACAACAGCCAGATACCGTCATACTGGCACCGCGATGTTCTGTGGAACTGTGCTGTACAGCGCTTTGCAACTAGGTTGCCCAATTCTCTGTTGTCCGTCTGTCCATATACCACACCGATTCCCGTAATATTCTGTAACTATTCTGGAAGCAGTAGGCTTTTGCGTATTTACACTCCGAAGCGTTTTCAGGTGTTTGCCATGACAGATCGATTTCTGCTTCGAAGAGTGTAATTTGGATGCTAACTGTTTTCTAGACTCTGAAAGGGGGTATTTGGAAGGGACGTTCATCCATTAGTGGGAATGGTTCTTCCAACAAGCAGTTTTAGAGAATAAATGGAATAAGGGCGCCCTCCTTCCGAATGCGCATGGTTTTTTGCTAATTTCAGCTCAACTGCTGCATCCGAGAGAGTAATTGCTTCTGATGTTTGAATGGACGGCTTTAGATGCTGCGCCTGAGCCAGATTATTTTTAAAAGGATGCGTTACACATTTGCGGAGGACATACGCTGGTTCGTTGACAAATTTTGGTGCATGTGAACCAATTATGTATATGTTGGCTGATTCTCGTAACTTTCATAATGAATCCAGAGATACAAATTCAGCCTTGACGTCAATCTTTTCTATGTTACAATATTGATGTTAGATTTAGAACCATCTGTCAAAACCTGAACAATAAGGTCTTTTTGTCGCAGGATTGTGTTCTAAAACTCTGTTCAAGCACCGAATTCCTATCAAAGTGGGATTTGGAAAACAGAGGACCAGTTCGCAGTTGAGCATGAGTATCCGTAAAGATCGTACCCAGAGTCTCCAGTAGGCCTAGGCAGAAGGTTTTTTGAACGATGTATTGCGCTCCAGTCACTCGTAGTTTGAGAATGAGCCCCTGCTTGCGTAGGATCGAGCGAACGTCAGAAGTGGGCTTGCGTCATGCCGGAAAGGAAGATATTAGGGCAACAAAGAGTGAACATTAAGTGGAGGCGAACGAAATGGTTCACAAGTAAAGGGAATTGCAGAGCGAGGGAAATACTTCCACTATCGTCGAGAACCAAATCCATTCGCTAAGGTCGGCTAGTCAACGTTTAGGCTACTGAAAATCTTCCAGGTCAGCACACTCGTACTACCTCTGCTGCTTCAATCAGTTTGACGCGAGTCATCTCCATTGAATGCGCCTCGAATTCGGGATGACGGGGCGGGCGGAGCGAGGGGGAGAGGAGTTGGCAGAGCGCCACCGCCTTCGCTTTTCATACCCTCGTGATTTTAATTGCTTAACCGACAGCGTCTTTTCGCTCTCCGAACAGGTGCAATCGACCCCGGCCGAGTACCTCATTTCTGTCTGCTCTGCTCCGTCGCGCCACCGACTGTCCGCATCCGACGCCATCATGCCGACTATGTGAGTGCTTTCTAGTCCTTCAGCAGTTCCTGCTCGCATTTCGTGACCACTCGTCTTCCCAAGCGAAAACAAGCGATCTGACGGCTGCCATCGGCCCACATCTCTAGGGCACTAGAGTCCCGCCGGCCGACAGCGCTGCCGGCCGACAACGGCTCTTTCCATCTTCAGGGAGCTGCGTCTTCAGGGAGCTGCGTCGGAGAGTACTGAGCTGCACCTAGGTGCGACTAAGGCGCCCGTCTGACAGAATCGTCGTGATTGGCGGGGAGCGGTCCGGCGAGAAGCCCGCCACCGCCAGGCAGCCTGCCACTCTTCGCAGTGCCCGCCGAGCCTCAATCATACTAACGAAGTACGCCCGAGTTCCGTCAGTCTGGCGTCTTCCCCGCTTTTTGTGGTGCGCTGCTTCTTCCGAGGGTTTGGGAGGGCCGGCGCGTGATGTCGTCGCGCCTTGCCGTGGTGTGCTGCCCCACGAGCATCGAAGGTGTCCATTAAGGCGGCTGAGCACCGACTAAAGAGGCTATGTGGCAAAGAAGCACTGGATGGTTTTAGGTGTCAGGAGGAGTGGCCAACAGCTCGTCGACTCATGGATCACGAAAGCGTTCTGTAATGATAGGAATTCTGGCCGGAACATCGCTAGACGGGAATCGGTGAACCTCCATCAGCTCGCGGTACTCCACAGTCCACCGCCTGTCTGATCCTTTCATAAGAACGGTAGCTGAGATGCAGCCCCTTAGAAGCTTGATGATACCTGACTTCATTCCACAATGATTTCGAGCTACGCCTTCGAGCTATGCCTGAGCAATGCCACAACCCTTTGGCAAATATAAAGCAAAGGGGTGGAAGAAGAGCTATTCTCCGCTTTCGTTTCTCATAATGCTCTTCCACAGCCTACCACACGTACTAGTAGAAGGTAGCTCTGGCATCACTGTCATGTTAGACACCGCTTTAGAGCTACGTACATCAGCTCAAATCCAATGTGAATAACCACTAAGCCTCCATTTCTTCTAGGCCAGCAAAATGGGAGCAAACCCGGCCAAAAGAATCACAACATCGACTCTGGCATAGCATGAGTCATGGTAAATCGCAGTGCCCTTTTAACAACCTTTATTTTTTTCAAGAGATGGACCGCGGCCTCGGAATGGAAAGTGTTGAGCTGCGCAATTATCGTCTAGTGCGTTGATACGCTTACACTTGGTTTGCATAGTAGTTTCAGGACTTCAATCCTACATAGTAGAAAACCAGGGCATAACGGAAGGGGCCTTGTTTCCTGTCGGGATCTTTTTTGTATATGTAACTCGTCTATTGACTACCTGCTGTATGATTTTCAATACAAGCAGACCCTTCTCAGATTTCAATTGCTTATTATTCGTCGATAAAACAGGCTCCACGCCACCTCTCAGAAGTAGAACTAGCGATTTTTAAAAGCTCCATTGAGTTAACCTCTATTTTCCAATGACGTTCTTCATCTAAAATTGGCTTACAGCTGACACTAGTAAGCGTACCCACAGCTCCGTGCAATCCAGTCAAACCATGAGCGGCACTGGCGTACTTCAAGTTTTGCACACCGGATAGCTATTGAGTCCAAGTAATCCAGTGACTAGGAGGTGATACCAAACTCTATCGCAGCCTTCCCTCAAATACAGCTTCCAAATAACGTCTCAAAATAGGTGCTTGAGACGATGGAATTCAGTAGGGAACCGTATACATACATGCATGCTGTATGCTGAATGCAAGTACGACGGCGGAACTGTCCCCCACTGGTGGAGTGTAGAGAATTTTTGATCTTTAATGATGGAAAGGGCGCGTGTAGCGCAGTCGGAGGAGGCGCGACTGTCGCGTGCACCCGATACCAGGTTCCTGGTTCGGATTTCCCGCCCAGGCCAACCAAGCCTTCCATCTCTCCGGGGTCGGTGAATTGGTACCAGACTTGTCTGGGAAGGATAAAGCGCTGACTTGTTCATCGGCTGGCCACCGCAAGTCATTGTATGGCCAAATACGCATTCATGTCGCCTCCACGACATCCCATAGAAGTAGAATGCGCTGGCGCATCCCAGAAGGGATTGAGTAACGCCGTCCTTTATCCGTATCCTTTAATGATGGAAATGTTTCAGTCAAGGAAGCGTCCTATCGGCACAAAATGTAAGGTGGAATTCTTATCGTTAGTCTGGCATTCAAAACCAATGCGCTCGCAGTCAATACAAGCGCTGAAGTCGCTTACGTTCGTTTTCTTCTAACGAACTTTACCGTCAGGCTGGGGTGTGTTACAATGAGTGCTCCTTCATGAGGCGCATCCATTTGTCGCGTATGCCTACATACGACATTGATACCTTGTAAATTATGTATCAGAGAATGCGCGATGAGGTCAAGGCGCTTCGGCAGCCTTCGTGAGTCAATGGTCTTCGGAGGGATTACTGGGAAACGGCGGAACTCAAGTTCACGAGCTCGAGCTTTTCATTCGTACACTCAACAGTCAACCAGCGGCAGAAATCGTTGTACTGCTGCCCGCCAGTCCTCTCTAGGAATGCCCACTAACTTCTTCATCGGCCTCCTCAGTTTGTTGGCATTAAAATTGCCTTCATAGTATGGATAGAGGTAGAAGGCAAGAGGCATCCCGAAGGGGTTGCCAGAGGTCTACATTTTTTATTGTCTCTCATGAGTTCTCAACAAAACCAAGCAACGACCTTCATGATGATGTATGCATGGTAGAAACGCTTGACCGCACTGATGCCAATGGAGAGGTGGAGCACAACTTATGGTGGATTTTTGGGACACTCAAAATTTGTACAATAGCATGGCCTAGATCTTTAAGAAGTCAATAGGAAACAGGATCCATGGCTAGGTATTCTGCTGAGTAAGCTATTTCTACCAGCTGATTCTGGGCGGTCAGTGCTTTTAAGGTGGTGTCTGAACGACTGTCGCATGTTATGGCTGCATGTTCGTCTTAGGATGACTATTTTCTCTGCTTCTTTCGTATCTTTAAGAGTCACATTCTCACAATAAATGCTTATCTGCAATGCATAACGCGCTGAAGAGGCCTCAGTGGCAGACTGCAGGAAACGTTTCCCGTGCTTGGTGATCGCAATGTCTAAGACAAGCTGAAGTGGGAACACCCTGTGGAAATAAGTCATGAGCTTCGGAGGGTTGCTGATCTTTGTTTTAGTCAGCACCCAAATCTTCCAACACAGTCACACATAATGCTAAAGTCTTACTTATGCTGCAATGGAAAAATAAGGTGGACCCCTCGTTTTATGCTTGCATCAAGGCTTCCTTGGGGTTTTTACGCCTCTGTGGTGATTGAGGAATATTTGCGCTCATCATTTCATGAGTGAGATGCATTGTGTTAGACGATGTGACAAACCCTGAACGGCGACCTCTGCCCATCCTTCCTTGCGTAATCCCAGTGAATCTCCATCTAAATATCAGTCATGTTGCCTTTTCCACGTTTGGCAATGACCTATCTTTTACACCTCTTAGTGCGACGAGATGGGACGGTGCTCTTCTAAGCTAGTTGACTTGGGAAACTTTAAAGAAGACAACTTAGTTGTTCTGCGACTCACGTTGAGGCTGCCTTATATGTGCCAGCGCACAGCGAACCGGCACTTCATATCTCGTCCCGAGGGGATTACCCTGTTCGTCACGTAAGGCCCCGGAACGCTCGTTCGGTATCAAATTAGTTCCAAGGGCCAGATTCATCAACGACTTACAGAGATTTAGTGGAGAAATTACAGCCGAAATTCCTGATAACGTCAACATTTCACCATATCGCCTGTTGATAAGCCGCGTTCATTCGCGTTTTTTTTTTCAGGAATTTCGGCTGCAATTTCTCCGTCAAATCTCTGTAAGTCGTTGATGAATCCGGCCCCAGGACGACGCGTCCGAAGCTGGGAGGCAGAGTCTTGGATTCCTCCATCGTTCGCGTTCTACAGTATCACAGCTAAACATTGAACCAAATGACGTTTCCGACGCAAAAACGCGGTTTTTTTTCTTCGTCGCATCATGATTACTTTTATCATAGTGAATATTTCCGCCCAAAAATTTACCGTTGCATTTAGCATTGCTCATTCTATCATATAGAACGCGATTGTCATTTCAGAGTGCGCAGAAACATCAAAAGCAGTATTGAAATGAATATAATAATACATAATATTTAAATAAATAAATATTGATATTGAATAAATTAAAAATAAATATCGAAATAAATATAGTAATAGAATGCGTGGCGCATCCCAAAGGATATTGATCAGCGCCGTCTTTCATCTTCATCTTTTATTATATTTCTATATAGTTCTTACTTAGTTCTGCTGTTTCCCTCTCTGCTCATTGAAAGTGCTGGCGTGAGAAAACAATCAGTGCTTTGTTAACAAAAGCAAGGTTTTAGATTTTTTTGAGACTTTGTATGGAAGAAAATTTAGGAGGAAGTTTCCCTTTTAAGTGAGTGAATCTAGAGGTCGTGATGAGCTAGCCTAATCGTCTTTGCTGGGCAATTTCTCTACATCATGTCTGGCCACATATCTACGTTGAATGCTGATTTGCCTTCTCAAAATAAGGTCTCTACGTGCAAAGTAGCCTTTGCAGACTGCTTTTCTTTAAATCTTGATGCAGTCCCACTTTGGAAACTGATTACTCTCTTCCTTTTGATCCAGTTTGACTTAGAAGTGGAAATTATAATGTATACTTTACTGGCGGGAGAACCAGCGAAATTCGGCTTCCTAACTAATACGAAATGGTTGTAAAGAAATAGCAAATATAGAAAAAAATGCCAGTTTAAGTTGCAAATGCTGCAACTGGAACTATTTTGTGCAAATTTGGCATCAAACGATCGCAACACGACTAAGCCTAAAATTAGCATGATACGCATTTTTAGAAGCGACTATTTTTTAAAATTCAACTGGCTAGGTTCATTTCTGCTAGCGGGCATAAATAAGTGAGACTCACCTGCAAATGTGGGTCGTGTCAGAGTAGTTAAGAGCCTGCCTAATTTCGATGAAGACGATCAGTGAGTGACAGACGCATGCCAAATGATAGAATGGTGATACTAAAGCCTTTATAAATTCTTGTGAGGAAAACTTCGCTTTGAAAAAAGTTATCGTGATGCGACGCGAAAAACGCGTTTTTGCGTCGCAAACGCCATTTGGTTGAATGTTTAGCGGCGGTACTGTACTGCAGCCTGCTTTGATCCAGAATTCAGTGTGATTGGATTCCTGCAAATCTAGAAATACTTAAATATCCATGGTGAAAAACTGTTATTTGAGAATAAGTTTTTGAAATCCTGCAACTCCCGCTTCCGCTACGAATCCAACTCGCGTGTCGCGATCCCCTCCTTCCCGGTGGTTCATGAATATCAACCGGGTTGCGGGAAGACGGTATCGGCTACTTTCCCGCTCCCGCTGGTTCATGAATACGGCCATAGAATCGAACGGGGCGATGCGTTCCAATCAGGGGTGTGCGTAACTACGATTTACGATTTTACGATTTACAGCTATTTTGTAAATTTTTACGATTTACGATTCACGACATTTTGGATCGTAAATCGTGAATTTTCGTAAATGTGATCTTTGAGCAACAACCAACTGGCGACCAAATTTATGTAGACGGTTTATAGAGATGTGCCCACTCTAATGGTCCCTCTTGTAGCTCATTCCCACTTCCCTTTAGAGCTGATTTTTGATGATCTGATATGGTACTGTGTTGTACAATACGTCCTCTTAACAGGCTTCTCGAGTTCGACTTTGCTTTTCGCTAACTAGCTTTTCCATTTCTCCAACATTGTAAGGGCTCCCGTTTGGAACCGGACAGGTTCAAGAGGAGAAACAAGTGCAATGCAATGTTAAAAAATAAGCTCCTGCCTAGGAGGCTGGGGAGGCTAGGCTGCCTCGTTTCCGGTCCAGAGCTAGGAAGGCACATGGCATTCCTACTGCCGAAGGTTGTTCCACTTCAGCCCATGGTCTGTGTTTTGCTTGTATTTATTTTTCTCATGACTATCTTATGCAGCGTATTGAACAAATAAATAACTAAATAATAAAAGGACAGTGGAAGCAGTTTCTTAGAGTAGGAGAGACGAGTATTCTATTAGGTTGTAACGAAATAAATGGCACTGAACCACTGTAAATTTAAACAGTTAATATCTCGGCTTGTAGGCAAGTTTATTAATCGAGATAAAAACCTTCTGATTCTACACATCTTTGCCAACGTGACACAAGCTTTTTATCCCAGTAGCATAAAAATCAGAAGTTCTGGAATTGACGAAATCTTCGAAGGCACTTTCGGCATCCTGTTGGTATTTGAATATTTTCCCTACCAAGAAGTCGCCAAGATGCTTGAAGAAATGGTAGTCTGTTGGGGAGAGGTCGGGAGAAAACGGAAGATGTGGTAGAGTTTCAATGCTCAGCTCATTCAATTTCTGCAACGTCATTCGTGCTACATGGGGGCGAGCATTGTCGTGCAGAAGGAGAACTCGCCTTCGTTTTACCAAGGCCGGCCGGATATCCTTCAACTTTTTCATCATTTCTTCAATTTCAATGCAGTACTTCTCTGTCGTGATGGATTCACCGGGAGGGAGGAAGCTGTGGTGAATAATTCCCAGCGAACACCACCATACTGTCACCATTACTTTCTTTTGGTGCAATTCCGGCTTCGCAAAAACCTTGGGGCTCTCATCGCTGTCCACCCACTGCGCCGATCGTCGCCTGTTGTCGTACATTATCCACTTCTCGTCACAGGTTACGATGCGATCAAGGAATGGGTCCGTTTCGTTCCGTAGAAGCAGTGCGGACGAGATCTCATATCGTCGGTTTCTTTGCTCCTCAGACAGCTCGTGAGGCACCCATCTTTCCAGCTTTTCGGTCTTTCCAATTTCCTTCAGATGCCGGGCAGCTGTGTTGTGACTGACGCCAAGAACCTTCGCTATCTCCCTGGTACCTTTCTGTGGAACCTCCTCTACCACATCTCTCAGCTTGTCCTCATCAACATCACTATGCCTCCCACGACTTTCACGTCCTTCCAAGCTCTCATCTCCATTCCGGAACTTCTGATACCAACGATACGCCGTCCGAATTGTGGAACATCCTTGACCGAATGCGGCGTTCATCTTCTCGTCCGCCTCCTTAGCTGTAGTGCCCAGCTTGAATTCATACAAGTAAATGCCTCGGATTACCCTTTTGTCCATCTGCAAAAAAGTCGATAAAACTCTAAAGTTTTCCCACTTTTACATAGAAAATTTGGTACTCGCCGGTAGAGCAAAGTTTGCGCTTCTAAATGGTATGCCACATGTTACGGTTTGTTCTTGATCAAACGCGTAAAGACGCGCCAAAGAATGGCGCGAGCCAGTGCCATTTAATTCGTTACAAGCTAATAGCTCCTCGAACTGTTTGGTAATAACGTCGAGTCACTTTGTTTGAAACAGATACATGCTAACCCTACCGATTAGAATTGAGCAAATCCACGATCGAACATCATTCGTAATTAGAAGCGGGGTCTAGAAAGTTGCTACACTGATGTGGAAAGGATAACCCACTAATGTCTCGGTATATGTATGTCGCGAAGACGGGCAGCATTGTGAGATGGGAACGCCCCATCCAATCAAACCGCATTGAATCGGCATGTCATTCAGAAAGGGTGTGTACAGTCAGTTTCTTGATCGGCTGGGATATATTCAGTCTGTACTCTGTTTATTATTGGCTGGCGTGCTCCCAATGCTGCTCACCTTGGCGAAATGTACCAGTGTTTCTATCGGTTTGCATTGCGCTTTATAGGGCAGAGCAAATTGGTATAAAAAGTGCGGCAAAATCGAGCGCGTAGCCTTCAAGAAAAGGTCGAACTGGTTTTGACAGTTTTGATCGCCATTTCCGGCGGCGTGATTGATTATCGTATTCGCCCTAACTAATCCGCTTACGATGCTGCAGGTTCTCGGAGAGGAAACGGAGCTAGCGAAGGGTAGCCCGAGCGAGCGCAGGGAGTTATTAAATAGTAGAGCAATATTATAAAGTTTTCGAAATCTTACAAGTGCAGGCCTGTGCAGGAAACCGGCGCATTGGTCAGTGGTGATACGTTTTTTTTAAGTTTGACAGCGAATTTTTCGCAGTTGTTTCCGCTAATTCCAAGACTAATACGCAAGCTAAAAATGGTAGTAAGTTAGGAATTTAATGAATATTCAAACAATTCAAGCTTTCTGTTGGAATGCCAGGCATAGGCTTAAGTACAGTTTTTGAATTTCGTTTTTTCGACGTTCCTGAAACGTGTATAGTTTGGTTTGAAAGATGTTTTACTAGCAAGAAGCCGTGAAGAAATAGTTTGTAAGAAAACTGTTCAGTTTAAGCTGAAAATAAGACACAACTAAATAAATATTGAATCACATCTGCTGATCTGCCATTTATGCCCTTTTATTTGCTCGCAGCAGGTCAGATAAGCCCTTCAAACAATTTAACATGTGTACTAGTTCTCAACGTCGATGAAAATAACATAGAGAAATCGGATACTAAGCGGGCTGGTGCCCGCTGTACACCAGAAACGTATCTTAAACGGGTAAGTTAGATCATCCAGACCTCGGAGTTCCTTTCCTTGCTTAGTTCTGTGCTCAGAAACAGTGTTTATTTTAGTGTTCCACGACTATGGTCTCATAATGGAGCGGGCACCAGCCCGCTTGGTACCGAAAGCCGTAACTGTACTGGGAGAATCCATATCTCTACGGTAAAAATGCGAGAATAAAACGTCAAAGCAACATTCAGCCCTAAAAGTATAAATTATTTAATCAAAGGTTTCGGAAAATGTACATTTCAGTAAATGAAAGCACTAACATAAAACAATCTGGCTAGACTTTGTTATACGTTGAATACACGTCGCATTGAATACACACATACACACGTGTGGTCCAATCGTAGCGTCGGTAGGCGTTTCTTATACTCAACAACTAACGAAAATATTTTTTAAAAATCCCGAAACATGGACACTGCTTGAAAACTAGCTTCAGTAAGTGCCTGTTTCACTTAATGAATGACGGAAAGGTCTAATTCCTCGTATTCTGAACACTGCCAAACACCGTAAGGGGCGCGATTGGTCGAGGGTTCATGCGATTCACTCCGGCCGGCTGGACGATAAGCGACGCGGTCAATCAGTTTGGCCTCAATGCATAGCCATCGCGTCGCTCAGCGTCGAAGTACAGACGAGGCCCCACTGCGGTGGGAGCAGCGTCTCGGACTATGCCGCTCCGCGTCTCGCAAATGTAGCCGCAGTTCTCGGCCGAAACCTGCGACTACATTAACTTAACCATAAACGCTTGACAATTGCTCTCGCTGAGGGATGTGATCGACGCCTAAAGCCTTCGAAAACTCGTCCACACCTATTTTATGTACGTTCAAAGGCAAGTTAATTTCCACTGATTATGAATGTTTTGGGAGCTGCCAAAATCAGTACACTTGAGCAGATTCATCGAAAATGCTTCATCTTGCTGTGCTCATTTGGACTTTCCCAAATCCTAGGAGCGTTCAATTTGTTTCGCACAATCCAACTGTTCCTCACATAATTACGAACCATACGATACAGCCATCAATATCCATCTAGTTGAAGGGATACGAATTTTGACCGGTCAGTCTTTTTCTCAAATTGAAAGGCCTGAGGGCACTTTCGCTCGTTGTCCTTGGCGTCCTTGGCGCAGGCAAAGCCTACAAATGCCGAAACATTTGTCGTCCACTGGGGACAACCGCTGTGTGTTCTTTAGCTTCAGCAAAGCTCGCTCTCTGTCCCTCGCCTGACGGTTCCGATGAGAACGAGGGAAGGCGGACGAAGGGGGGGGGGGGCAGCAGGAGTCGGAAAGTGAATTATGCTGAGCAAGATGCGCGGCGCTCTGAGGTGGATATAGTTAAGAGGTGCCAAATCGAATTGCCCCGAAAACGCGCTCCAAACTGTGGGGAGAGAATTGTTTGCCGAAGAGGGAGCGTGGCAGCGTGCAGCCTGTTCGAGGTTCCCGGATGTCGGAACATCGCCGGCCGGAGCTATTGCGTATGAGTGCGGGCATATCCCCTTACGAATTCACATTCCTTCGGGCCGCCGCTGTTTGCATTTCGCCCAAAACGGTCCTGAACAGCACTTCGAATTTGTCGCGAGAAAAACTCGCTGAAAATGAGGTAGGCCACGAAGCGAAGACCACTACCGACAACGTGAACCGCTTGAGCTAGGTCGAGCGCACTGGCCTCTTCCGCTGTCATGCCAGTCTCAGCAGATGCCTCCTCCAAAAGCCCGTAACGCTATTGTTCGAAAAAAGCGTGCTCCTCTTTCTGCTGCCCCATAACACAATTCCTGAGAGCCATTCCTTCCATTCAGAAAGGATCTCTGCAGCGTCCCTTCTCAACACTCAACACCCAACACAGAAGAAATAAGTGACCTCAATCCACGTTCGCTACACTCTTCCCAATGTTCTCTCGTGACAACCGAAAAGGGGCACTTGACGGATTCCATATCCTCAGCGGCTATGCAGGCATTTAAGCAAGTGGTGATGATTTGGAAAACTCGTTCTTCTAGCCGAGATCTGGATCACGAACTGCAAGTCTTTAGAGCACATGCGTCTAGAAATTCTGTTCCTCTTGTCTAAGCCTATCTATGTGTGTAGAGATTTGATTCCTCGGTTATTCCATTAAGGATAGTCTTTGCCAGACCCTACATAGTTGAGATACTTGCACGAGGTTGTCACAACTCGTCAGTAGACTTGGCCAAGCTTTACTGAAGTGGAATAAGTGCTGCATCCACAACAGCTTTCCTTCCCCTGTTGGCGACCCTGAATTACTTCAGATATCGGTAGGCCAACAGTTTCTACATAGTACTCCTGAATCCTAACATATAATACAAAAGCAAAACAGCGTCTGCTTTTTATGGCGTCGGAAGGCGGATATCATTCCTCGTCCAAGAAACAGCATTCCCACCTTGATGCCTGTATGCGCTCCCGTGCCACAATCGCAAACGGGAAGGAAAATGGATGGTCGTGGAAAAAACGACGAACATGCTTCTTCACTGCGCGTTCACTGCCACGTCCTAGGATATAATCTTGTCTTCCGAACTGAGAAATATAGAAGCGCTTTTGCCGATACTGATTTGTTGTAAACATTTATCCACACTGAACGATCAATAAAAAATCGGTAGAGCTTACCCAAGTATTCTACAAGTACTCTATTCATGCTATGAATTTACTCTAATGGGCGCTAGGTGTTCGCATGAGCTTTATGAGCTGTTTCCCAGGTGTGCGAGAATAGTAGGGTACCTGCGTGCTCTTTCTCCTTGTTTGGGGAATAGTCTCCAGTCTCGTTTTCCCTCCATTTGTACCGAGAAGGAAGAGTGTAGAAGGAATAGGAAGGAAAAGTGCAAGCGCGAGTCATCAGAAAATCACCGTCTTTTCGTTCCACGTCTGGTGTTCGCAAGGGGATGGACCTTGGATCGATCCAAGGTGAACGAGAGGGCATGCTCCTCAATCCGTCGCTCTACGTCCGTCCTACTATGGCTGATTGTGAGTTAATCAGAACCGGAATGATATTGGACTTCGAAACACTAGTGCTCATGTCATTCTTCGCTCTCAGTAATTTGTCACGAAGGATAGACGGTGGCTTCCCTTCACTCTGAATCGGTCCGGCAAGCGCAATAATTGCATTCGCTTGAATCTCGCCAGAAATTTCGCGATGTTCAAAGTAATTTCTAGCACCCTCCTAATTTGTTCAAAATTCTTTCATGTTTTCGAATCCAAAGCTAGTGATGGCTTGGCGACAATTATATTTCGCGATGTAAACGTAGCCCTGTTGATCAAGCTACTGCCTAAATAGTCATGACATAAATCTTCTCCTTTTTCTGGATTTGTCCGCGGCGGGATGGTGTCATGACGGAACCTTTCCCAATCCAGCGCTAGATCAGGGCGGGCTCAGCTTCATTCAAGTGCGTGTGTAACGTATCAGACTAGCGCTGTCCGGGCGCCCTCTAGGCCACCTTCCAATTCCCCCGAAGCTAAGGCCTGTCTTGCAGCCGCTGTTTTCCTCTCCACGTAGAACGTGGCAGTCCGCTATTGGCGCGACACCGAGCTTCTGCAAAGGCCTCGTTTCGGATATGGTCCTTGCGTGTGACTCCAACCGTCCAGCGCAGCATCTTTATCTATCTCCATTCCTGGCATCTTACCTTTGATGAAACTGGCCACGGTCACGTCCGTCGTAAGATACTCGGTCTTCTTTACGTTAAATTTTAGTCCAAATCGTTCTAGACGATCACACGAAGATCCTCTCGCTCGAGTTCACCTTTATCTTTTATAAATGAGCATCATGTTGTCAGCATAAAACAACCAAAGGGGCTGGCTTTTAAAGATCTTATCCAGCGCGACAAGAAAGGCATTGCATCCAGCACGACAGCAAAGAGGAGTTGAGAGAGTGCTGAGCCCTCGTGTACCTCGACGGAGGTGGGAAACTCCATCGAGGTGCCTGCTGCAGCTTGAACTCGACTCTTTGGAGAAGAGTAGAGAATTCGCATCCACTCTATGAGCTATTAAGGAACTCCATGATCTCGCAAGGTGTACGTACCATATCACTTCACGAGGTGCGCGGTCAAAGGCCTTTTCCAAGTCGAGGAAGGCGATATGCACTGGCTTCTGTTTCTCACGGTGCTTTTCTAATAGTAGGCGGGCGGCGTGAATGGCATCAACGGCGCCACAGCCAGCAACGAAGCCGCACTGATTGCTGGAAAGCTGGACGATGTCATGTATTCGACCATCAACAATTCGCTCAAAGATCTTCATGCTGTGCGAAAGCAAACGAATCGGACGGTAATTGGAGCAGTCTGCAGGATTGCCCTTCTTCTTCCTAATCGGAGTCCTCGCACTTTGGCGCGACCACTCAGGCACTTCCTTCTCCGCAACAACCTGATTAAAGAGCAACGCAACCAGTCAGAGGGGGAACCAAAACTTCGACTTCCACAAATCATCCGCCACGTCGCCGAGCTTAGCCGCTTTGTCTCGCCTCGTTTTCTTCATAGCTGCTTCAACCTCCACACGGTGATCTTGTCAACGGGACCATAGGTTGGAACTATTGAAGGGATGGCCAGATGGGGAAATTCTACTGTGGAGATTTTCTCAATATGATCGCGTCAACGCTTCAATGCCTTCTTGCGGTTCATGAGGGAATGGCCGTCCTCACCACTGATGCCGAAGTACTTCTCGATATCCTCGGTCAATCGACGGCAATTCTTAGCAAGACGGGGCAGGGATACCGCTCACCATCCCGTGTCTCGTGCTTCTCGTTGACATCTCCAAAATAAAATAATGAGTTGCTTTTGCAACAACCACGGCCTTCTTTCCAGATTTCTTCGCTTCTTGGTACTTTCGTCAGTTAGCGGCTGTCCTTTCGCCAAAAAAATACGTGATAGAGTGTGTAGTTCTCTCGAACTTTTGTTTTTACATTGTCTCTCCACGGCTCTGCTTGCCGATCTTGTAACGTACAGGCTTCGTAATGCCGAGTTCCGGCCGTGCAGCTTGACGTATCGCGTCAGTCTTCCAAGTTTCATCGGCAGTTGTGACTGTCGGTAACCGTACGCGAGAAATCACAGCTGCTTACTTCTTTTTCGCTCGCACCACCTAATTCTTCATCGCTCGATCTGGCCTCGGAGGGGCGATTTGTAAAGTGCAGGACAGCGGTCGATGCTGTGATCCGACCGTCTCATACTGCACGATCTTCGCATCACAAAATTTCGGTCGCGATCTTTCACAAGGACGAAGTCAACTTGCGTTTTGGAATTCTCACTATAGTATGAGATGCGGTGGGAGTCGCTTTTGCGAAACGCGGTGTTCACTACGGTGAGTTATGCGACTCCGCATAACCATGAATATCGGCGTTACGTGACCGGTATCCGAAACGACCATGACAGCTGTAACCATCTTTCGTAGCACCTACGTGCCCATTAAGGTCACCAGCGACTATGATGACATCTTTCAATGGCACCTTTGTTGTCTTCTCACAAGCAGGCTCCAAAACTCATCCTTGGCTTGATCGGAGCAGCCAGTCTGCGGAGCATACGCAAAGAAGTGAGCCGCTGTTTAGTGGCGACAACGATCTTCATCAACCGATCGTCAAAGCGTTCGTCGCATACAATCGAGTCTAGGAAACGTTAGGGACGATTATTCTGACACCTCTAGTGCCCCTGGGACTTAGACTTACGTAGAACGGCCAGCCATGCAACCTCGCCCTATGTCTCTTGACTGCACTAGGAGCGCCTCGTCTTCTGCACCGCACAAAAATCAACTCTTCTTTGCTTCACTGCTTTTAGCTGCTCGAACGAACGGCCCATAAACGCACCCCACGCGGGTCCTGCTTACGTTATGGAGCTTTCGGGCTGCGTCGGTTGCCCCGCGATGTCGTCCTCACATAAGCGACCCTTCCTTACTTCTCACACTCGCCGGGCAGGGCAAGTGCGCGTCGGCTCCCGCGGACGTTTAGCACTATCTCGAAATGCGTGCGCTAACATACACAATGTCGACATGGGATCTCCGAAGGCCGACCTGCCACAAGGGCCTATCGCCTGCACTTGACTGTCCGTGCTCAGTATAGCCCGCAAAGGCGTGCAGTTTTCAGTGGCAGAATGTGGAGGAACGGACAATACAACCAGCCGTAATATAAATAAAAAATAAATAAATGGATAAAGTGAACCTCCAAGGCTCCAGAGATGTTCACATGTAGAGCCATTCCTGCTATATACCATTTTCAGGTCGAATTGGACACCTATCGAATCAAATTGGACACTTTTCAAATCAAATTGGACACTGTTCTAAGCTAACTCAAGACTCCTGAAATCATATCGAACTCTTCCAAATGTAAATGAGCTTCTTCTACATTAGATTAAATACTCTCCAAAGAAGCTAGAATAATTTTTTGTAAAGGAGAATTTTAGTATGATTTCTTGGAAGTTTTAATTCATTTAACCAATAAGTGAACACTTTGTTTGAAATTTCGTAGAATTCTCATTTTTTGAAAATGAAATGGCTTAGAACTTGCTCTAAAGAGCAGGAGAACGACAATTTTTTGGTGCCAAAAGAAAAGATTGCGTCATGCACTCGTCCGAAACGTCGCGATTTTTTTTCGATTGATAGCAAAAATCGCTGTTAGCATGGAGTTTCACACCTGTACGCGATGCAACAAAAGCATTTGTAAAGAACACATATTCTCACTCGGATGCTTCACGTTTACACTATCGTTTACACTAGCGTTTACACTATCAATTAAATAAAATTACAAAGTGGTTTTCGAGCGCGTGGTGCGATCCGGTTTTTTAATGCACTAAATGGTTGTTGCCTTGTTGCGCTAAACAAAATTTATTTTATCGCTTTTTCTCAGAAAGTAAAAATTTTATAAAATTATTGCACTCATTCGGGCAGCTGTATTTTAAAAAAATCAAAAAAAAAGTTATTCCAAACTCTCCTTGAACAAAAAATTATTCTAACTATCTCGGGGAGTCCGTAGTTTACCTGTAAGAAGCATGTTTCTGTTGTATCCCTGAGGATACACTTTGCTGGACCTCTGAGGTCACTTCTAATTGCTCTCTGTTCTAACAGAGAGCCTCGCGTCCGCGTGCGTGGAGGCAGCAGAATATTACAGGTTTATTAGCGAATTGGTCGACCACGATAACGGCGACGACGACGGCTGGAGGCGGTGGAGGTAGGCTGGCGGCGGCTGGAACTCCTTGGCGACGACCTGCGACGACGACCCCTGAGGGTCTCGGCAGCGGCCGCCGGTCGTTACTTTGACAGAGAGCCTCACGTCATGCGCCCCGTTTCCCGCCGGTCGTTACTTTGACCAGCCTTGGCGGATTACCACCGCGCCTACGTGGGTGGTCATCGGCTTTCTACTAGCCGGCTACGGCCGCGCTACACACGATCACCACTGTGATCGTCCAGCCATAACAGTTTCAATTCTGAAGACGTTCAATTTGATTTCAAAATTCTTGGGCTAGCTCAGAAGAGTGTCCAATTTGATTTTAAAAGTGAGCAATTCGACGTGAAAATGGTATATATCGTTCAAACTCGACGATACTCCAGACCCTCTTTGTCTCCGGCCTGTAGGGAAGCGGCTATTCAGTTTCGAGTAACTCGTGAATGGGTGGACTGATCTTCATTATTCGTTTGGTTCTGTTGTGCTTTGCATTTGTGGTGGAGTCAGTTTCTTTCTGATGTCTGCCTTATCCTGCGTAACAAAGAGTAATAGCAATAGTGTTGGCCAGACCATAAAACTACCTCCAAGGACTGCTTCCATCGCAAAATCAATCCACAAGATAAGACACAATGCTATGGCCAACCCAGTGAGCCCCGACGGTAACCTTACGTGACCTTAGGTGAGTATGACGTGTGTGGGCATCGAAGATCCGTCTATTCCTACTAGAGTACGTGCGTGCAGCGTAAGGAACAGACGTTGGAGCAAATGAATGATCAACATGCTTTCTAATGAGAATGAAGCTTGACGAAGCATCGTGACGTACCTCCACCTGTGATAGAACAGAGGCCGGATTCATCAACAATTAACCCGTGGGTATGCGGGTGATAAGGGGTAGAGATAAGATAAGAGTCAGGCAGAGATAACGCAAGACTCAGAGACGCAGGCTTCATTGTGGGTATTTCTACCCCTTATACCCGCGGGTCAGTCGTTGATGAATCCGGCCCCAGGTCTGTTTTTCTCCAGCTTGGCCGAGTTGTGGGCAGCTCCGAATGTGATATACATATTTGCATAGGCGTGGCTGAACCAGGATGCTGTGCAGAAAAAACTCGAGCCTTGACATTCGGAGGAGCTCTTGGGCACTCGGCTGGTTCAAGATTGTGATCCCACCTAAGTCAATCAAGCCCTCCTTCCCTATAAAGTCGACGAATTGTTTCCAGAGTTATGGTTATTATGTTAAATCAGTGTATTATGTAGAAGGAGACCGCATGGCGCACTTCACGAAAGAAATGAATAACGCCAACGATTGCCCTCATTACTTTCTTTTGTTCACTCTTATCAGTCGATTTCAAAACCACCGCTCCCTGAGTTATTTTGAGAACTAAATGTCAGAAAGTCCTCCCGTTCAGCGAGTCTGTGTTGAGCCCGCTGCGACTGATCGCGACGCGGCGCGACTCGCCGAATACCGTAACCCAAAATTCCGTCAAATGTGGTGTTTCGAAGCGGCGGAGTATAAAAGCGATGTGGCGCCGAAAAAAGGAAAATCGATAGGTATGCCGACCTTCACGCCGCGCCGCGCGTCGGTGCAAGTATAAGGCTCCTAACGCGTCTACCTCCACGCTTCCACGTAGTTTAGCCGATAAGAGGAAGAGAGCAAACTTATTCGCCTTCCCTGCTTCTGACCGCTCTGGACATTCCCTGCCGCGAAAGGCTGGAGCGCAGGCCGCTTCTGCGGCGCCGAATCGAAAATCAAATCAGCGGCGGCGGCAACAATGGTGTGAGTCAATATTTCCGCTGCCGCTCCAGCGGTGTCGCCGCCGACGGCGAGCCCTGCCTCTCTGCCCTATAGTTAGGGATAGGGCCGGGGCGTTGCCGCAGAAGTGTGTTGGGCCTTAAGAAACGATGGCTTAAGACCACAGCTTTAATACCTGATGCGGGCAGCTGAGAACCAACCTCAAAGTGAACCATGACAGGTGTGACAAGCGTAGGTCAAGGGACTTATAAATCAGACGCTTTACAAGTCGTCAGGGCTGTTTGCGGTCACATGCCCGTCAAGCCTCTAAAGCAGCGGACACTTTTGCATTCGGCGCCCTCGATTAGTAAGTATCTAATCGCGTCTCGTTCTCGTGCTCGTTTTCCGTTTTGATGAAGTTTTCTAGTTCTGAGAAGAACGGAAGAGGTGACACAGGCTTAACGATCCGCACTTTGAGGTGCCTCCGAGCGAGGGTGAGCGTGTGTCCACACTGCTCTTCTACTCTTCAACGAAACTTCCCTCCTCTTCCCTTAACTCCCCAACTCGTCTCCTCTGAAAAGGCGCACTCTTCGCTTTGATTCAATTCCCCACCTGCTCCAGTACCGGATTGCCCTTCAAGGACGGCTGCGACCGGAACGGCCACGGAATAGCGCTGTTCAAAGGAACTGCGCGTTGATTCCACTTCGGCACACATCGAGCTCTGTAAAAGCTTCTCGCAGCGCTTATACAGCTGGGCTTTTCTAAAATTGCGTGCGATTTTCCTCTCTTCGGTGCACTACTAGGCATGTAATTGCCAAATGATGGAAACGAAACGCCCCTTTGGCAACACAGCACCACTCCGATTCGCACCTTCAGTTTGCTGCCGCCTAAAACCCGTGAACGACCCGGCTCTATGCACGGCACAAGGTGAGCCTTAGAAGCAGATCGTACAGTCTTTCCGCTGGGCCGTAGGAGTTGTTTCGGTCGGCACCTTCACTGCTCTCTTCACAGCTGCGTTTTGCGAGCCGAGTCTTTAGTGAGGCATGTAGGCGATGGGCATCAAGAGCTCTTCAAACAGAATCGCAGTAAGACAAACCCCGCCAGGAGTGTCTTTTTCGGTGTTCCAATAAGTACCTCTTTGCTGTCAGTTGAAACACTAATATTCGTCTTAAGTGACTCGTGAGATATGTAGTACTGTCAAAGCATAAAACCAGAACTTGCTCGGAGCAGCAGAACTTTCATGGTTTCGTTTGGGCCAGAGCAAATTTCAAAGCTCATTAGCGCAATAAGCTCTAAATTTTCTCACTTTGAAGCTCCGACGTTTCGATCACACGCCTCGCGTGTTTCTTCGCCGACGAGCGACTTCTAGGTGAAATAGTGTGCTCTGAGAACGACAACAGGGTCGAAACGTCAATCCATTAATAGGAACTCTTCCCAAAAACGTTGTTGGCAAATAAGCACAAGGACAAATAGTTCTCACAAAGGCATGGAATCCAAATCCGGGAGATCTGCTGCGGTAGGTCGTAAGAAGGCATAGCGCTCGCCCCAGTCCAACTCATCTGATTGTTAGCGACTTCTGCCCGTGTTCCACCGTGTCCGAAACAAAGAGCTCAGGATCTATGAGATTGTGAAATGGCTGGAACTTCTTCTTGAACCGGTTGGGGGCGTCGAGATCACTTCCTTTACAAGTACTGTAAAGGATGACAGCTGAACAGCAGTTAATGCAGAGTTGTGAAAAGAGTAGGCACTATGCATAGTACCTCATTGGTGGAGGCATGCGATCCGTAGATTAAGAAGAACGGCTGAAGCCCTGTTGGCTGGTTGATGAACCGCAAGCATTCCTTCTCCTTTAAGGCCCCCACAGAGTTCTGCGGCAACGCCGCTCGCCGCAATGGTTAAGGATAGGGCAGGGACGCCGCCGGCGGCGAGCTCTGCGTCTCTGCCCTATGGTTAAGCATAGGGCCGCGACGCTGCCGCAGAACTCAGCGGGGGCCTTTAGGCGTCTTTTATACTTGTCCCGCCGCGCGGCGCGGCGTGATGGCCGGCATGGCTATCGATTTTTCGCGCCGCGCCGCGGCGCCGCATCGCTTTTATACTCCGACGCCGCAAAACACCACACTTGACGGAATTTTGGGTTACGGTATTCGGCGAATCGCGCCGCTGAGGGGAAGGGTGCGGCGCGGCGCGATCAGCCAAACTCCAAACTTATCCTTTTGTGAAGGAGGTGGGGGGGGGGGGGTTGGGATGCTAGTCTCGAATCTGACATCGTTTTTTGAAGTTACGGGCGAGTTTGGGAGAAATCGGTGACCATGAGCTTGGTCCGTACCTTCTGTAACCTAGCAATAGAATAGAGATCTGTAGACATTCACGAAGTTTCATATACCACGCTAAAGATAAGCTTAGTGCACAGTGACCTCAGAATGGCCATATGAAAAATTTTTTTGAGTGATTCTTGACGATGGGTACGCTCCGGCAGTTTTACTTTTGGACCCGCACATGTCGCAAAATAAGGAGTGGTTTAGTGCCGTTTGCATTGCAGGGGATTCTACTCAATACCACACTCACCAGTTTCAACCGTAGGTTGAGCGAACGACTTCGACTCCAGGCCTAAGAGAGGATCCGTCGCTCCACAGGAATCCCACGACAAGCATTGACAAGACGCATTGCTCTGATCATCCAAAAAATCCTTTCTGTTTTAGTCCCTCAATGACTCGTGGACCGTTTCCGGAGCACGGGCCGTAGTGAGCAGATGCTCTTGGCTGCGCGTCGCTGACGCTCCCCTTTCTAACTGCAATCGCGCAGCGGCGCGTCAAATTCGGGGCGCGGCGCGACTTGCCGCTGCCCAAATTGACACGCCGCGCCGCGGCGGGAGTATAAAGGCCGCCACAGACTTCTGCGGCGCCGCTCGGCGGCGCCGCTGCCCTATACTTAACCATAGGGCAGAGACGCAGAGCTCGCCTCCAGCGGCGCCGCCAGCGGCACCGGCGGCGTCGCTGGCGGAAATGACTTGAATCATTCCACCCGGCGGCGCCGCTCCAGCGTCTGTCTGTCTGCGCTCTGCGCTCTGCCCTTTCGCGGCGGGATCCAGAGCGGAGACGGTCGATGCGGGCGCGCGATCGTCATCGGGGCGCGTTATTGTTAAGCACCAGTCGGTCCCGACTAGAAACAGTACAGTGCCTCGCCGTCACCGCTCCCACTGATGATGAGTCAAGCCGCTGAGCGGCGCCGCTCAGCGGTGCCGCCGGTGCCGCCGACCGGCCAGCGACGCCGCAGAAGTCTGTGGCGGCCTTTATACGGAAGCCGTGTGTCTCTGCACTGCTTCCTAATTAGTGCCGACAAGTAGCATAAGCGATTACCGTCATAGCAAGCGCCAGCGAGTTTTTTAAAACTAAGCATCTGGATGAACTAGTTCAAATGTCCACATACTATCACAGGAGGTAGTTCTAGCTATTATATTTCCTGATTAATTGTTCTGGTCCGCTGGATCTAACGGAATTATATACACGCACACACTTTAAATGCTGCATAAGGAGCGTGTTGTTTTTAAAGAAACAAGCATTTTGTGGAGAAAATTGTCTTTTTGGGTGTCAGATCATTTCTCATGGTTAACCGAAGGTCCATAATAACAGGAAGAGCTATGGCATGTTGGACGTCGCACAAGTTTTCACACCGAGATATAGGTTATCTTAAGATGCCACCGGCCTACCTTTTCGAGTGAAACGAGCTAAGAACGTTTCCAAGGTCGCACCACCTCCCTGCTACACAGCAGCGCTCAGCTCCGGAATGTCTGGGTTGCATTACGCCGCGCAAGTGTAAGGCCTCAGAGGAACCATGTGGTCTCGATATCCCAGCCACTGCCACCGGAGTGCCGTACGATTTTTTATTTTTTTTGCTGAAGCTGGCTTCCCTTAGCATGCCTGCTTTCTAAATTTCCTAAAATTTTATCCTGACTAGTAATTGCAATAGTATGGGCTGCTTCTCTTCCAAAAGAGTAAACAGAAGTCATGACGGCCTTACATAGTTATTTGAAACTCACATCTCTAGGAGTTTTTAATACTACTCATTCCAAGGCCAACTGTGTATGTATGTATCACCTGTATCACCTGTCGTCCCGACAGGCTCGACTTGCTCGATCGGGCGCCAGCAGCGTTCCATTCGTCCCTTTCGCGTGCCAGAGTGCTCCAATGGATCCTCCTCGCTCGAGGGACACCAAGAGCGTCATATCGGTCGTTCAGAGCTTTCACAAAGAAGTCCGACCAACGCGTTGGTGGGCGTCCTGGTGTTCTCTTGACATCCGCGGAATCCAGTCGGTAACGGCTCTCGTCCAGCGGGTGTCTGCGAAGCGCATTACGTGGCCGACCCACCTAATTTTCGACAACTTGGCCCAGGCAACAGCGTCTCTGATCTTCGAACGTTGGCGAAGCTCGGAACTCCGGAGGCCTTCTCTCATTTGCGTGAGTCGTGTCACTCCGAGCATCGTCCTCTCGATTCCACGCTGCGCGACGCTGATCGCGTGTTCATCCTGCTTTCGTATAGCCCAGGTCTCTGAGCCGTATGTTAGGGCAGGAAGAGCAGTGGAGTCGAATAGGTGGGCACGGAGTCGTCTTCTTCACGACTTCTACGGCGCTCTTGAAAGCTCCCCAAACCGCTCGTTTCCTCCTGCTCAGTTCCGGCGCTAGGTCGTTGGCCATATTGACTTCGCAACCCAGATACACGCAGCTGGAGCATTCGGAGATGTTCGTTCCGATGAGCGACAATGTGGCATCAGAAACTTGTGCGTTCCTCATGATGTATGTATCAGGGGTGTGCGTAAATGAAATCCGAAATTTCGTAAATCGTAAATCGTAATTACGAAAAAATCGTCGTAAATCGTAAATCGTAAACCGTAAATCGTAAGAGGTGCCCAACTTATAATGCATCTAATTTCCTTGTTTTTCTATTATATTAAAGCTAATCGAAGCTATGTTTTGTTGAGACGTTTTCAGCTCGAGCTGGACACTTTTCTAATTAAGATAGAAGCCATTAAAATCAACTAGCACCTTTCAAATCAAGCTGGACAAGTCTTTGGAGAACCAAAATAAACCGCTTGTTCAAAAACGCTATCTTAAAAGGCGCCTATGCAGGGTGCCCGAATAGAAAGCGTACACTGCTCGGACGATCAAAAATTTTTATCATTCTACTAGCCATTGGCTTGCATCTAAAACTATGACTTTGTAGAAACAACCGCGACAACTCCGAATAAACCAACAAAAACCATTCCATACAAAACCAAAAAAATTTGATCGCTGGCCACCTCGACGAAACAGTATTTGCACAAATATTCCAACAAGTATTCCCTACTGAGTGAGCGCATGGCACATTTCTATGGTATGACACCTAGAGTTCTAAGCATTCCCACATTTTGAATTGTACCCAACAGCATTTTTGTAGCGGACCGGAAGGAATTGTGGGACGATTGAAAGAGTATGATCACATTTTGGACACTCATCATAGTCGGATTTTTGACTTAATATTGTAAAAGAAGATATTTTTGTGGCATTCTTTAGAAGTAAAGCAGAGAAGCAAGGTGCAGCTTGAATTGAAAGTGGTTTAACTGATTCGTAGAAGGTGCATTTCAAACATATAGGGAAAACACATGGTGGAGAAGTCGGAGTAGGATGGCTATCGCGTGCTCCAGAATAGGAGTTCTTGATTAGAATCCTACCACGGGCAGTCAAGTCTTCCATACCTGCTGGGTTGTGAATTTCTACCTGATTTGTCTGGGAAGGATAAAGCGATGACCTCTACATCGGCGGCAACCGCAATTCATTCTATAAGGCAAACCCACACTCAAGTGACCTCTACGATATCCCACAGAGGTAGAAAGAATGGATGGCGCATCTCAGAGACTGGTTAACGTCATGCTTTGTCCTTTATCATTTTTGAAGGCAACCGCAACTTCTGGAATGAAGGATCGTCGTTCGACGATACCAGCCAATTATGTTCGGCATTTATTTCGCTCGCAGGTTTGCTTGCACTTGTTAAATTTCGGAAACTCCAAAATATTGCATTGACTGCTTGCGTTCGCCAGTCCTGCTCTCCACTACCTTTGTAACAAACGCTCTCGCATCTTTTGCGCAGTCTTTAGCATTCTGAAAGGATCGCATAGGGCGAACACAACAGCCCTAGTCAAACCACTGAAAACGAGACCAAAAGTGTCAAACGTTTCCCTTTTATCATGAAAATGTCAGACGTTTTGCTTAAGGTGCACCTCAAATGTGAATAAAGTCCGCGCCATGACGTGAGTGATAATCAGATTGAAACATGAATGTTTTACTCTTTCCAACAGTTTTGCTGTTATTCCACAGCCTCCAATCAAGTCCAATATTCTTTGATGGCTTTACATGAATTCTACTCGTGTGCATTGGAAAGAGTCGTCTATGTGGTGAACAAGTGGTGAAAAAGTTACAAGTTGACTAGGCGGTGGTTGCAGCATAGAATATGGTTCAGCAGGTGATCATCTTCATTCCAGTGCAAGGAGAATTTTCATGCTTTTCTGTGGACAGGAACGAAATGCTTTCAGGCCATTCGAATGTGAGATGTTGTGCTAGAGTGCGACCAGAAAAATAGGCTAGCCCAGTTCTATTGCCAGGAATTAACTAGAGCGACCTATCCACAATGCTGCGTTTTTTTTTTTGTCACAGCGCCACAGCAGAACATAAACAAGTAAATAGGAAATAGCAATGAGCTATGAGCAAAGTCTTTAAAAGTGGGTACATCGTCATAATCCGAATTGTATTACGTTATGTGGACGTTTCTCATCCGTGGATCGAAGATCACATTTACGAAAATTTACGATTTACGACCCAAAATGTCGTTTTTTACGATTTACGATTTACGACCCAAAATGTCGTAAATCGTAAATCGTAAAAAATTTGCCAAAAATCACCGTAAATCGTAAAATCGTAAATCGTAAATCGTAATTACGCAGACCCCTGGCATGTATGTAGTATGCGCAAAACGTATAAAGATGATAAAGGTCCCCCTACTAAGTGTTGAAGCGCGTGGAGCGCAAACGGAAAGGTGCCGACTATCGCGTGCACCTGGTTCCAGATTCTTGGTTCGGATTACCAGCCCAGGCCAACAAAGGCTTCCATCCCTGCGTGGTCGATGAATTGTTACCAGACTCGCCTGGGAAGGATAAATCACTGACTTGTTCATCGGCCGATCACCGCAAATTTTGCTTTTGTACAGGCCAAATACGCACTCAAATCGCCTACAAGACGTCACACAGAAATAGAATGCGTGGCGCTCCCTAAAAGGGATGACTAATGCTCTCCTTTATGGCACTTTATCCTTTATCCTTTATGTAAGTCAATTCGTTTATGAATTGCGCCAGCATTTCACTTTCGCGAGGTATCGTAAAGACTACTTGAATGTGTGTTTGCCCCATAAAACAATATTGCTCTAGATAAACGTGATACAAGAAAGTATTCTATGGTTCCTAGACGACAGTATTATACTGGATCATCATCGTCATCATACATCAAGGAATGGAATGATTCTTCGTCCTCGACAGGTCGTTAACATTAAGCCATTATTCAGTCTGCAAGCGAGAATCGGCCACCCCCAAACGTGACCCGCCGGTCTTTCACTTTTGAATGAGCCTGTAGAACGAGAATGCTGGATTAGGCAGTCCGTAGGAGCGTGGTAGAGCAGTCGGGGGGAGGTGCCGGATGTCGTCCGCCCGATTCCAGGTTCCTGGTACGGATTTCCTGCCCAGGCCAACCCAGCATTCCACTACTGCTAGGGCGGGGAACTTATACCAAACTCACGTGGGCGGTATAAAACAATGACTCATCCATCCGCTGGTTCCGCATGGCATTGTATAAACCAAGTACGCATTCAAGTTGCTTCCACTACCGTAAGTGGAATGCGTGGCGCATCCCCAATAGGATTGACTGTCGAAGTCTCTTATCCTTTTTATCCTTTATGAAGTCCGTGTGGCCCGTAAGAGTCCACTTCAGTCACGCTCTCAAACAAAATCTGTGCTAGTGGTCTGTCCCAAATAGATTGAGCTCGAAGTTCTTGCAAGTGATAGTGACGCAGAAGCCACTATCAATTGCAAAGACTATTAGCAGTAATACAGAAAGCGATATAAGCTACCAATTGCTCTCGAAAGGGTCTCTCAGAATGATTCCGATTTTCATGCGTCGCGTTCCACGATTAGCTCGTCGCACGAATTTGTCTGCGAAGCACTGCTTTGTTTTACCACGAATACATTTTTGCACAAGCGGTGGCGATGTCCGTTCCTCCACGTGGTGCCACTGGAAACTGCCCGCTCTGCGAGCTAAGCCGAACACGGACATTCGATTGCAGGCGACAGGCCCTTGTGACAGGTCGGCCTACGAAAACCCATGTCACATCACATGGTTCATAACATTGCAAGTTTTTCGAGATAGTGCTACGGCGTCCGCGGGAGCCGACGCGCACTCGCAAAGCCCGGCGAGTGTGGAACGTATGCGAGGGTCCCTGATGCGAGGACGGCATCGGGGGGCAACTGAGCTAGTCCGAAAGTCCCGTAACGTAAGCAGGACCCGCGTGGCAACGCTGAATGTAGGTACGTTGACGGGCCGCTCGTGCGAGTTGGTAGAAGCACTGGAGCGTAGAACAGTTGGTTTCTGTGCGGTGCAGGAGACGAGGTGGTCCTGCCGCAAGTCGAGGGACATACGACGAGGCTTCAAAGCCGTTCTATGTCGAAGTCCCAGGACCACCAGTGGCGTCGGAATAATCGTCTCCGAACGATTTCGTGACTCGATTGTAAGCGTCGAGCGCTTTGATGATCGATTGATGAAGATCGTTGTCGCCGCTAAGGAGCGACTCTATCATTTCTTCTCTGCGTATGCTCCGCAGACTGGCTGCTCCGATCAAGCCAAGGATGAGTTTTGGAACCTGCTTGATGAGAAGACAGCAGAGGTACCGTCGAAAGATGTTATCATAGTCGCTGGTGACCTTAATGGGCACGTAGGTGCTACGAAAGACGGGTGCAGCTGTCATGGTGGTTTCGGATACGGGTCTCGCAACGCCGATGGTGAGCGTATTCTTGAGTATGCGGAATCGCATAGCCTCACCATTGTGAACACCGTTTTCCGAAAACGCGACTCGCACCTTGTCTCATACTACAGTGGGAGTACCAAGACTCAGATAGATTTTGTCCTTGTGAGAGATCGCGACCGGAGCCTTGTCACAGACGCGAAGATCGTGCCGTATGAGACGGTCGCACCACAGCACCGACCGCTGATCTGCACTTTGAAGATCGCCTCTCCGAGGCTGAAGCAGGTCGAGCGACGCGGTGCAGCAAGAATCAAGTGGTGGCGAATGAGAGAGAAGGAAGCAGCTGTGATTTCTCGCGTGCGGTTACCGACAGTCACGACTGTCGACGAAATTGGGATAAGGCGACCGACGCGATCCGTCAAGCTGCACAGTCGGAACTCGGCATTACGAAGCCTGAGCGACGGAAGGTCGACAAGCAGACCTGGCTGGGGACAGATGACGTGAAAGCAAAAGTGCGAGAGAAGAAGTCGCACTATCACGTGTTTCTCGGCGAAAAGACAGCCGATAACTGGCGGACGTACCAAGAAGCGAAGAAGGCTGCAAAGAAGGCCGTGGCTGTTGCAAAAGCCACTCATTATGGAGATGTCAAGGAGAAGCTCGAGTCGCGCGATGGAGAGCGGTATCTGTACCGACTTGCAATTTTCGCCATCGCCAGACCGAGGACATCGAGAAGTTCTTCGGCATCAATGATGAGAACGGCCATCTTCTTACGGACCGCAAGAAGGCATTGAAGCGATGGCGCGATTACTTCGAGGAAGTTTCCACTGTGGAATTTCCTCATCCGGCCATCCCTTCTACGGCTCTATAAGAAGACGGCTCCAACCCACGGCCCCGTTCAAATGATCACCGTGGAGGAGATCGAAGCGGCTTTGAAGAAGATGAGGCCAGGCAAAGCGACTGGGCCCGATGACGTGGCAGCTGATTTGTGGAATTCCAAGTACTGGTACCCTGCTGAGTGGTTGGCGAAGTTCTTTAATCAGGTTGTGGCGGAGAAGAAAGTCTCTGAGAGTTGGCGCCAAAGTACGACGATTTCGATTTGGAAGAAGAAGGGCAATCGTGCAGACTGCTCCAATTACCGTCCGATTCGCTTGCTTTCGCACAGCATGAAGATCTTTGAGCGACTTGTAGATGGACGAATTCGAGACATCGTCCAGCTTTCCAGCAATCAGTGCGGCTTCGTTGCTGGCTGTGGCGCCGTTGATGCCATTCACGCCGCCCGCCTCCTGATAGAGAAGCATCGCGAGAAACAGAGACCAGTGCATATCGCCTTTCTCGACTTGGAGAAGGCCTTTGACCGTGTACCGCGTGAAGTGATATGGTACGCCCTGCGTCAACATGGAGTTCCTGAAGAGCTCATAGAGTGGGTGCGAATTCTCTACTCTTGTCCAAAGAGTCGAGTGCAAGCTGCAGCTGGAACCTCGATGGAGTTTCCCATTTCTGTCGGGGTACATCAGGATTCTGCGCTTTCCCCACTCCTCTTTGTTGTCGTCATGGATGCCATCACACGAGATCTTCAGAAGCCCGTCCCTTGGACGTTGCTTTATGCCGACGACGTGATGCTCGCTAGCGAGGATAAAGGTGAACTTGAGCGAGAGGCGCAAGCTTGGTGTGATCGCTTGAAGCGGTTTGGACTAAAACTGAACGTGAAGAAGACCGAGTATTTAACGACGGACGCTACTGAGTCCAGCTCCATCAAGGTTAACGGCATCGAGCTTCCACGCACTGCGGTCTCTAAGTACCTGGGATCAGCAGTTGCGTCTGACGGCAAACTGATGGTTGAAGTGTATTCACGCGTGAGTGCAGTTTGGTCCAAGTGACGCGTTGACTGGGGTGCTCTGCGATAGGAAGATACCGGAGCGCTTGAAGTCGAAGATATACAGAGCAGTCGTCCGGCCAGGAGCGGTGTACGGCGCTGAGTGTTGGCCTGCGACCAGGGAAGTTGAAACGCGCCTCAGCGTCATGGAGACGAAGATGCTGCGCTGGACGGCTGGAGTCACGCGCCTGGACCGCATTCGAAACGATGCCATTCGGCAGAAGTTCGGTGTCGCGCCGATAGCAGAGAAGATGCGCGAAGCTCGCTTGCGATGGTACGGCCACGTTCTGCGTCGAAATGAAGACAGCGTCCGCAAGATAGGCCTTAACTTCGAGGTAATAGGAAAGCGGCCTAGAGGGCGCCCAAAGCAGAGATGGGCTGATACGTTACATAAGGACTTGAAATTAGCTGGTGTCCACCCTGATCTAGGAAAGGTGGCGTCATGACACCAGAATAGGTGACCCCGCCACGAAGCGGGACAAACGCTGAAGAAGAAGAAGAAGAAGAAGAAGATAAAGAAGATATTTTTGCACAAGCAAAGGAAAAGATATTGCAGCCCCTTGTGCCTTGATGACCCCGAGAACTACTACGTTCAGCACAGACGGAAAGAGGTCTAAAAATAAAGGCGTGGGTTGCAAGTTCAAAACGCCTTTCACTGGGACGACGTAATGGATACGGTATGAAACGTTTGAGGGATAGAAAGTGTGCAGACTTGATGTACTCTTCCTGTGGCTACAAGCAAGCAGCAGTAGGCGATTGGGGCATTCCCCGAGTGAAAACCTCTCCCAGCATTCTGGAGCCCGTCCCGAAGCTCCAAAATCGGTCGCGAAGGAAGGTTAGGTTAGGAAGGGCAAAAAACCGTAGTAAGTATGCCTCGGAAAAAGATGTTGTAGTAATCCAAAAATATTAGAGATTCCTCGAGAACAATTGTACTTAGAAAGGGTTGCCTTATTCCAACGAGTGCAAAACATTGAGTGGGTGATTAGAGGAAAAAGTTAATGCAATTCTATATCATGATCGCGAGAGAACTGATAGAACTTCCCTTACAACCCAATAAAAGGTGCTTCATGTTTCGCCACTCCTCGTTTTCTATCACAGGCTATTCAGCTTCCTTTTATTTCTCGAATGGTCTTCTTGTCCATAGAATATCGAGGACGAAAAATAAATTTGGAGCCCACTTTTCAGCTTTCAAGCTCCTGCAAAGCTCCGTATGCCTCTGGGTCAATGCCAAGCCAAAACCCTGATTACAGACACGTTGTGTTAAGCACTATGATCCCGGCGACGTAGTCCTTTCAGCATAAAAACATATAATGGTTCTGGGAAGCAAGTAATCCACATCAAGTAGTCAAAAGCTATCCAATGACTGTGTCGTCCCAGCTTCCTGGAGCTCACTACACTTGCGTTGTACAAGCTCGCATACGCTGCCAAGTCTCCTGGGCAGCTTTTCGCATATTCGTCCCCAAATCTACTTCCTCGCGATGAGCGCCCCACTGTCCTCGTTTTACATGAGCGTCAACCGTGGTTGTCACGCTTAACCCTTTCACGACACGCGTGATTTTCACGTGACTGCTGCGTGGCACAGCGCGTACTTTTCCAATCGATTATTTGTATTATTTTATTTGCATTATTTGTTAGGTATGGATAAAAGAGTAACCAATGGAGTTTCTCATGGACCATCTTGATCGTAGATATTAGTGGACTCAGTGATTATTATTGTACTATTAAATGTTTGGTAACTTTCCATGAGCAATTTTTATGATGGTGTCGTGTCGTCATTGTTGTGGAAGGGTGAAATTGGACTCCATGAAAAAGAGTATACAGTGATGATGAGACCGCCAAGAACCTTGAATCAGTAGAAAAGTCGTCAGCGCTTCAATGTTCCAAGGTAGAACTAACACGAAGTAACTGGACCAAGAATTGATACCGAGCATTCACGAGATCTGCGCATACATCCGACTGCGACATACGCGCTATCGCTGGATATGCTTGTATTCGAGGGAGGCAAATGTCTGGAGACAGATCACTTTGGCAGCTAAGGTTTCTCTCAAGTCCCTGTTGTGTTCTCTGCTCATCGCAATGAATCTAAAGCATCCCATGACTAGAGAAATAGGGGTACATGTCGCGTAGGTGAGCAGCATTGGTAGGTGGGAGCGCGCCAGCCAATGATAACCAAACAGAGCATAGACCGAACACATGCCAGCCCATCACGGTACCAGCTGTACATGCTCCCTCTGAATGGCACGCCCATTCAATGCGGTTCAATTGGTTTAGGCGTTTCCACCTACCAATGCTGCTCACCTACGCGACTTATACCGAAATAGGTTTGTAATTGCGGCAAAGGATGTGCAACTGCTTGGAGTTTTGCAAAAAGGGGTACGTTGTCGAGCTTACAAGCATTATCGAATCATGCGCTTGGAGAGAACGTGATTTGTGTGCGGGCGAAAGCTAGAGTTTCAGCTTGAGAACGCTGCGCTATCGTTGTCCCATGGTCAGCCGGAAGTGCATAGTTGTGCGTCAAATGGCACGTTTCTAAGCCATCGCGTTGTGGGATTAACAACACTCCAATGTCCAGAACGACATGAATTTTAGGCTCTGAAACGAGTTCACAGGTATCCATCATGAACCAGCTTGCAGCCAGACTTCAGCATCCCTCTCGTTCAAAGGGAATGCTATGCATTCGCTATGAAGCTCTTGCTTAGAATGGGACTAGTGGCCCAAATCTCTGGACCGTGTCGGACTTATGAAGATGACAGAATAGAAAAATCAGGACAACGGAAGCTGTGGAGAAAATGGGCACACGAGTAGACCACCCAGTTTTGGATGCACAGCTGTGTAGCCGACAGAGATCACTGGAGAATCGTTCGATGAACATGCTGACTTCCGGTGCCCGCGAAGAGCCTGAATCTTCGACGCACCGGGATCTACTCTCCAAAGGCAGACCCGCTCGGATGAGGCGGTCGTGCAAGCGAGATCTCGCGTGGCCCAATGGGAGGGGCAAGGAAGCGAGTTACGCGCTGTCGTCAGATCTTGGTGGCATGTGTCCTCGCGCCTCTCACTTCGTGAAATGGCGCTCAGACAGGCGGCCGTCTCCCACCACAGGTCAGAGCGATTTTCCCTTGCATTCGCACTAGGTTCGCCAACGCGCGAAGAAGCGCTGCCCTGAACGGCAGTGTTCGTCCGTTTTTTGCTGCCCTTGAGATGAAAAACAACGGCGGCAACGAGCCACTCGGCAAGGCTTGGGCTTCAGCTTTGTTCCTCGTCGTCCACAACTCGCACATCCGCCTTCAGTTACTCTCCTGAGCTTCATGTTCCTGAATTATTCGGCCGGAATAAATGCGACGGCGACAAAAAATAAATGAGCAGCAGCGATTCCCGAGCGCAATCAAAATTTTCGGCCAAAGCAGCTACTTCCTAGCGTTCGTCTTTCCACTTGAGAAACAATGAAGGAGCTGTGGAACCCATTTACTTGAGGAGAAGAAAAGTATGCCGACGTCATTGATACCAAAACTATCCATTAACACATTCGCTTTGAATTTTTTGGACGCAATGGCCTTCACGACGTACCCGCTAGCTGTCCATATACACCCAAATCAGATCCTAGATTTTTTTTCCTCAGACACAATTACTTCTTCAAGCTGCTAAAGGAATCGTGAGTTGATTAGATTGCTGTTGGCCAAGAACAAAACGTTGAGTTTCAGATAGGACAGGTTTCACAACTTATACAAACCAACTGAGCGTTCTTGGCACTTCGCAAATATGTAGCGCATCCCAAATCGGTTGTTGGCCCCAGTCTTCGTATACTTATTTTTTCTCTCAAGTGTTAATTTTCGATTTCGCTTTAAACTTAAATTTTTATTCTATTTAGTTTTCAAGAAAAAACCAATGTTAACATTTTTGAGTGTGCGGTTATCCTAAAGGATTTATCTAATCCCTGACTTTCCCAATGGAAAGGAGGCTGCTCCTTCACCTGAGACAAAACCCTTTCATATGTTCTTTACTGGGATGTGACCACATTACTTCACTAAGTTCTCGACTTATTAAAAGGTTAGGCCAAAAAACAACGTCGGATTTAGGTAGCCAAACTCACGTTGAGATATACGCCCTTGGTGTAAACTAGGCACAAGCCAATTGCACACTTTTAATCGAAACTGAACACTTTTCAAAGCCAACTAGGTAATCCTGAGACCAAACTGAACATACGCTGAATAAGGGCGTCTGGCATGCGCATGTTTTGTTAAAAATATAAATATTGTGTTATTGTGTCAAGATCACTTGCTGGTGGCGATGTGGTGATCAGTGGCGATCACTTGCTATCGTATCCTCAGAAAACTTGTAATTTACCAGCCATAGAGGGCTGAACACAGTGCTTAGAACTTTATAAAAATTTTATTTTTATAGGAAAAATAACGAGTCCAAATTTTTTAAGTGCAGAAAGGCAACAACTTTTTTGAGGGTTTTGCAAAAAGGGGTCTCGCCTTTCCTATAATTTTTTAAAATAAAGTTTCAAAATCTGAGTTCACCTTTTTGAGGGGCAGATGAATTATAAAACATTCTAAGAAAATAATAATCGATGTTCTTGAGGTGAAACTTCATCATAACACTCTTGGAGGGTGTCTAGTCTAACCTGAACAGCGCTCGCTTTGATTTGGAAGATCTTCAATTTGGTTTCGGAAGTATCCTGCTTGCTTTGAAAAGGTGTCAGTTTGATTTGAAAATTACCCAATTTGACGCAAAGATTTTATATTTCCACATAAAAACCAGTTTAAAAGCCCATGAAAGATTTATGGGAATCTATGTTCCGTTGGTGATAAACTGCTCTCGCTTCTACATAACGAGCTCTAGACTTCTGGAGTAGATGAATTCTTGAAGATCGGTTTCGATTCTGGCTCAGTATTCAACCAACATCGTACTAGAGAGATTTAATAAACGCATGATACAGCGCTTTTTAGTTAAGGAATGATCTGAACAGTATTATATTATTATAGGTTACCCCCAGAGTTACCTGACTGGTTACGTGACGCTTGTCATATTCCTTTTCCTGGTCAAACCTCTCATAGAAATTGACCCATGAAATTCTGGGATGCACGAACGGAACAATCCATTCAGACAGTGACCACAACCATTTTTCTTAGAGGTATTTATTAGTAGCTTAGGTCATCCTAGTGAGCAGAGCTACGCGCTAAGTTGCGCAATTCTTACCGCTGGGGAGATTACGGTTGAAAAACTACCTCCAACAGATCGGCGGAATGAGGTCGAATTTTTTTCGACCAACTGTTCTTTTCTCATCAGCCAAACCAAGGGTACTCAATTGTTGAACTTTCACCCGTCTCTATTCAGAGGCCTGGCGTAGATGCGAATGTCGAAGCACATTTTTCCCCTTTTTGAGCAGTGGTTCAGCTTGTCTCTACTGTTCCTATCCTATCAGGAAATCGTAAAAGGTCTACAGCCCATTGTCGACTCATTTGAAGACCCTGATTTTCCTTATGACGTGCCTCCTGGCAAAACCGTACATAGCTACAGGAGGTAACCTGCCCACAGTCGATTTGGGTTCCTTGACGTGCTCACGTAATTGTGCCTATGCGTCAGAAGAAAGCGTTTCGAAAACGGGGACAAACTTGAATACTTTCGAACGTTGTTCAGTGCTTTCCTAGAACGGAACTCTGAAATCTGCAGGTAGTGTAGCACAGAGTAGCAAAATTCTAAGCTTATTTTTAGGCCAAACTCTATTTATTCATTTATTTTTATTATTTTATTGTAGTGCTGCTCAGCTGCTAGTGCACATGCTGCACTCGCTGTGCTTCGAGATGTGACAGAGTATAGGGTGCGCTTCAGGTGTTGGCAGCTGTCGGAGGCACTCTCATATTCCCTACCGAGCCAGCACCGAATTAAGTGCTCATTCATGTGCACGAATGATTCCTATCGCACTGTTGAAGAGATAACGACCTAGTGAAGGATTCTGGGTCGTGGAATGACACCAACACCTCAGTGTCATCGATCGTTTTACAACACACTCCTTGCTCCGATATGTCTGCCAAAACGCCTATCACCTGAGAAGATTCGAATCCGCCCCTGGTCTTGTACTAGCGAGAGCTGTATGAGCCATTCTTTCTCATGAAGTCCGCAGTACTCTGCGCTTGGAATACCGCCCTCTACCGTCTCGAGCTTTTCCACCGACTCGCGAGCAGAATCGGATGTAGGGAAGGTGAGGTATGGTCGCGCAAGCGAGTGTTCGGTCTGCGTGACTCACTGATTTTCTCTATCTATTTCCTTAACTATTTCTAGTATGGATAATGTAAATCAGCACTTCCACCGATATTGTGAAGCTTCTATGTCTCTTTCGCCTCACGAGAACTTGGGCCAAGAAGCGTATGCTCGGGCGAGAACAGAAACCTGTCGTCAGCTAATTCAGTGTGCTGTCTTTGTAAAATACATTGTATATTGTCTGGCTACGGCTGAATTCAATCTAACCCGTCTGATCCAGTACGCCCACTTGCATACTCTCATTTCAATTATGTAGCCACTCCTTCTGTGCTTTACAACTAATGTCCGTCCCTCGTCACGAAGGAGGGAGCGCCAACTGCTTCCAAAAGATTTGGGGTTCTGAAACATCTGGGCCACAGGAGACATCGTGGCCAGCGGACTTTTCCATTTAAGCCAGGTGAGGTCTACTTCACTCTTGGCAGTCTGCACTTCAATAACCCGGCGGATCACACGTGAGGCATCGAAATTTCTCCTCCTCCTCGATGACCTCCTTGGTATTCCATTGGTATTCCAGGATGCTCCACCTTCGAGGTGTAGGAGAGGATTCCATGTCAATACCACGAGAACAATAACATTGAAGTGCCTAGCTAATAGCTAAGCAATAGCCAGTGGAGCTGCAAAACTACCAATGGAGATATGAGAACTAAGTTCAATAACTGGAAAAAGAATTGAAGATGATCACTCAGTCCATAGAAAAGCCACTCACGCTCTCCACGTATAGTGAGGCTATCACTGTCGACCTGTTGGTGGGAAGCACCATTCTGTGTTAGGCTGTTGTAGAGCTTCCTACTCTTGGAGTTTAGCTCCTTAAGAGCGTACGGGGCGCAGATGGAGAAAACCTTAACTGTTGCTGTCGCGCGAATACCTAATCGACAAACGGTTCAATTCCTGCCAAGGCCAACCAAGCACTACTTCCCTTCGAGGGTCGGTGGAATACTAGCACGGTTCTATGGTAGAGATAAAACGCTGACTTGTCTACTAGCTGGCCAGCAGATCACTGTAAGGTCAAAGGCGCATTGAAGTTGTCTTAAAGAGAATATGGAGTTTTATGAATTTAATTTAAAAAATATGAGAAAGATCGAATTTATGAAGTAGAAATTGCAGTGTATCCCACATGTCTTCTTTCTTTTTCCCCCGTCTTCCACTTGGTCCACATGCTTTGCTAGCACTTCACAACTCAACAAAGTTTAAGACCTACTCAACAGATTTTCACACTAAAAAGCTCTCCTATATTCTGAGTCTGACTCAATTTCTACTTGCACTTTTTTGTAGTAAACAGTTAGCTCCAAATTATCTTAAAATTGCAAGAAATTTGATCAGGAGGCTTCTAGAGTTTTCTTACAATTGCAAAAATGTGTTTTTCTTCGGCTGGTTTTGAATATCCTCTGGAGCCCATTGTAAAAACTACAACTAGAAGTGGGTCACCTTAGGTCCAAGGTTTACCCCTAATCCTTGGGGAGTGGGGCGCGAACATAGGATTCTAATTTTTGAATCGCCACTTTGAATTTAATGTTCCCACGTAGCAGGTGGTAGACTGGCTTTCTCAGGAGCTAAAGAACTGCCCGCGACTGTTTTTAATGAAGACATGAAGACAGCACTCACACATAAAGTGTGAGAACGTGCCCTAGCCATGCGATGAAGTGTTCGGGGGATTCATATACCTGACGTTAGGTGAATAGTGGCCTCCAACGGCTACTCAGAGAGCTTCGAGGTGTGGTCCTAACCAAGACCGCTGCTTCAGGTAACGACCATTTCGCAACTATAATACAAATGCCGTGAACATGGCGGCTTTGAAAAGGGCCCAGCCTGCACAATTAGGGAGAATTCCTCGTGTGAGCCGTCTTCTTGCTTCCGCTTCAATAAGTAGGAAATAAGCGCCAGCGCATGAGGTTCGAACCGGGGCCGAGACAATGAGGTTATCCTTCTAGGAAGGCCAGCTGCAACATTGGATTCAACTCATCTCTCATCCCCGAAACTTTAGAAGACGAATGGGAAGTTATAGAGGCTGCAGGAGTTTAGGACAATAAGGCAGTATTAGGGGTTCATTGATAACTGTAGCTTCGTATATCATCAGAAAACCCTGGGGAATCAAGAGTTACCTACTTCTTGGTGGACCTATTTTTACGTTGTTCTTGTCCTTATTTAGCTGTTAGTGTTCTGAGCAGGTGGTGCCGTTGTCAGAGGTGTTTGCTGTCGCGTGCACACCGATTCAAGAACTTTGCTTCAGATTATCAGCTCAGAGCACCACGCACCCTTCTAGGATCAATGAATTGGTACGAGCTTCGTCTGTATGATCATCACCATCGTCATTTTCTTTAGCGTCTGTCCCGCTTGGCAGCAGGGTCCGCTCTTCTGGTGTAGTGGCGCCAATTCACCCGATCAAATGCTTGATCAGGATGCACACCAGCTATCTTCAAGTCCAGGTGTAACGTAGCCAACGTTGCTTTCTGCGACAATACAATACCTGAGCACCTCAAATCAAAGGTATATAGAAGTCGTCCGCCCAGTAGCGACATACGGTGTTGAGTGCTGGCCCGTGACGAAGGAAATTGAGAGCCGCTTCAGTTATCATCGTATAATAAAACACTAATTTGTCCATCGTCTGCCCACCGCAAGTCATTGTATAGACCAAACAGGAGCTCAAATTACCTCCACAACATGCCGTTGAAGTAGAATGTTGGCGCAAAGGGGTCAAAGGGCTGTTTAGCGCCTTTCCGCACCCTTACTGTTCTCTTATTGTGTAAAACTCCGGAGATTTGGTGTGAAACTCTGTTACAGCAGCGTCCCGATATACCCTGGACTCGAAACGGCCCGGAACGCGTACACTTGTCAGTGTCCAATGGCGAGTGTCTGAAGTAAGCTCAGTCGTCTGATGGAGTTTTTAACTGAGACAGCTGGCTCGGAGGCCTTAGCAACGGACCGTTTTCAACGCTATTTCGACTCTTTCTGTTAAGTGTGGAGTGTGTACACTTAAAAGCTCCTCGCTGGTGAAAATCTGACCAGGGAAGGGTCTCAGGCGTAGGTCTGAATGGGGGAAATGGATAGTACTGCGAGAATCTCCACCCTTAATGTAGTAGAAAAATATGTTTCGTTTTTGCAGAGTCCTTGCACCCAAAGAGCTACGGGCCCTCGAAATTGGGCGTATAGTATTGCACCGTCACTCGTACCACCATAACCTACCGTAATCGGCCGAAATTTGAAAAACGGACGTCAGATTCGTGATCAGCACCCCAAGTAACCCTCTTGGGCGATGATTGGGCGAAAAATTTTTCCGACCTTTCCTCGACCTCTGGAGTCGTGAAAGTAATGTGCCATCCCTTCCCGACAGATGCCTCTCTACCCACTACCTATTTGTTACTTATCCACTCCTGCTATTTTTTTCTTCTCATTCAAGAAGGATTCCTGGCCTTTTCAGCACTTCCAGCAGTTTGAGCCATCTCATTACGTCCAATCTCTGTTGTTGTTGATTCTGTTCCCTATGTTTTTTTTCTAAGATCTGATTGGATTAGTTTCAAATAAAAAAATAAATAAATGTCGTGAAAGTCGTGCCTCATGGCACTCTAAATCAGCTTACTTCCTACACATCTCCTACACATTTTTTCACTCTAAATTGTCAAATAAAGGTTTCTGTGAGCTGTGCTTCACTCACTTTTCTCATTTTCTGAATTATACAATGTTTTGTGTTTTTCAGCGGACGTTAAACAGTGACCTTACAACAGGTACGGGTTACAGCAGGTACGGGTGAGTAGGGCTGTCGAGGTCATAATCACCGACTTCGCCCAAACCTTGCCCAGGGAGGTTATTTTGGGTGCTGATCACGAATCTGACATCCGTTTTTCAATTGACATCCGTTTTCAATTTTCGGCCGATTACGGTAGGTTACGGTGGGTAAGGGTGAGTAGGGCCGTCGAAGTCATAATCACCGACTTCGCCCTAACCTTGCCCAGGGAGGTTATTTGGGATGGGGATCACGAATCTGACATCCGTTTTCCGTATTACCCTGGAGTATGTTAAATTACAGAAGGTAATGGTGATTAATGGCGAGGTCATGGTCACCGTTTTTGCCCAAACTTCGCACTAAGTACGAATCTGATCTTTATTTGACAATTTAGAGTGAAATAAATATGTAGGAGATGTGTAGGAAGCAAATTGGTAAAGAAGACGGCAATCATGAAAAATGCAAAAATACCACATAGCACGGGGGTCGAACACCTGTCCTAGCACCTGCGAAGTAACCCCGTACCCTGTTCAACCACCGACTCGCTAGGCGTTTGCCCTTTCGCCGCGTCCCATACAACAGCGCGCGCACAAGCATGCATGTGGCCACGTGCTGACGGTGCGCTACTGTACACCCCCCCCCCCCTTCGAGGGCCCGTAGCTCTTTTGATTCAAAGACTCAGCAAAAACGAAGCATGTTTTTGTAGTATATGAAGGGTGGAAGATTCTCCCTACTATCCATTTCCCCCGTTCAGACCTACGCCTGAGACCCTTCCCTGGTGAGCAAAAACCATTTCAACAAACTAGTAGCAGCGTGGATGATGTATCGCTTGGGCATTGGAGTATATTGCGCTCCCTTAAGGAAGTATTAAAAAAAGAACTAAAAAAATGAAAAGTGGAAAAACTGCATAGAGCGCCTACAATTTAGCAACCATTGAAACAGAACAACACAGAAATCAACATAAGACAAACGCATAGCCTCTTTGAAGAAACCCACGACATTCAATAAGTGTGTGACATGCGCACCTTTATCCGTTTAAAGATGATTCTTGTTCAACACGTCAGCAAAACCCCTTGGAGTTAAAAATGCCTTAGAAGTAATGATGTAACTCCATCTCCAAGTTTGTACGCGAGTGAAGCAGCCGGCCGAAGCCTGATTTCGCGTTGCACTATATTCCGTTGTCTGCCCGATTCCTGCCTAAGCAAAACAAGGTTGCCTTTCCTCAGGGGATGCTGAGTTGGTACCAGGCATGTGTTGGGGAGGATGGAATACTGACACCTTCATTATCCGCCCACCACAAATTATGCCAGGCCGAACATGCGCCCAATGGGTACTTTGCGATCTTTTTTATTACTAAGGGATTAAAGAAAAGGACGGCGTTACTCAACCGCTTTTGATACGCATTACACTTGTTGCGGTGGGCAGCCGATGAACAGGTCAGTGTTTTATCCCCCAGGTGGTCTGGTACCAATTCACAGACCCCGAAGGGATGGAAGGTTTGTTTGGCCTGGCGGGAAATTCGAACCAGGAATCAGGTACGGAGTGCACGCGACAGCCGGCACCACCTGCTACTGCGCTCCACGCGCCTTTTTTCTAGCCTCTTTGGTTTTTGGGATCTATCCTAGTCAGGCGCGCGTGTAGCGCAATCGGAGGAGGCGCGACTGTTGCGTGCACCCGATACCAGGTTCCTGGTTCGGATTTCCCGCCCAGGCCAACCAAGCCTTCCATCCCTCCGGGGTCGGTGAATTGGTACCAGACTTGTCTGTGAAGGATAAAGCACTGACTTGTTCATCGGCTGGCCACCGCAAGTCATCGTATGGCCAAATGCGCATTCAAATCGCCTCCAGGACATTCCATGGAAATAGAATGCGCTGGCGCATCCCAAAACGGATCGAGTAACGCCGTCCTTTATCCTTATCCTTATCCTTATCCTAGTCAGGGGAGGACAGACAACTAAAAACTGCGCAACCAAATCACTTGCGATTTACGGAGTGGCTTCTAAAGAACAGAATAGGACCTAAAAAGAAAACAAAGAGACACACAAACAAACAAAAACAGTCAAATACCCGCGGTTGTAAAGAAGTCACGGCGGGCAAGGCGTACTCAAACACAGCTGACCGCCGTCTGACATGTTATAACCAGTTGTGGTGAGGGGCGAACTTATGTACATATGTAGCTTTACAACCGTGGTGAATTTTTTCTTTTTGTCGTAATTTTTCGTTTTTTGTGAACTTTGTCAGCTTGTGCCCTATTTTGTAATCTAGAGCACACTCCATGAATCCCATTTCAATTTGTTGCGTAGTTTTTAGTTATGCCCCCCCCCCCCCCCGACTACGACAGATTCGTTTTTGCTATTTTTCAAAATCCAAATTCTCTTGGAAAATCGGTAGCGCCTCTTTTGCGTTGTAAAATGTAAAGTGAACTATCATTTTTGGAACGACACGAACGCTGTGTTCGCGACCGAATTGTTTCCCTACACTCCCTAATGTTATCTTTGATGTTGAACTAGTTTCCCTCAAGGCCACCACTTTTGAAGCTTGGTAGGATAGACAAAAGACGTCTCGCGTTTCAGACAAATCCCGAGTTAGTGCACATTAATGAGGCGGAAGCGAGCGCTAGACCTCCATACCGCGCACAGCCATGCAGCAGCCAAAGCCGCCACATCTTTCAGAGCCTCTCGTATTTCTTAGCTCCAGCCTGAAGAAGGTGATCTTCGTTGAATCCGTCAACTGGGAGTCTACGCGCTCATCAGTTAAATATTTGCCACACGCTCAGATCACCGGAGGCGAAGTAGACTTCAAGAGGGTGAATTCGTAGCTGCTTTAGCTGACTGATAGCTTGTTTTACACATACATATGCGACCGAGTAGCAATTGAACTAAGCAATTCTTGCTAACAAGAGCAATGAGGATAACGACAGTCTAAAACAATCGTTGGTCTTTTTCACGACCCACTGGTACAGCCGATCGCTCTCTAGACACCTGAATTTCTAGCACCGAGATTGCGCGAAGTCGTTGACGCAACGGACGTCAGATCTACGTCATGGATAAGCTGCGATACTTTCCGCCTCTCTTCTTTACTCATAGGAGTTGCATGATGATTACATGGTGCTCATCTCATCACTGGGAAGCCGTGTGGGAAAGGTTAGCAAAGCTTGCTCTTAAAAGACTGGTGAAACGAACTTTGTTTTGACCTTGTTTCGCTTCGTTTCATCTCATCTATATCGGTTCCTATTCACTAGATATCATAAAATATCATGTCGCTATACTTATTTCAAAGACATAATAGAACATTTTTAATCAAAAGCTCGTCCTGTGCAGTGGATAGGGTACACCACACACCATCCACGTCAAACTGGACATGCTCAAGCCAAATTGGTTGCTTTAGTAAGCGAGCTTGACACCCTCTTCAAACCAGACTCAACATCACCAAAACAAAGTGAGCGCTCTCCAGATTAAGCTGGAGATTTTCCACTACGGATAGATAATTGTTTGTTCCAGAAAAATGTGTTAGGTTGTCCGGAAAGTTCTTAGCTCTTTGTGTTACTACTTTTCATTCGTCTCCTATTAAGTAAAAATTCAACTTGCATTGCGCATTAACGCTACTTTCTGCACAGCATTTTTCGCTCTATCTGAATGAATAACTTATGTCTCAACGTTATTTTATGTTTCTGTTCTTGAAGGGCTTACTGAAATATGTCGAAGGAGCAATTCCGAACGAGATTTTATTTTGACTTCAAACTGGGACAGTCCGCAGCCGAGGCAGCTCGACAGATCAATCAAATGTGGGGGCCTAATAGTGTTGGAGAAAGGACTGAGCACCAGTGGTTCAGTAAATTTCGGAACGGAGATTTCAGCCTCGAAGATGACCCCCGTAGCGGTCCACCTAGAGCTATCCTGGACGACGTGTTGAAGGATTTGGTGGAAGCTGAACCATCCTAACAGTTCGCGGGATTGCGGAAGAGCTAGACGTCAGTAAAACTGCTGTGGCAGATACTTTGAAACGTTTTGGGAAGGTGAAAAGCTCGAAAAGTGGGTGCCCTACGAGCGGCAAAAGTTGTCACGTTTCGAGATTTGTTGTTCTCTACCTTTACGCACCAAAACTGAACCTGTTTCTTGATCGAATCATCACTTGTGATTAAAAGTGGGTTCTGATAACTGGAAAAGTTTCGGACAGTCATTGGACGCCGACGAACCCCCTAGGCATTTCCCAAAGGCGAATCTCCACCAAAAAGGTACTGGTCACGGTGTGGTGGATTGCGGTTTGTGTGGTCCATTACATTTTTTTGGCACCAGGCCAAACGATAACAGCAGAGCCGTATTGTAAGGAAATCGGCAAAATGCACCGAAAATTGCGTCAACTTCAGCCAGCATTGGTCAACGAAGAGACCCGATTCATTTGTACGATAACGTGCGCCCACACGTCTCACAAATCACTACTCGAAAATGTAACGACTTAAGAGTAGAAGTTTTGCCTCACCCGCCATATTCTCCAGACCTCTCATCGCCGACTGCCACCTTTTCGAGCACTTTCAGAATATTCCGCTGGTAAAAGCTCCACCAATTATGACGAAGCAAAACAGCTTTCGAGGATTTTCTCGAATCTCGACCAACCGATTTTTTCGCTGATGAAATAGACCGACCGGTGGTCCATTGGCAAAAGTGTGTTGGTTCGAACGGTGCTTATTTCGACTAAATCCGATAAGATTTGAGAAAGTAATGGTAGTTCAAAGTGAAACTCTCGAAACGCTGAGAACTTTCCGGGCAACTTAATAGTATATCTTTCCTTGAAAACTTTTATTCACCTGTCCTCAGTAAGTGAACAGACTGTATGAATTCATACCCTTTAATGTGTGGCGCGTTTCAAAACGATTGCCTTTCTATCACCGTCGCGAACACGTGCATCCGTGTGAGGTTATTCCATTCGCCGAACACTTCTAGGACTTTTGCTTTTTAGGAACAGGTTTCGTGCTCTCCGTTTTCTGAGAAAGAAGCCCAGCAGGAACTGGGTTCGCCATGAATATACACGTTGTGGGTAGCACATTACCGGACACGCCTGGTAGTATGGGACGCCATGGCTGAGAGACTCCGAAAACTTGTGTTTTAGCAAATAAACTGCGTCCATCACAAAAAAACCGCTCCAGTTGTTTCTGCTCCACCCACGACAAAATTCCGCTGGTCCTGTAGAGGTGTATGCACAGATGTGTAGATATCGCACGGCGCTCACTCTTTGGGACAAATTCCTAATTTGGACGAGTTACGAGCATGCGACGGTTTTCGTCAGGTTGTCGTCATATGTTGTTTTCCTTTCTTGAACCGTGCAACGCAGGCGGTAGTATACGTTGTCCTCAGGTTGATTCGACTCCAGTTCCTGTTTGCAGTCGAGCCTATGTACCAAAACCTTCTTCCTTCCGCGGCCTCTTATTTGGTGGCAGTCGCACTTAGGAGAACTAAAATCTTGACCTCTGACGTTTTTGTATCGGCGGAACGCCATAGGAAACATCAGTTCTGCGCTCTTGTTGCCTTTAGGCCTGTGCTTTGTGGTTTGCTGATTTGGCAGCTTAAATCTAGCGTTTTTCTTCGCAAAAATGGCGGTGGTCCTTGACGAATATGTAGTTACCCGAGTGCACCTGCTCTGACTAGCTGAGGAGAATATTTTGGTCAGGAATGTCAAAAATGATTCAAAGCCCGGTTCACGCCTGTAATGTTTTCCTCCTCAAAAACATTCTTTGTATTAGGTTGTCACATAAGTTCTGTCCGATTACGATAGGTGTTACTTTGTGATTGTTTTTTCATGGATAGTGAAAATATTTATATATAAGTTGTATTCTACCTTGTAGCGTTTGTTTCGCTCCATAAAACTAACTATACTGCTTTAAAAAATGGTAAACATATGTAGCATCGTTTTATGTGCTGGACGAAACCATGGAAAAAATGCACTTTTGGGTAACAATGTTTTATGAGTTCAAACTTAGCCACAGTGTGAGCGATGCAACTCAAAACATCAAGAAGGCCTGATGAGAGGAGGCAAGGAGGGAATGAAGGCATTGAGCGCAGACTGTGCCAGAAGTCCTGTTTCGGAGAAGTGGACGTCGAAGACAGAGACCGTTCAGAACGACCATCCAGGCGTGATGACGGATGTTTGAAAGAAAGACTAGAACCCACTTCTCGAAAAAACTGTACGCGAAATGGGGAGAGAACTTCGCGTCAGTCGTACAACCATTTCGAGGCATCTAGGTAGATGTGATCGGCAGGGTGAAAAAGCTGGATAGCTGGGAGCCGCACGAACCAACTGAAGAACAGCAAAGGTGCCCCTCATTCGCATGTCTCGCATCTGACCATATGAAACTTAAACCAATTGAGATATGAAGTTTTCCCGTATCCCGCTTATTCATCGGACCCAGCCTCGACGGACTTTCATTTTTTCAAACATCTCGATGTTCTTCAAGGAGAAAAACTTTTCCAAAGAAGCAGATGTCGAAATTGCCTTTAAGTGTTTCATTGCTCCTAGGATTTCAGATTTCTTCCGAAATAGGACCAGTGCTCTTGCATATCGTTGGCAGAAGTGCACTGATTGCAACGGTTCTTATTTTGGTTAACCAAGTTAATTTTCAGTTGAGATATTTCAACGTAAAGTTGCGGTCGAAAATAGGACAGAACTTATGTGGCAACCTAAAGGTCAATAAGAAGATCTTATCTAAGGGTGTTTTAAGGGAAGAACGCGAAAAGAAATCAAATCATCTGGTAAGGAGATTATGATAATTTCGAAAGCACATAGCACAAAGCACTTTCAAAAGGATGTTGGACTGGGCGGGAGATCTGAACCAGCCAGTAACCTGGAATCGGTTGCATGCGTCATCTGGTGTCTCCTCCGACTGCGCTACCGCGCGCGCAGTAATATATATAATAATACAAAGTTAACGCTTATTTATTGAGACATTGCGAACAATTCGTAGATTCCTAGGTTACGTTTTAAGAGCTAGGTCTTAAATTCTTGCACAGTAGTTTTCCAACCTTCTGTTTCTCGTGATTTGGAGAAGGCCTTCGACTCCTGGACTTGGAGAGGGCATTCGACCGCGTTCCGCGAGAAGTTATATGGTACTGGTTGCGGCAACATGCTATGCCTGAAGAGCTTATTGAGTGGGTGCGCATTCTATACTCTTGCCCAAGGAGTCGAGTGGGAGCGCCAGCGGGCACCTCGATGGAATTTCCCATCTCTGTAGGGGTGCACCAGGGGTCTGCGCTATCCCCACTGCTCTTCGTGGTCGTGGTGAATACGATTTCACGAGATCTCCAGATGGCGGCACCTTGAACGCTGCTCTATGCTGCTCGCATGTGAAGACAAAACCGAACTCGAGCGACAGGCGCAGGCGTGGTACGATCGCTTGGCATTGTTCGGTCTCAAGCTAAACGGCAAAAAGACAAAGTACTTGACGACGGATGTGGTTGAGCACGGATCTATTAAGATCAATGGTACTGAGCTCTCACGAGTTACATCCTTCAAGTATATCGGATCAGCGATCACGTCCAATGGCAGCCTAAAGTTGGAGGCGAACGCACGCGTGAATGCAGCCTGGTCCAAATGGCGCTCATTGGCTGGGGTGATTTGCGACAGGACAATACCTGAGCATCTCAAATCGAAGGTTTATAGAACAGTCGTTCGCCCAGTAGCGACATACGGTGCTGAGTGCTGGCCCGTGACGAAGGAAATTGAACGTTGGACCGCGTTCGCAACAACGCCATAAGAGAGAGGTTCGCTGTCGCCCCCGATAGCCGAGAAGCTGCGCGAAGCTCGTTTTCGATGGTACGGCCACGTCGTTCGCGCTAATGACGACACCGTCCGGAAGATAGGCCTGAACCTTGAGGTCCCTGGAAAGCGGCCCAGGGGACGCCCGAAGCAACGTTGGCTAGATACGTTGCATTTGAACTTAAAGATGGCTGGGGTGCACCCTCATCAAGCATTTGATCGGGAGAATTGGCGTCAATACACCAGAAGAGCGGACCCCGCCACCAAGCGGGACAGACGCTAATGAAAATGATGATGTTTCTCGTGACTATTCTGGTCTGCTTACGAGGAATTTCAGGAAGGAGGCAAGCGTGTTGTCCAGTGTCCCGGGTACATCTTAATTAGCAGATAAGGGTTCAGAGGCTCATTCGGAATAATCGTATCACCATAAACCGTCGGCGTTAAAGGCGCTATGAGAGGTTGCGGATTGAGGCACTCTTTTCTAGGCGTGGATTTCCTTGATGGTTCATTGAAGGGAGTATATTACGCCTTTTTTGCCATGCTGTACCCCAGCTCTAGG